>CM053772.1:147412714-147449378 GCA_028658325.1 Potorous gilbertii
CAGAGTGAAAACAGAGAGAAGCAGTATCTCTTCTAGCCCCAAGGAAACAAGCACCCTGAGGAACAATATTATTTTAAGTCCCAAGGGAATTGGAGCCATAACCTCAGGGACCCTTATTGCTGACAGTGTAGATCAGAAAAGTAGTGATCTCATCTGTCCCCAGATCACACCAACTCAGATGCACTGAAAACATCCAAATTCCTAAATTTATCTTTGAAAAATAACATTGCAAAAAAGCCTGGAACTTGAGACAGTGTCACACTACCCTCCCCATGGCAGAAACTGGCATTAGGAGCTGGTTTTATGGGAGGAACCCTTCAAAATAATTAATTAATTAATTTGATTTAACAAAAAGAAGAAATTACAAGTATCCAAGATGAAAAAGCTCAACACACTTCCAATAAAGATGAAGCTAAAGCAATTATTAGGACACATTTTGCCAAATAATGTATTACTAAAATTGTCAATCTAAGTGAAATGGATATTTACAAAATCATAAACTGTGCAGAGTAGCAGAAGAGAAAATAAAATACTTAGGGAACACTATCTTAGGAGAAAAAAAGAACTTAAGCTAGCAATCAATGAACTTCTTAAGAAAAAAAATTGCCAAGAGCAGTTGTATTCACAAAGGAATTCTATCAAACGTTTAAGGAATAAATAATTCCCCCAATATTGTATAAGCTATTTGAAAAAAGAAGTGAAGGAGCCTTATAAAATCCTTTTCTAAGACACAAATATCATTTTGATGCCTAAATGCAGGAAAGCAAAACCAGAGAAAGAAAGTTATATGTTATGGTGTCTGGGCCTGAACTCTCAGACCCACACACCTTATCTGACCAGCAGTACCTGTAGGCCTTGGTGGAGTGAGCGTTAAGTAATGACCGAGGTGGGAGACAAGATAGTGAACAGTTAACTCCATTTATTGTAACAGCAAGTAGTACTTTTATCTCTTTCCTGACACCAGAGTCCTTAGTGGACCTATCAGCAAATAGTTTGCCCTAATAAGGAAATCCTATACCTATGACCAGGACTGCCCAGGATTGCCACATAGCCCCTAGAAAGAAAAACATCTTGGGCCTTCTTTGTTCTCCCAGGGCCAGGGAAATAGCCTTGAGCAAAACAGGGGCAGAACCCTTCCTCCCAGAGCCATCTTGTTCATGCCTTACCAGTCTCCCCTCAGTTTACCTGAGTAATGACCAGTGAACAATGTCCAAGAGGCTAGGGGTTGGCAATTCCCTGACAGCTCTAGACCAATTTCCTTAATGAATTTTAATGCAAAATTTTAAAATAAATGGTTACCAAAGAGATTAAAGCAACATATCACAAACATCATACACAATGACCATGTGGGATTTATATCAAGGATTAAAGCCTAATTCAATATTAGGGAAATTATCAGCACAATTCACAGTATCAATAACAAAACAACAAAAAACACAAGATTTTATCAATAGTCAAAGAAAAAAATCCTTTGACAAATATAGTACCTATTCCTATTAAAACACTGGAAACTGTAAGAATCAATGGGTCCTCTTGAAAAATAATAAACATATTTATCTAAAACCAAGAGCAAGCAAAATCTGTATTGTGAATAAACTTGACACCTTCCCAATAAGATTAGGAATCAAGCAAGAACGTCCATTGTCACCCCCATTATTCAATATTGTACTAAAATTGCCAGCTATAGAAATAAAATTTAAAAAAACAAATTAAAGTAATAAAAATAGGCAATGAGGAGACAAAATTTTCATTCTTTTTGTGATATTTGTAATATACTTTAAGAATCCAAGAGAATCAACTAAAAATTAGTTAAGACAATGACTTCAGCCAAATTTTAGAAAATAAGTCATCAGAAATTTTAGTGCCCCCAAAATTAAGAACAAAATCAAGAGACAGAAAGGGATATTTCATTTAAAATCATGGAAGATAATACCAAGACAATACCAAGATAATACCAATATAATAACAAGACAAGCCTATGGATTATACTGGTTACCTGGTTGTTGTTCTTCATTTTCAAAGAGGACCAAAATGACATCACCATGATAAAGTGAAGTCTCAGTGTGTCTAACTGTGACTGATGAGATCAACATGATCTCAGAATGCTCTACCACAGATTGGGCACAGGTAGACCCTGTCAATATTTGGAGTGGACACTCCAAATTTGTTCATCCTACATTTACTTTGTGCTATCTAAATTCTGCTTTGCTTACAGAGCACAGCACTTTTTCTGATGTGGGCACACCATGCTGAGTGATCTTGTGTCAGTGTCTCCCATGTCCCACAATCAAATTCAAAGTTCTTGAGAGAGACCTTGAGAGTGTCTTTATATTTCTTCTTCTGACCACCATGTGATCACCTACCCAATGTGAGTTCTTCATGATATAGTCTTTTTGGCAAGGGTACATTTTGCATTCCAACAACGTGGCCAGCCCATTGGAGTTGTGCTCTCCGAAGCACATTTGGAATACTTGGTAGTTCAGTTCAAGCAATGACTTCAGTGTCTAATAACTTATCCTTCTAGGTGATCCTCAAAAGCTTCCTAAGACAGCTTGAATGGAACTGATTCAGTTTCCTGGCCTGGCATTGATAGCCTGTCCATGTTTCACAAGCACATAAGAATGAGGTCAGCAAAATAGCTCAGTAGACCTTCAGTTTGGTAGTCAGTCTAATACTTCTTCTCTCTCACTTTTCTTGGGAACCTCCCAAACATTGAGCTAGCATTGGCAATACTTGAGTCAATCTCACTGGCAATGTTTACATCCCTTGAAAGTACAATACCAAGGTAAATGAACTTCAAAACTTCTCCATTTGTTATAACTGATGGTTCCACTTATGGATAGTGTGGTGGTGACTTATGGAGCATTTTCTTGGTGTTGATTATTAAGCCAAAATTAGCACAGACAGCAGAGAATTGTTCCTTACTTTGTTACATCTCAAATTCAGACACAGCATTGAATGCACAATCACCTGCAAACAGAAAATCATGCACCAACCGTCCTTCCATTTTGGTTTTACCTCATAATCTTTTCAAACTGAGGAACTTACCATCAATATGGTAGTTGACTTTGATGCCATATTCACCTTCATTGAAAGCATTTGACAAGACAGCTAAAAACATCATGCTAAAATGCATGGGAGCAAGTACACAGCCCTGTTTCACTCCACTAACTGGGATGATATCATAGGAATTATTATTAGAAAGCATTGTCCACTATCCAGAAAGTGGGCAAAAAGTATCCTCATTAAATTGATGTACAATACTGATGAACGTCTCTGGTCTACCAAAATTTGAAATAATTTTCCGTAAGCCCTCACAACTAACAATGTCAAAAGCCTTGGTCAGATCGACAAACATTGTGTACAGACTTCTATTCTGCTCCTGGCATTTCTCCTGGAGTTGTCCGATAGGCAACACCATATCAACTGTTTCCCAGGCCTTTCTGAAGCCACACTGGCTCTCATGTATATGACCATCTTTCGAGTGGAGGACCAATCTCCTAAGAAGTACACTAGAAGAATCTTGCCCGCCATGACTAAGGGAGAGACCGCTTCCCCACCCACGATTGTAGCAGGACAATCTATTCCCTTTACCTTTATAGAGATGGACAATGGAGGCATCCTTGAATTCCTGAGGGATAATCTGCTCTTGCCATATAACTTGGAAAATTTCAGTCAGCTTTTGTATGATCAATGATCCCCCTACTTTGTAAATCTCAGCTGGAATAGAATCGATACCAGGTGGTTGCCACACATAAAATCCATCAAAACTTCTTCATTTGGAAGTTCAGCTAAGGAAGGACAGACTTCAATCTGAGGTAAATGATCAATGGTCTCAGCAACGATTGATGATGATCTGTTGAGAACTCTATGAAAGTGTTCAGCCCATCTCTCCAGGATCATGTTTTTTATCACTAATCGATGTGGTTCCATCGACATTGAATAATTGTGATAAACCATAGATTTTTGGTCCTTAAATAGCTTTCAGGGAATCATAAAAGAGCTTTGGATTGTTACTATCAATATAAAACTGCCTTCTTACTGAGCCAGGAATTCTGCATCTCTCTAAACTTTGATTGTACTTTGCTTTTGATAGAATTAAATACTGCCTTCCTAGTGGTGATGAGCTATCCTGCTGGTGTATCCTGCAGAGTTCTTTTTTCATTTTGCATCTTCTGAATTTCCCCCATCATTTTCATCATACCACTTTTGGTGTTTGTAAGTGTTCTGACCCAGTTGAACAAAAGCAATGCTGTATATCAAATCTCTGAAAGCTGCCTACTTCTTTTCTGCTTCACTGTTTCCAACTATGTGTTGACTCAACTTTCCTTCCCAGTTAACAACTAACTGTTCACACTCAGAGAAGAGCTCTATTTTTGACATTGATTTTTCTGGTGGTTATTTTGCCTTGGGGAGACACTTTTGATGAAAGCAAATATTCGGCTTAGAAAGAATAAGTGTATGATCAGTCCAGCACTCTGCACCACACACTGCCTTCATCACTCTCACATCTTGTCTGTCTCATTTCCATACAATCACCAAACCTATGCTGGTGGGGGATCTCAAGCTCTCCCTCTCTGAACTTGAAAAATAAAACCTCAAAATAAACAAGAAAGAAGTTAAGGAAGTGAATAGAACTCTGGATAAGGTAGATGTAATAGATCTCTGGAGAAAATTGAATGGGGATAGAAAGGAATATACCTTTTGCTCAGTGGTTCGTGGCACATATGCAAAAATTAACTATGTAGTAGGCCATAAAAACCTCACAATTCACTGCAGAAAGACAAATAGTCAACACACCCTTCTCAAATCATAATGCAATAAAACTTATATGTAATTGAAGACTATGGAAATATAAACCAAAAAGTAATTGGAAACTAAACAATCTAATCCCAAAGAATGAGTGGATTGAACAACAAATTATAGAAACAATCAATACTTTCATTCAGGAGAATGACAATTATGACAGAACATACCAAATCTTATATGATACTACATGAATAAAAGAGAGAAAGAGGAGAACAATGAATTGGACATGCAACTAGAGATTTTAGCAAAGCAAATACAGAAACTTATCATGAGAATAACATAGTATGATCAGTTAGGATTTATACCAGGAATGCAGAGTTGTTTCAGTATTAGGAAAAGTATTGGCATTATTGATCCTATCAACAACAAAGCTAACGGGAACCATATGATTATCTCAATAGATGCAGAAAAAGTTTTGGACAAAATACAACACTCATTCCTATTGAAAGCAATGGAGAGCATAGGAATAAATGGAACTTTCCATAAAATAATAAACAATATCTACCTAAAACCTTCAGCAAGCATTATATGCAATGGAGATAAGCTAGATGCATTTCCAATAAGATCAGAGATGAAATAAGGATGTTCATTATCACCCCTATTATTCAATATGGTACTAGAAATGGGAACTACAGCAATAAGAGAAGAAAAAAAGTTGAAGGAATTGGAAAAGGCAAAGTAGAAACTAAGTTATCACTTTTTGCAGATGATATGGTTATATACTTAGAGAATGCCAGAGAATCCAGTAAAATACTACTTTGTAGATAAAGCAAATAAACAGCTTTGGCAAAGTTGCAGGTTACAAAATAAACTCACAGATATCTTCTGCATTTCTATGTATTACTAATAAAGCCCAACAACAAGAAATAGAAGGAAAGGAGCATTTAGGGTTAGAGAAATCTTATGCAGAGTTACAGCAACACTGTACAATCCACTAACTTTGCTAGACTTAGCTCTTCTCAACAATGCAAGGATCTAAGACAACTCCAAAAGACTCATGATAGAAAATGTTGTCCACACCTAGAAAAGGAATTATAGAGTCTGAATTCAGACTATTTGTTCTTTTATAGTTGTTGTTTTGCTTCTTCTTTCTCATGGTTCCTTTCATTCATTCTGATTCTTCTTCACAACATGACTAATGTGCAAATATATTTCATATTAATGTCTATGGAAAGCCTATATAATTTTTTTTGCCATCCTGGGGAGGGGGGTTGGGAAAGGATGGGGGAAATTTAGGATTCCAAATTTTATGGAACTGAATGTTGAAAACTAAGAATAAACTATTTTTACAAAGAAAAAATCAGAGAAGTCATAAGAATAATCAGACAACCTGAAAGGTATGACAAAAATCTTGATAAAATAATACAAGAAATAATTGAAGAAAATTGTCCTAACCATTAGAACAACAGAGGAAAGTAGAAATAGAAAACCATCTACAGATCAACACTTGAAAGAAATTCCATGAGGAAAACCAGCAGGAATATAATAGTCAAAATCCAAAACCCCCAAAACAAGGATAAAATATCATGAGCACCAAGAAAACAACACAATTTAAATATGGTGGTGCCACAATCAGAATCACACAAGACCTAGCAGTGGCTACCCTAAAAGGCCACCAATTTTGTGACACTGAGCAAAAGAATTGGGACTGTGGCCAAAATATCATGCCCAGAAAATTTAAGCATAATCTTGAATGGATAAGAAAGAACATTTCAGAAATTGTGAGTCTTTCAGGACTTTGTTTTACAGAACAGTGAACTTAATAGAAGTTTTCATATATAAGGTCCAAGAAAAATATAAGGTGCATGTCAAAGACTAATTGCAATGGACTCAATAAAGACAGACTGCTTACCTTTAAAAAAAAATTCAGTGGCTTTTGTTGCTTGGCAATTACATAATCTGGGAGCTTGTACCAATAGGCAGATGATGGCAACATAAATCAAATGACCACTCAGGTTCTTCAGCTTTCTGACCATAAAATAATTATGAGATATTATATAACCTGGTTCATCTGAAGTAAAATTTCACTAATAAGAACAATGATAATATTTTCATTGCTGTTGTTCCATCACCTCCAGCTCTTCAAGACCCTGTGAACATAGCATGCCAATATTGTTTTCTTGGAAAAGGCACTGAGGAGTTTGCCATTTCCTTCTCCAGTGGATTAGGGTAAACAGAAGTTAAAGAGGCTTAGCCAAGGCCACCCGTTCAGTCAGTGTCTGAGACCAGATTTGAACTGACAGGTCCAGCACTCTATCTCCTGAGCCACCAAGCTGCTTAACGATAGTATTAATAATGGTATTGATAGCAGCTAGAATTCTTAGAGCACTTCTTCACAACAACCCTGGGTAGATGCTCTTATTATCCCCATTGTACAAATGAAGAAACTGAGACTGAAAGACCATGTTATCTGCCCAGGATCACACAGTCAGTCATTGTAGAGGGCAGGATTAGAACTCAGGTTTTCCAGACTCAGGGTCCAATGTTCTGTCCACCAAACCACTGGGCTGTAGAGCTGAAAAGCAGATATCTAGTATATTTTACAGAGGGGAAACATGAGGCTAGTAAAGGCTAAGTGGTATGTTCATGTATTATGTAACTACTATCAAAGCTGTCATCATCCCGATGCATTCTGTACAGCTTGTCAGGATTAATGTCTCCTCTCTGCCAGTAAATAGGGCAGCTAGGCAGCACAATGGTCATAGTGCCAGGCATGGAATCAAGAAGACTCAACTTTCTGAATTAGAATCTGGGCCCAGACACACACCAGCTGTGAGACCCTGGACAAGTCACCTCATCCTGTTTGCCTCAGTTCCCTCATCTGTAAAATGAGCTGGAGAAGGAAATGGCAAACTGTTTCAGTATCCTTGCCAAGAGAACCGCAAATGGAGCCATGAACAATAAGACACAACTGAAAAATGACTCAAAAACAAACAAACAAATAGAAAAAGAAAGCAGGCAGAGGGCTTTTTGGGGAAAGTTTGACTGGGACACACATTAAGTTTTGACTTTATAACTAACATTAACCCAAAGAATTTCACTTCTGCGAAGTGCAAAATGTTTAACACTTGAGAGCTACTAATATTTATTTTATGGTGAAAATAAGATCAAAGTTTAGAAAAAGAAAGAGAGAGAGATCCCCTGCCTTATCCAGCCAAGTTTGTGTGGATCAAAGTTTCTGCCACATGCTTTAAACTCTCATGAACTGGGGAGGGGTGGAGTGGGAAATCACTCTGTGTTTCCCAACTCCTTAGTCTTAGAGTAAAAGCAGATGAATTTAAATTAAAAAAAAATCTAGTCAAGCATTCTGGTAATACTGTATGCTGCTACTGTTCTCCTAATAAGTATCAAGAACTCAATATGTACTTTCCTAGTAAAATTCATAAACAGATAAATAAATTATCACTGGCTGAGGAGTACTTCAACATCTGGTAGCTCACTAACGCCTGTCAAACAAGTCAAGAGACACGCAGGGCCAGCAAAGATCAATCTACACCTCCAGATTTGAGAATTGTAAAGGAAAAGTTATATCCCTGTTTCCCCTTTCCTTTCCTTCCCTTCTCTTCCAAGTGAGAGCACAATCCATTTAAATCAGTGAGTGACAATGTTTTCTTCCAATGAAATAAATAACGCTGGTCATCAAATCTTAGGAATTTAACTGCAGCTCAAGCCTGCTTGAGTCACAGGTAATGGAAAGGAAAGGAATATTCCTAATTGACTCTATATTCATTTATTCATTCTCAGGATCCAGGAGATTTTTTTTCTTTAGATTTAGGGAGTTTATTTTATTTTATTTTATTTTAATTTTTTTAGCTAAATTTGTTTATTTAACTTTTTACATTCATTTTCACAAAATTTTGGGTTCCAAACTTTCTCCCCATTTGTCTCCTCCCACCACCCCAATACACCGAGCATTCTAATTTCCCCTATCACCAATCTGCCCTCTCTTCTATCATCCTCCCCTTCTCTTGTCCCCATCTTCTCTTTTGTCCTGTAGGACCAGATAACTTTCTATTCCCCATTACCTGTATTTCTTATTCCTAGTAGTAAGAACATACTCAACAGTTGTTACTAAAGCTTTGAGTTCCCCTAGCAATAATCTATAACTGAATCGATCTGATATTAAACTTGCAAACCTTTTGACTATCGGAAATTGCCAGCAAGTGTAGAGATATTACAGGAATACAATATCTCTCCGACTTCATGTCTGTTATAGGCATGATTAGATTATCCATTTACATTCAGTCAGGCTTAAGGTCTTCCAAGTGTCAGTGGGGAAATTGAGTGAGGAGTATCCTACCTTAGTCTATGCTGAACAGCCACTCTCCAACCCTTCCCATGAGATCACCTTTCGCAGTTCATACCAGCATCTCACCAGCTTACTGACATCATGGGTTGGAGGCTCAGATTGCCTTTCTTGCTATCCATATCTGGAGTTAGACTCAGGAGAACAGTCACATAATAGTCCCATAGCATCTAAAAATAGCAAGTTCCAATAACTGGGTTTTAAATATGATTACAGTTTTCACTTTGACCAAGGAACCCTAACCCTCAGATCAATAAACGGAATTGGTCTATCTTTTCTTGCCTCCCATGATTTTTTTTCTTCAACCACATCACTGAGTCATGTAGGGATGCAGGCCGTCTGCTACAGGATTAGAGGCTCAGATCGCCTTTCTTGCTACCTATACATGGAGTTAGACTCAGAAGAATGGTTGCTTAATAGTCCCATAGCATCTAAAAATGGAAAGTTTCGATAACCAGGTTTCAAATGTGATTATAGTTTAACTTTAGCAAAGGAACATCTTTTGAGGCAAGTCTTAAGTGGCTTACATGCATTTCTATACATGTTCTAGTTCCTGATTAAATAGCAATCATAAAATCAAATTTACCATTAAATCTTGACTTTTCCATCAATGCCAAATTTTACCCGAGGTTACCTTCCTTTAGGAAATTTAGACTGAAATTCTTTTCTCCAAACTAAACATGCCATTGATTTATTCTCAGTAATTAATTTAGTCAATTATTTTGATACTAATTACTTTTACCTCACTTTGTAACATGTCCAATTTTTTTCCCCATCACTCCCCTCCCCCCATTTCCTAATACCTTGCATTCTTATTACTCCTCAATGTACCCTCCGTTCTATCACACCCCACCCTTCCCTTATCCCCATCTGCTCTCTTTTCTTGTAGGGCAAGATAAATTTCTATACCCTATTCCTTGTAGTTGTTTCCCGATTATATGCAATAAAAATCCTCAACGTTCGTTTCCAATACTTTGAATTTCAACTGCTCTCCCTCCTCTCTCCCTCCGCAGACCCACTGACAAGGGAAGCAGTTCAATACATACTAAATATGTGTTCTTTTGCAAAAGACTTCTATGATAATCATGTTGTGTAGTACTAATTATATTGCCCTCTGTCCTATTCTATTCCCCCTTATTTTTCCCCTACAATTGACCTTCTACCATTCTTTAAAATGTTTATTTCTAATGACTCCCTTCTCCCATTTGCCCTCCCTTGTAACAATCCTCTCACCCCACTTGTCACCTCCTCTCCTTCTTTCTGGTGATATGATAAAAATTTTCACATCAGATTTAGTGAGGATGTTATTCCCTCCTTCAGACACATGTCGGGAGAATAGCTTTATTTTCCCCCTCTCCCCTTTTCCCCTATCTCCTCCACTGAATAAGATTTCTCTCATCTAATTTATGAGTTATAGCTTGCCTCATTCCATTTATCCCTTTCTCTTTCCCGGAATTTTCCACCTTCAACCCTTAATATTTTTATTTTATTTTATTGTGTGAATATCATCTCTTCTTATATAACACACCCTGTACTCTCTATCTATCAATGTGTATGTGTGTTTTTGTGAGTGTGTGTGTTACGTACAATCTCTCTATCTACCCAAATACTGAGAAAAGATTCAAGAGTTCAAAATATTTTCTTTTCATGTAGCAATGTAAACATTTCAGCTTTAGAGAGTCTTTTATGACTTTTCTTTCTGGTTTACTGTTGCATGCTTCTTTTGATTCTTGTCTTGGGAATTTTTCTATACAGATCTGATCTTTTCCTCAACAAGAATGATTGAAAGTCGTATATATCATTGAATGACCATTTTTTCTCTTAAAGTATTATGCTCAGATTTGCTGGGTAGGTGATTCTTCCTTTCAGTCCCAGTTCCTTTGACTTCTGAAATATCTCACTCCAAGCCCTTTGATCCCTTAAGGTTGAAGCTTCCAGATCCTGTGTTATCCTTATTGTATTTCCACAGTACTCAAATTGTTTCTTTTTGGCTGCTTGCAGTATTTCCTCCTTGATTTAGGAACTCTGAAATTTGGCCACACTATTCCTAAGAGGTTCTTCTTTTGGGTCATTTCCAGGAGGTCATCGGTGAATTCTTTCAATTTTGCCCTCTGATCCTACAACATCAGGGCAGTTTTCCATGATAATTTCATGGAAGATAATGTCTAGGCTCTTTTTTTGATCATAGCTTTCAGGTACTCATATAATTTTAAGTTATTTCTCCTGGATCTCTTTTCCAGATCAATTGTTTTTCCAAAGAGTTGTTTCACATTATCTTCTATTTTTTTTTTCAAATTTTTGGTTTTGTTTACTAACTGCTTGGTTTAATTCAGTCATTCATATCCCTGAATTCAATTCTCTCTTTCAAGGAATTATTTAGTTCAGTGAGCTTTTGAACCTTCTCCTCCATTTCACTAATTCTGCTTTTTAAAACAACCTGGGGACAGACCCAAGATGGCAGACTAGAAAGACACACTTATGCAGTGTTCTTCCCACAGCCCATAAAATACCTGTAGAGAGGGACTCTCGACAAATTTTGGAGCAGCAGAGGTGGAGAACAGCAGAGTGGAAAAGATTTCCAGCCCACGGTGACCTGAAAGGCCCCCGAAAACCTTGGTGCACCAGACGTGGGAGTCGAGCACTGAGCCCAGCCCAGCCTTGGCCACAGCATGACGAGACTCTTGGAGGACAACATCTTGGGGGCAGAATCTCCAGTTGCAGTAGTGGGCCCTCAGATCCCTCGGCCCACGGGCACCAAAGGTCAGTGAGGGAGTTTTATAAGGGGACCAGTAAGGGAGAAGGGCCTTCCCATAGCTCTGGCAGCAGGCAGTGGCCACAGAACCAGCACAGCATCCCATACGAAAATTCCATTGCTGGAGTGTAAAAACCCCTGGAGGCACTGAAGAGCCTTCCCCCTTATATTATTCTGTTTCTCCTGTATATAACGTTGATACATATTTTTTAGATTGTTGTCTCCCCCATTAGATTATTTCTTCCTTAAGGACAGAGTTGTCTTTTGCCTTTTGTAAAAAAATCTCCAATGCTTGACACATAGTAAATGCAATATGTTAGTTGTTATTGTAGTAGCTGTTGTAGGTCTCCTTCTCCTTCTCATCTTCTTCTCTCCTTTTGGTCCTCCTCTTCTTAATAAATGTTGATTGATTGATGATTCTGGCTTCACTGAGGAATTTTGCTTGATGCTTGCAGCAGTGAATTTAATATCTTTAGCCTTGAGCACTGACAAATGGAATGATTTGTCCCAGGACAGATGCTTCTATCTCCACTCAGAGTTCATCAGTTCTCTCTCTGGAGGTGGACAGTATTTTTCATTATAGGTCCCTTGGAATTGTCTTGGATCACTATGTTGATCAGAGCAGCCAAGTCTTTCATGAGTGATCATAATTACAATGTTGCTATTGCTGTGTACAGTGTTCTTCTGGTTTTATCCACTTCATTTTACATCAGTTCATATAAAAGGGTTTTGTCTTAATGTAGCTTGAATTACGTTTGGAATTGTGAAGAGGGATGGAGTGCCACAAGACAGAACACAGGGTCAGAGAGGAGAAAGTTTAGAGAAAGTCAAGCAACCTAGCTTTATTGAAAGAATATACATTGAGGTAGCCAAGATGGTGGAGTAGAAAGACACGCATAAGCAGGGTCTCCCCACACAGTCCATAAAATACCTGTAGATAGGGACTCTCAACAAATTCTGGAGCAGTAGAAGTGGAGAACAACAGAGTGGAAGAGATTTCCTGAAAGACCCACAGGAAACATCAGTTGCACAAGACACAGAGCAGAACCCAGCCCAGCCTTGGCCAAATGATGCTAGCAAACAGCCCTTGGGAGTGGAATCTCCAGTCACAGAAGCCCCAGACCCAGCAGCAGTCATTCCCAGATCCCTCAACCCACAGGTGCCAAAGGTCAGTGAAGCGGTATTTTCAGCTGGCCAGGAAGGGAGAAGGGCCGTCCCACAGCTCTGGCAGCAGGCATGGGCCACAGGGACTTCACAGAAGCCCATAATGACTGCTCCATTGTTGGAGCATAAAAGCCCCTGGGGGCACTGAAGAGCTGAGTTTGTATGGAGGCCCTGGCCGAGGTGGTCTTTTTCTCACACTGAATGGTGGCCCTGCCCAACAAGCTTATCTGAAAATCAGCCCCCAGTTCTGACTTGGCAGAACTGGAGGTCAGGTGGCTGTGGAGAGGTAACTGCCAAGATTCTGGGCACGCTTGATCATGCCACCTTGGAGGAACTGAGATCTCACAGATTCCCAGAGTACATCCTACTCTTGAACAAGGACCCAAAAGTCAAGTAACTGGTTGAGAAAATGCCCCCAAAAGGGAAAAAAACATAATACTATAGAAGGTTACTTTCTTGGTGAACAGATATCTTCTCCCATCCTTTCAGATGAGGAAAAACAATGCTTACCATCAGGGAAAGATATAAAAGTCAAGGCTCCGGTATCCCAAACATCCAAAATAAATATTCAATGGGCTGGGGCCATGGAAGAGCTCAAAAAGGATTTTGAAAATCAAGTAAGAGAGGTGGAGGAAAAATTGGAAAGAGAAATAAGAGAGATGCAAGAAAAGCATGAAAAGCTCATCAACACCTTGCTAAAGAGACCCCCAAAAATGCTGAAGAAAATAACACTTTGAAAAATAGGCTAACTTAATTGGAAAAAGAGGTTCAAAAAGCCAACGAGAAGAATGCTTTCAAAAGCAGAATTAGCCAAATGAAAAAGGAGATCCAAAAGCTCAATGAAGAAAACAGTTCTTTATAAATTAGAGTAGAACAGATGGAGACTAATGAATTTATGAGAAACCAAGAAATCACAATAAATAAAAAGAAAAACAAAACCGAAAACCAAAAGAATTTAAAAAGTGGAAGAGAATGTGAAATATCTCATTGGATAAACAACTGACCTGGAAAATAGATCCAGGAGACACAATTTAAAAATTATGGCACTACCTGAATGCCATGATCAAAAAAAGAGCCTAGACATCATCCTTCATGAAATTATCAAGGAAAACTCTCCTGATGTTCTAGAACCAGAGGGCAAAGTAAATATTGCAAGAATCCACTGATCACTGCCTGAAAGATATCCAAAAAGAGAAACTCCTAGGATGTGGCCAAATTCCAGAGTTCCCTGATCAAGGAGAAAATATTGCAAGCAGCTAAAATATCCTTCTCCTCGTTGGTTTTTGGACCCCTTTTTCCAGTTGTGTTAGCTTATTTTAAAAGCTGTTATTTTCCTCAGCATTTTTTGGTTTTCCTTTAGTAAGCTGATAACTTGTTTTTTAAGGTCTTCTATTACCTGAACCCAGTTTAAGTTCCCTTTGGAGGAAGGAGCCTTGACTTCCTCTGACGATATGTCTTGTTCTTCCTCACTTGAAAGAATAAGGGGAGACACCTGTTCCCTAAGAAAGTAACCTTCTACGGTCTTATTTTTTTTCCTTTTTGGGGCATTTTTCTAGTCAGTTACTTGACTTCTGACTTTTCTATCCACAACTTCCTGGCCTCCAGCCTAGCCAAGCCAGCACTTGGGGGCTGATATTCAAATGACCTGCTCCCAAGCTTCAGGGTCTTTCAGTGAAGTGGAGGCTGCTATTCGGTGTGAGATTAAGTTCAGCTGCTTAGGTGAGGGCAGGGCCACCACACAGGATTCCGTTCCCTCAGGGGCTTTCTGATGAGACCTTCAACAATGGATGCAGTTCTACTGCGTGCTTTGAGTGCCCCGTCTGCTGCTGCCTCTACTGCTGCCACCTAAAGGAGGCCTGAGTTATGGGGACACCCTGTTCCCCTCTCGGCCAGCTGAAAAGACCCTCTCCCTGGCCTTTGGTGCCTGTGGATTGAAGGATCTGTGCTGCCACTGGAGATTCTCTCCCTGAAGCCTCCTCGGATCTGCTCCTTTTGAAGCTGAGTGATCAAGGCAGGGCTAGGCTATGCTCTGCCTCCCTTTTGCTGCAGACCCTTCCCGTTGTTCTTTCAGGTTTATCTGGGACAGAAATCTCCTCTACTCTCTTGTTCTGTGGTTTCTGCTGCTGTAGAATTTGTTGAGAGTTCTTCTTTACATGTATTTTATGGGCTGTGGGGTAAGAGCCAAGTGTACTGCTTCTTTCTACTCCCTGCTGATCTTTTATATGAGGAGATGCAAAACATATGTCTAAGAATTTTATTAGTAATTGGGTAACTTATAAGAGAGATTGGGGGAGACTTCAGTAACATATGATTTTGAAAATAAAACTATTTAGAAACAGCTAAAAAAGTGTAATTTTTTATACATATGAGGTCCAAGAGGAAGAACCTATGGGGAGGAATCAGATGTGGGTGGAGGCTGCTAGTTTTTGATCCCTACTTTCAATGGGAATTTCAATGGGAATGTGTGTAAGCGGGCAGAAGTGTGTAAAGTTCTTCTAATTGAGAAAGAAATAAAAGGCTTATTGGATAAGGATGGTAGAGAAATAAGGAAGGGGTATCTGGAGAGAAGGATGAGGGACTAGGATAAGTAGGGGGTAACAGAAGGACATTTAGATTAACAGGAATGAGAGGATAAGGGAGGGTCCTTGGATGGAGGAGGTAGGTTAAAATAATAGTACAACAAGGTAGTGGGTAAAAGTAAACTAGAGTAGTCAGCAGAGACAAGAAATAAGAGATATAAACACATAAAAGAAAGATCAGGAACACAATTTATTAGGAAAAAAAGGCAGTGATAGTAATAATTATCTCAGACAAGGTTAAAGGTAAAATAGATTTAATCAAATGAGAAAAATAGGGAAATGATACTATATATGATCATATTAATCAGTATTGTTTTAGACAATTTAAAATAACTGGACAATATGAGGATGGACTATTGCTGTGGTGTAGGAAATGATGAGTTGGTAGAATTAGAAAGATCTGGAAAGTTTCAGGCTTAGGAAGGAAAATGTTATCTACCATCAGAGAGAAAGAGAATAGATAATAGTAGTATGGTATTGCATAGATCCATATGAATGTATATGTGCATATATGAGTATGATTATAGATATCTGTGTTTTTATGTGTGTAAGGGTACATACATAAGTGCATATGCATGTATATATCTTTGTGTGTACATGAACATGTATCTATATATGTATTGTTGGTATGTGTATATGTATGCATATGTTTTGCATGTTTGTGTGTATATGTATGTGTACATATATACATACACACCTGAGCTTAATCATACTTTCATGGGGAAGGAGGAGAGAAAGGGGGAAAAGAACAAAGTAAAGTGCACAGCAGAGAAGAAAAGAATATTTACAAGGAATCAAAGAATGGTGAATAACTCTCAACTCAATGAGTAGTATTTATTATACAGGCTTTCTTGAAATGAAAGATTTTATGTATATTTTGAATCCTCTCTTAAGTTTTGTTGCGCACATGGTAATATTTTTTTTCTTATTTTGTATTTAAATTTCAGTATATTTCTCTTTTCTTAATGAGCATTTAAGCTTAAAATTAATTAATTGAATCACTTAATTTAATTAATGAATTAAAATAAATGAAATGCATGCTAATTACATAAGAAATTGGACTTTTTGGCTTGCATTGAATTTCTGAATATGTAGGGAGACAGACCTTTGTGTATTAAAGTAAAATTATTAACACAGTATATACCGGGATACTAGATTACATAATCTCATTTGTAATTGTAGGAAATATTAGGGACTTTTTCGATTGGGAATGGAATAAAAAACAGGTGCAGTTCCCTGAAATCAGAAAAAAAAATAGATGTTTTATTCCTCCCAAGCGTCTGTATTAAGTCAAAGGGAACTGGAAACAATAACTGATGAATGATTTTGAAGTCAGGTTTCAGATTAGACTTATGGGTTGCTGGAGATACATAATTGTGACAAAATTCATTGCATCAGGCTTTAGATCTTATTAAATATCCAGCAAGCATAGGTCCTTGGTTCAGGGTCCTCAAGCAAAAGGTAGAGATGGTCTAATTTCCCAGTCATACAAGGGTAGGTTGAATTAATTCAATAAAGTTTTCAGACAATTATGATAACTGAATAAAGTTTTCTCACATGAAAGCAATTGGACTGGAATCGTAATTTAATAGAAAGGGAACTGAGCTAGAGCTAGAATTAAGTCAAAAGATAAGAGTGGTGTAAGTTTACTCAATTCACAAACAAAATCAATTTCTATTTTGTCATCAGCCTTCATTTTATCTTGTCAATTACCCCCTTCAGTTTTAGGTTTGGAACAAGTCCACTCCCTCATGAATAAGTTAACCACAAGAAAAATCAATAAAATTTTTCACATATTAATAATCAGAATTATGTACCAAGAAAAGGCCGTTGGGAACCAATCTCTCATAAAGTTTAACACAATCGCTAAGACAGAGACTTAGATCAAAAAACAGGAGAGACTAGGTTGAACTTCTCTATCAAGGACTTGGGATGGTTTCAGATAACTCAGTGTGTGGTATGACCCCAGAATCTCATTCCTCATTCTTATAGGAACAGTCAGCACCTCATGCCAATAAAAGCATTATAGCACACTCATTGTGACCTCATTCTTGTGGGTTCCTACCAAGATCCCAATAGTTTTGCAGGTTTCATTCCACATGAACCTTGGACAATTGATTTATTTGATATGAGTTCAGTAAAAATACTATGTAAAATTTATGATCCAGATGTCATCTCTCTAAATAAGTTCAAACAGAAATCATCTGGAAGGAAATGACTACTGGTGGCATGGTCTAATAAAGCCAAGGTTGAGTTGTTCTCCTCAGTTGCTTTCCACAGGCTAAGTGAGCTCTCAGAGAACATATTTTTATAATCAGCTAAATTTAACAGAGCTTCCATGCAGGGAACATATTTTATCCCAATTTAGGTTACTGAAGGCATGATGACCTATGTTGTCTTCAGAAATCTGCCAACTCCAAAGACCCCCAACTGCCTTTAGCTAGGAAATTTATATGCTCTGTCATATCTTGATAAACCTCTGATTGCATTGAGGTAGAATCTACTAAAGAGGAGATTTCCTCTACCAGTGTGTATTGGTACTTTCTCTGGAACTGATAGTCTTAGAAAATCTTCCTTGAATAATGAGAGGTTAGACAATGATAACAATTAATGCCTTCATCATATTGGAAGTTTTACAAAACATATTACATGTTATCTCTGACTCCTGCTTTATATTTTTAGGATCACATAGTCCACATGTGGCAAAGATAGAAATTCAACTCAAATTGTGTTGACTCTCAGGTCAATTCTCTGCTCTACGCCACAATTTTTTCCCTTTGAATATCAATAGTTTTGATGCCCCTTCAATCTTCTTTTAATCTTGTCTGACTCTTCATGCCCCCATTTGGATTTTCTTGGAAAAGATATTGTAGTAGTTTGCCATTTCCTCCTCTAGCTCATTTAACAAATGAGGAAACTGGTTTAAGTGATTTGTCCATGGTCAAACAGTTGGATTTGAGACCAGTCCTAATGTTCTATCCACCTTGCCACCTAACTGTCCCTTACTTACATCTTTTTTTTTCTCAGTGTAATACAAGTTTCTTGAAGTCTGTTACTTTGCTTTTTCTTTTCTTTGTAGTCTCAGAAACTGATATTGATTAGCATACAGGAAACATTTAATACATGCTTGTTGTATTGAATTAAGAGGTTTTATATACGAGGTTTCATTAACATCTAGTCTTATGAGTAGATGAAGATTTATTAGTAAATAACCTCTCCATCAACTTGTCAGCCACTTGGATCTATGCTGGATAAATTCATGTGTTGTGTTTGCTGATGATGTTTTTGTTAAACAGCCTTCATTTAGTCATTTCCTCTTTTTGATTATATGAATGCATATAGAATACTTTTATAACTTTCCCTTTAATGGTTATGCAAATATGAAATATGGATATGAAATCAATGATCTTCTACAGCACAGGCATGGGGATAGATAATTTGATGTACCTTAGGTCAGTCCATCATTTCTCTTCAAGGAAAAAAAAAACAATAATAGTCACAGACTTCCTTTTGTACATGTGAAGGTGAGCACATTCCAAAAAGGGCACAATTATTATATCCATTGACCCTAAAGAATTGTTGCCCTTTGTGTACAGTTGCATTTGGATGAACTTGACCAGCAAGGTACAGCTTCAAAATCATTCAAAAGAAATTAAGTGATCCTCAGGATCATGTGAGAAATAACTAGGAACACAGGACTAGACATTTTCTCTGATTACCACATCAACTCAAACCTCTCCAAAACAAAAATTATGTACCAAAGATGAATCAACTTAAGCTTTCTCTATGATGAAGGACTCCCAGAATTAAAAAAAAATGTTTTTAAAAGTCCATGAACTCATATTCGCTTACCCTGAGCTCACTCAGACTTCTTTCACCTTTCTGTTACCAGCAGCAAGGCTGCTCTAGCTGATACAAGGACATCAAAAAGGCTTACACCAAAGCCCATCTCTACAGCTCAGTCCCCTCTTCTTCTTTTCAGTGCTTTGGATGTCCCACGCTTTGGAGACCCCAGTTCCAGGCTGCAGAAGTTTGCTCAGGAATCTCCAGTTAGCTTAGCCATAGCCCTTCAGGAGCAAAAGCCTACTAGGACTACAACCAGAAACACCAGTATTGTGAATCTCTGAATTACCTGTGCCAAGATGTATAAAACTCTGAGGACTGAGGTCAGAAAACTGAGAAACAAAGGGAGTGGGACAAGGCTCCCTATATATGCAGTATAGTGAGGGTCTACACTTCGAGGAAGTCTGAGAAAAAGAGCACAGTATACAGCTGGAGCCCGTTCTGACTACCCACAAGTCACTCTTGGAAGAAACCTAGACTGCTGAACTGGGAATAGACCAATGGAGAAGACAGTGAGAGTCTTTGAGATTCAGCCTTCAAGCAACCTATGCTCAGAGTAAGAAAATGAGTGGTAAAGGAAATGGGGACGGGGAGAAAGAATAAAATTAACAAATATTTTAGAAGAAAGAAAATGCAAAGACAGAACAAAAACAAAAGTTAAATCAATAGGAAGAATAGTGAAAAACAGATGAAATATAACTTTCAGATTTAGTAAAGGGGTTCATACATCTGAATGAATATTGCAGAAAAGAGGAAAATGACCCAATACTTGATGAGATTGAGGGCCCTGTGGAATTTGAGAACATGGATCCACAAAAAAAAAAAAGTATTTTCACTTTAAGGTATATAGTAAAAGATATCCTTGTCTCATTCTGATCATGTCTCTCATGGAGTGTATCAACAGGATTTACTAAATTTGTAAGATTTGATACAATCTTAAAAATTATATTTAATTGTAATAGAAGTGCAAAAGGTCTAATCAACATGTCCTAATGAAGTAAAATTTGTGTCAGTTCAATTCCTTTAAATGTTGCATAATCAAATTTCATAAATTAATATTCTCTGTGAGCAAAGTTTCCTAGAGGCAAAATGGATAAGATGATGACTGAAAAAGAGATGAATTGAAAATCAATTCATAGAATAGATAATGTCAACTTAGGCATTTATCGCAGTGGCAGATAAATGTAAAAGCTTTGGAAAGAAAAAAAAAATTGATCAATGTATCTGAATTCTTTTCCATTATTCATTATCTTCTAGTTTGCTCTATAATTTCACAATTTGTTCTAGCTATTCCCTGGGTCTATATTTTTAACCTTATTAGAGGATTTTAACATTCATGATTAATGCTACTATCCTAATTCAATTATTGGGGTTTTTTTTGTTTGTTTTGTTTTGTTTTCAAATATTCAATCAACAACTATAACAGTTTGCTCTCATTCAAGTGTTACTTTGAAACACTAAATCTCCTGAGGCTGCATTCAACTATTTCCTGAGATAAGCATTTTAGAATTAAAGAAATATTAGCCTGAAACATTTCATTGAAATGGTGGTGACATACTCAAGGGCATATGTAATCCTAATTAAATGTGTTATGATGGCATGTTCATAAACAATAGAAGAATCTTTAAAGGAGGACTATTAGGTAGAGTAATTAGGCTAACATGTGAGTGACCATAGTGCTTATAAAGTAATGTCCTGCTACTCACCAGAACATACTCAGGAAATCTTTTTGTTATTTCATTTATTCATCCCAAAATAAAGGACGTTGCCAAATAAAATGCAAAATAACCTTCCACTAGAAGAGAATTTTGTAAAATTTGATTAAATTCCATTTAGTTAAATGTTAAATGTCTTCCATTTGGGAGACATTGTACCAAGGACTGGGGTGGGGGAAGTGAAACATCCCTTGCTTTTAAAAAAAGGTGAAAATGAAACCATTTCTACCTTTTCAAAATATATATTCTCTTATTTTTTGGGATGGGGAGAGAAAGCGAGGGGATGCAAAATGTACATAAATAAGTGGATACAAATCAACATCAATTAATTACAATGACCCTAGAGAACTAATATCTGGGGGAATATCAGGACAGGGATCCTACAGAAGTGGGCAATGAAGGAAAATCTTGAATAAAGATGAGAATTGCATGAGTCTGGATTCTTTTCAGGTATGAGGGACAAGAGCACAAAGGCAAGAAAAGAATTCATTTCTTAATGGGGAGCAGCAAGGAGATAAGTTTAACTAGTTTATATCCATGAAATTGATGGGTCAAATTCCATATGTAACCTTTGAACTAAAGGGGGACAATTATTCTCAAAAAACAGGAATACAAAAGAATCTATATCCACATTTGTTATTTCTTTTCATTTTTTAAAATCCTGAATTTAACAAATACACAAACAAATGAGTAGTTCCATGTGCACAGCAAGACAGAAAAAGAGAATTATTCATTAAATGTTGTGTATTTCATGAAGCTTTCTGTTATTATAAGCATGTAATAAATTGAGCACCTAACTTTAAAACTGTCTAGTTCTCTTTTGATTTTCCTCCTGTTTACTTTTGCTCTCTTAAAATATTTCCTTCCTTCTTTCCTTCTTTCCTTTCTTCCTTCTTCTCTTCTTCTTATCTTTCTCCTTTTTACCTTTTGTTTCCTCTGTGTGTGTTTCCCTTTCTGTCTTTTTTTATAGCCCTACCATCATCTTGCCCAGTTGCACAACTCTTCTGCTCCCCATTAGAAAGAAAGGAAAGCAAAACACATAATATAAATATACAATCAAGCAAAAACAACAATCCCACTTTGACAAGTGTGTAAATCTCAGTCTGAAATTTGAGCATATCAGTTACCTGTCAAGAGGTGGACAATATGTTTTACCATTAGTTCTCCGAAACTGGGGTTAGGCAATGTATTGATCATGAGTCTTAGCAATTTCAGAGGTTTCTTTATCATGGAGATTTAATTGTTAAAAATTAATATCCTGGCTCTGCTCATTTCATTCTGCTTTATTTCATACATATCTTCAATGTTTTCTCTGAAATTGTCTTATCCTTTCTAATAAGACAATAATACTACACAATAATTTGTTTAGCCAATTAATAAAGGCTTTATTAATTTTCTTTTATCTAAAACAAAAGGTGGCATGAATATTTTAATACATATTGTTCAATTTCCTCTTCCTTTGATTTCTTTAAGCTAAAGAACAGAAGTGGAATCAGTGCTTCACAGTTTATTGACGTTTTAGCCATGGCTCCGTATTGATTTCCAATATCACTGTAGGTATTCATGTCTCCAGCAAAAGTGTACTTTTGTGCCTATTTTGCCAAAGTACCTTCAACAATTACCGTTTTCCTTTTTTGTTATATGTGCCAACCTGATTGATATGAGATGGAAACTCAAAGTTGTTGGTATATCTTAGTGATTTGAATAATTTTTTCTAAATGATTATTGATGGACTAAATTTCTTGTTTAAATAACTGCCTACTTTCAGGGATGGTTAATCCCCTGGGAAATAGTTCTAGTTTTTTAGTATTTGTATCAGTTTGAATTCATTTTAAATATGAAACAAAAAGAACTTTTCTAAGTACCTAGCATAACATAAAGAGAAGATTCAATGTAAAGCCATAAATTTCCATTTCAGACATATTTTTAAACCTATGTGATAAATACTTTACATTTCTTTCAAAGATATCCTGCTTTTCTGTACTTCCTTCTAAGTTGTCTTTTGTTCTCAGCTATGAATTTTTGGTTTTCCCTCTCCCTCTAAACCTTGTGCTAGAGAAGGTTATATTTTAACACAACTATATATGCATATATGTGTATCTATACACACATATAATATTCTATACATACAAACATATGCATATGTATGAATGTGGATGTATGTACATATATAATCATACCAGACATACATCTAATTTTGAGTTCTTTCTCTGGAGGTGAATAGCATCTTCCTTTATAAGTCTAGATTTTTCATTTTTCAGTGTTTTTTTCCTTAAAATTAACCAGCTCGACATTTCTTATAACAGTAGTTTTCTGTCAAAATCATATATCACAACTTGTTTAGAAAGAATTTAATCAGTACTCACAAATGAAAATGATCTGTACTTAGAGGACTGTTGAGATCAATATTTTGTGTACTGTCAGGAGGTATTAATAGAAAGCAATTCCTTAAAGCTCAGTCACAAAAAATGTGTTTTGTTTTCACATCATGAGAACCAGTGATTTGCAATAAATACCATTATGTTTAATATAGCCCTCATGTTCCTAATTCTGCTTTTGCTTATGGTCACCATTTTCCACTTCTGAATTATGAAATATCCAGTGGAATTGAAAAGATTTGGGCCTGGGCACTTAGACCTGAGACATGGTCTTACTAGAACTCTTAGATTGTGTCACTGTTTCAGGAATCTTTTATATTGTTCATTTCTTTGTATTGCTATAAATGTTTTAATTTGCAGCTTCTCCTTTTAGTGCTTCTCTGATATGAACTCAACATTTAACAACAGTTTAAGTGCTGGAAAATTCTCTAAAATAACTGTGTCCAATTGGAAGAGAAATATAATGTTTCTTATCATCTCATACTGTTTTAGATATCCACAAATTAAAATTTTTCATATTTTATTTTAATTTTATCAAATATTTCCCAATTATTTTTTAATCTGATTTGGGCCTTTTCAGGATTGTTCAGGCCACATGTAGGTTGCTGCTGGTGGAATGTTTGACATGGTTACACTTGAGACATTAAGTACATTAATACCAAGGCATGGAGTATGGTCAGATAAATCTTGCAATCCATGTAAGCTAGAATTTTTTTTTCAAAATTATTGAGATCCTGCTCATGACTGGTTACTCAGGGGATAGAGGGATTGAGACTGATGTCATCATTTCCTTATCATCTGAGTACAAAAAAACCACAAGGAATTCCTATTGGTATCTAACGCTTGATGTAACTCACCTTAGGGAGCTTTGCTTTGTTAAATAAACTGAAGATGTGCTCAGTGCTTATCTTTGTTGAATATTCTTTTGCTTTTGTCCCATGTTGTTCCAACACTGAACTTAAACTTCCATGAGATTATCCTGAAGGAAAATCAGCCAAAATTAATGGCCTCAAAAATTCCTTTCAGTACTATATCTGCTATCCCAATCAAAGTGAATGTACTGGTCTCTCCCAGGTTTAAAATTTTATCGTTTTAATTCCTTATTGAAATGGAAAATTATGGTTCTCTTATTATTCTTGCTACACTTCTGATGAACACAAACATGTTATAGAGAACATGCCATAATTATGTAAGAGTTCTCAATCTGGAAGAATTCATAAGTTCAGATCTCCCTCACCTATAAAATATTCCCAAAAGTGGGTTTAAACATAATTACAAAATTCCACAATTAAACTTTTTTAAAAAATAGAAAATAGTAAAATAGTTTAATTCTCCTCTTTACCCTGGGGAATGTATGCATTCTAGTTATGAAAGAATGAACCTTTTCTCTTATACAAACAGTATTGCTGAATACACCTTACGTTCTTCTTCCAGCATAATTTATGGAGACTCTCTCTCCTATCCCTTCAAAAATACGAGGGGAGAGAACTGACTATATTATTTCTTTAGCCTTTTGTCACTTAACCCTCTCTTTCCCTTGTTACAATTTTTACAAGTTTTTTATTTAATTTTTTATTCATACCACCTCATCTACAAGTGTTAAAACAAGATGAATTCTGATGCTGAAATAAATGTATAAAGCAGACCAGAAACAAGTAACTTGAAGTTAAGGGGTGGAGGAAAGGAAGCACAACCCAACATTAACTTGCAATAAGCCTCTTCTTTCAACATTTTTAGCCCTGTTTACTTGACATTTATGTCTTGCCATTGATATTAAACTATCTCAATGACAAATATTGCTCTGTATCTACCTTATATTTTCCACACCCCAAAATCTCTTCTTAGTCTTCCAAATGCTTTTTACATGAAAGAACCACAATCGACCCTACCTTCCTTCCCCATAAATCACTGTAGATTGCATGGCATAGTTCCATAGACTTGTTGTATTAACCTAGGCATGTCACTTAACCTCACTTTAAGAATCTCTGCTGGTGGACTATTTGTGTGACTTCAGGCAAGAGACTTGACCTCCCTCTGTTTCCTCATGTGAAAAATGAGGGAGAGATGAATTGAACTAGATATCCTCTTCAGTTCTAAATGTTGTCTTAAATTGCAAAGTTTCAGTTGAGTCTAACTCCATGATCCCATTTTGGGTTTTCTTGTCAAAGATACTGGGGTAGTTTGCCATTTCGATCTCTAACTCATTTTACAGATGAGGCAACTAAAGCAAATAGGGTTAAGTGACATGTGGAGGGTGACACAGCTGGTCAGTGTCTGAGGTTGGATTTGAACTTACGTTTTCCTGACTCCAAATCTGACACTCTGTCTACTGTGCCATCTAGCTGCCTATGAACATTACCTCATCAGGATTTCCCTATCCCATAAAGAGTTATCTTGGAAACAGAAAACAAAATCCATGTAGATTCCCAGGTTCTGTGTGCTTTTCATTAGTAATATTCCTTTTTGCCGAGGTATTACTTTTATTGCTCTACTTTTTCCCACATATGTATTTCCCCAAAGATAAGATGACATCTGACTCCTACGCTTTCCTTCATTTGTAGGTACATTCATGAGCATTATCAATAATGCATTTTTAAAATAATTGTTCCTTATGAGTCATTCTCTTATTTTTTTTATTTCCGATGAGTTAAAACCATAGTCTATCCATAGAAATTCCATAATATTACCCATTTCCTCTACTAGAACTAGATTCCTTCTGTGTCCCTGTTTTCCACTTATATCAGGCTACATATATCAGTCTCCATATGCTTATATAACAATTACACATCATAATTTATGGCTTTCTAGGAGGTGTGATATTATATTTCTGATTGTGATAGTACACTCCACCCATGCTAAGAATGCTCTTTGAAATTCAAGTACAGGATGGACACAGCTAATGAAACTGTCATTTCAGTTGTAACAAAAAATTTTCTATTGAAAGTTAAAATGAAATAGGAAGTGAAACAGGAAATTTCACTGAAAGAATAAGAATAGGACAAAGAAAAAGAAAACTCCCTCTACCAGTGCAGCCTAGATTGAAAGGCCAAATGACTTATGAATATTCAAATGGCCCATACATGTGATAGTTGGTACTTGAAGTCAAATCTTCCGGGTCCAAGGTTAGCTTTCTATCCACTATGCAAGTCTGAATTACCTCTTGGAGATGTCATTATTTTAAATATTTAGGTGAATTTTGTTTTAGAATTTCATAACAGATCTCAAGAATACTATAATTCCCTGAAGATGAAATGGAATTTGGGGTTAGGAATTGTCATTTGGAGTGTATTTTATAGAATATGATTGCATGCACTGATAAGGCTGACATTTATCCCAAGGTAGGAAACAGAAGATTCTAGTAATCGCTGGTTTTGAGTAAAATGGTAATAAAGCATCTACTTAGTCATTTTTTCATATATGTCACTTATTTGGAGTTAGAAAGACTTAGATGGAATTCGTGGTTTTAGTATTTGTTAAACCATATGATCACTTTGAACTTAAGTTTCTTCATCTGTGAAATGAAGTTTTTATACTTCAGTCATTTTTCAATGTTGTCTGACTCTTTCTGAACCCATTTAGGGTTTTCTTGGCAAAGATACTGGAGTGATTTTCCATTTCCTTCTTTAGCTCATTTTATAGATTAGAAACTGAGGCCAACAGAGTTAGGTGAATTGCCTAGGGTCACTCAGCTAGTAAACTTCTGAGGACAGATTTAAACTCAGGAAGATCAGTGTTTCTGCCTTCAGGCATGGCACTCTGTCCACTGCCCCACCTAGAAGCCCATAACATAAGATAATAGTGGTAATATAAAATCTCAGCTTCATTAGGATAAAATAATGCAAATAAAATATTACATGCATGCTGATTTACATTATTGGGAAGATATTAATGAATGATTTGGTATATTGTTTTGTAGCTAAGTAAGTGTTATGATAAGACTTATAGTGTGTCTTAGTATGTTGAAAAACATTTTTTAAACAGTTTTTATATAACTGATATTGAGCCATTCTAATTTAATTAATATTCCATAATAAAGTTAGAACCCTTGTCGCCATGTATGTGAGTGTGTGTGTTTTGTAAACAGTTGTTTATTCCTTATAATCATATCATACCTTTTTACAAAAATAACTCCCTATAGAAAGTCTCTCATTTTATGTATTTTACATATTTTTAAATACATAAGGCCCTTTTCCTGCCCTTTGATTATTACTCCTCAACTTACACCCAAATTGATTTATATCTCTTTTGTAGACATATACACATATATATTTCATAGACTATCTGTTATGTATAAATACTTTGTAGACTATATATATTCACACACATACATACTTTCACTTTATATATATATGTATATGTATAATATATATATAATATAACATACTTTGAAGGATTCTATATATATATATATATACACACATACATATACATAATTTCATATATATATGAATATATTATATACATATGAAATTTATGCGTATATGCTATATATATATATATATATACAAGGTATATATAATATACCTTGTAGAATACACATACACACAAATACATAAAGTCCACAAAAAAAGCAAATTTATGACTTTTAATTCTAATAGTGTATAAAGGGCAGAGATTACTTCATTTCAGGATATCCTGGTGCTTTGAACAAGGCCTACTTCATGTCAGTTACGAATAAAGTTTGGTCAAATGTTTAGTAATAACAAATTTGCTTCAATTCATGTCAACAAACATTAATAATGGCCTATTGGGTGTAAGGAACTGAACAAGGCTTAGAAATAAAAATAAATATATAAAAGAAAAAGAAAACCAAAAACAAGTCGCTGACTTGAAGTTTCCTTTCTCTGGGAAATGATACAACATGTAGACTGATGAATAAATATAATATAGTGTGAAAAAAGGTGAGACCACTTAAAATAATTTACCTGTTTTGACATAAGGAAGAATAAGAGGAAGGTCTATGTTATTGTTTCTTTCTTACCCCTTTAATCCTCTTACATACTAGGCAGGAACTATCCATGTGTCACACAAAGGTTTATTTCTGAGAGTTATCAGAGACAGAGTCCGATGAATGTTCTGGTTTGCTATCATTTAAAATAACCTACAGATTTTTCTACATAAGAATTATTTTATTAATTGCATCAAAGAACCAAAAAATGTTTTTGAAGAAAAAATGTTTTTAAAGAAATAGTATTTTCAGTAGAGATAATGACAACAATGAAAATCATATCAAAATTCATCAAACGCAGTAAAATCAAAACTTAGGGGGACTCTCTAAATGCTTATACCAGTTGAGAGAGAGAGAGGGAGGTAGAGGTAGAGGGAGAGAGACAGACAGATAGAGACAGAGAGACAGAGAGAAGCATGAGATCAACAAACCAGAAATACAATTTAAAAATGAAGTCCAAAAAGCATCAAATTAAAAATCCCCAATAAGACACCAAAAAGAAGTCCTAAATATCAAAGGAGATATTAATAAAATTAAAAGTAAAAATAAAACAATTTAGCTAATAAAGAAAACTATGAGATGCTTATAACAGTAGTTTATTTTTTCTAACTGCATGTAAAGACAAATTTAACATTCATTTAAAAATTTTGAATTTCAAATTTTCTCTCTCCCTTCCTTCTCCCTTCTTAAGACTCTAAGCAATTTGT
This sequence comes from Potorous gilbertii, assembly GCA_028658325.1. Taxonomy (NCBI): domain Eukaryota; kingdom Metazoa; phylum Chordata; class Mammalia; order Diprotodontia; family Potoroidae; genus Potorous; species Potorous gilbertii. The sequence goes on from CM053772.1 coordinate 147,441,916, forward strand.
ATAGGTTATATGTGTACTCATGTAAAACGTTTCCATGTTGGGAAAGAAGAAACAGACCCCCAAAAATGAAAAAAAGAATGAAGTGAAAATAATATGCTTCGATTTGCATTCAAACTCCATCAATTCTTTCTTTGGATGTGAATAGCATTTTTCCTTATGAGACATTTGGAATTGATTTTGATGATTGTACTGCTGGGAACAGCTAAGTGATTCATGCTTCATTATTCTATAATGTTGTTGTTACTGTGTACAATGTTCTCCTGCGTCTGCTCATTTCATTTTGCATAATTTCATGTAACTCCAGGCTTTTCTGAAATCTGCCTGCTCATTATTTCTTATAGCAAAATAATATTCCATGATCTTCATATATCACAAATTGTTCAACCATTTTCCAGTGGATGGGAACAGCATCAATTTCTTTATCTTTCCATAAAAAGAATTGTTATAAATTTTTTGTACAAGTACATCATTTCCCTGTTTTAAGAAATTCTCTAGGATATAGATCTAGTAGTGATATTGCTGGATCAAAGAGCATGGAGAGTTGATTGCTCTTTGGGCATAATTACCAATTGTTCCCCAGAATGTTTTCTATTAGTTCACCACTCCACAAATGCATTAGTGTACCAATTTTCCCACATACCCTCCAACACTTAGTATTTTACTTTTCTGTCATATTAGACAACCTGACAGGTGTGGTGTGGTACCTTGGAGTTGTTTCAAGTTCCATTTCTCTAGTCAATAGTCATTCAAAATATTTTCATAAGACCACAGATATATTTGATTTCTTCTTCTGAAGGCTGTCTATTCATATTTTTGGCCATTTGCCAATTGGGGAATGATTTGTATATTTTTATAAATTTGACTCACTTCTCTATATATTTTAGAATTGAGACCTTTTTCAGAGATTTATGCTATAAAAATGTTTCCCAGTTTTCTGATTTCCTTCTAATCATGGTTACACTGGATTTGTTTGTTTGACTGTTTGCTTGTTTGACTTTTAAAATTTTGATGCAATCAAAATGATCAGTTTTACACTTTATAATGCTCTCTGTTTCTTGTTTCATCATTAATTCTTTCTTTCTTCATAGATCTGACAGGTAAACTCTTCCTTAATTTGCTTCTGTTTTCACACTTTATGTCTAAATCAGGTATCGATTTTGACATTTTGGTATGCGATATAAAATGTTGGTCTGTACCTACTTTCTCCCATCCTGTTTTCCAATTTTCCCAGCAATATATTCTCTCTGTCTTTTTTTTTTGTTTGTTTGTTTGACAAATAGTGAGTTCCTGTGCCAGAACACTAGACACCAACACTAGGTTACTATGGTAATTTACTACTGTGTCTGGAATAGATAATCTGTTCCACTGGTGCACCACTCTATTTCTTAGCCAACAGGAGATAGTTTTGATGCTTACAATTTTATCATACAGTTTGAGATCTGGTAGGACTATGCCACCTTCCTCTGCATTTTTTTAATTAATTCTCATGCTATTCTTTGCCCCTCCAGATGAATTTTGTTAGTATTTTTTGTAGCTCTCTACATTAAAAAAAAAGGATTTAGTCATGTGATTGATATGGCATTAAGTAAATTAACTGAAGAAAAATTGTTATTTTATTATTTTGCCTCAGTCTATCCATTAGCAATTCACATTTTTTCTAGTTCCTTGGTTCTAACAAGCAGTTGTATTTTGAAAAAATAGAACTAATATTTATTTTGAATTTAAAAAGAAGAAAACCAAATTACTAGAATCAAAAATGAATAAGTATAGTATTTAAGTATAGTGTTTAAATGAAAAGATTAAAACAATCCTTAGGATTATTTTGCCCAACTATATGCTACTAAAATTGACAATCTAAATGAAAGATGAATATTAGTGCAAATATAAACTGCCTTCATTAACAGAAGAGGAAATAAAATATTTAAATTACCCTATCACAGAAAGAGTAATTGAATACGTCTTATGTGAGGTATCAAAGGAAAAGAAAATCCCGAGGACTGGATGGATTTACAATTTAATTATACCACATTTTTTTGGAGGGGAGAGGGCAAAGCATTTGGGCATAATGACTTGCCTAAGTTCACACACTCACTGTCAAGTGTCTAAATCTGAATTCGAACTCAGGTCCTCCTGACTCCATTCACTCTGCCATCTACCTTCCTGATAATACTACATTTTTCAAGAACAATTAATTGCAATACTATATAAATATTTGGGGAAAATAGGTAAAGAAATAGTCCTATCAAATTAATTTTTTGAGGCATACCTAAACCAGGGAGAGGAAAAACAGAGAAAGAAAATTATAGGACAATTTCCTAATGAATATCAATGAAAAACTTGTGAATAAAACATATTCAAGGAGATTACAGGAATGTATCACAAAGATCATATACTATGACCAGGTGAGATTTATATCAAGAAACTATGAACATAATCAATCTTATCAATAACAAAAATAAAATTTGCATAAGTTTATGACGTTAATATTTACTAATGCTATGACCAACAAAGTTAATCAGAAAGGAAAAGAAAGATAATTATATTAAAGTTAACTGTGGAAAATGTAAAACAGTTGAAATTCTACCTGCCAAATCAAATCAAGGTTCTTTATGAACACAATTACCAAGCCCTTTTCAAAGAAATAAAGATCTAGCTAATTAGAAAATGCAAACCGATTATTGAAAGGCCAATATAATAAAACTAACAATTTTTCCTAAGTTAATTTATGTATTTAGTGCTGTAACAACCAAAGTCAAGTCTGATCAATTAAATCAATTAAAGTAAAAAAATGTTTTCTAAATCTTGAAAAAGTAAAGTTCATCAAGAAGAATAAAAGGGAAGATTATCAAAGGAAACAAGAAAAAATGAAGAGAGAATAGCATTATCAGATTTCAGAAATTCTTAGAGAGTGATAAATATTAAAACTAGAGAGTACTGGCTAAGAAATGCAGTATTGCATCAGTGGAATAAATTTGATTGGCAATATATAATGGTAATTGACCATAGTAATTTCTTGCTTGATGAACCCAAAGATCAAAAGTTTGGGGACAAAAAGACACTGTTTGAAAAAAAAAAAAGGAAAATGGGAAAACAGTCCTTCAAATTTAGACACATTACAGCATCTCAAAATGTGTTCTAAGGTAAGTCAAAATGAGTACATTATTTAGACATAAGAGGTGATTATCATAAAAAACTTCGGTCAGCATGGAAAATTTTGCCTGTTTAATATGTGGAGTTTTCAAAAGAGCAGCCAAAGCTTTCTACAATCACATTAATACTCTAAATCTTTATCATTTAGAAAAATTCAATAAATAAATTCAATAAAATAATGCTGACTTACCAATTCACACCTATCTGATTCATTCAGACTCCATAGTTCTTTCTCTGGATGTGGATAACATTTTCCACTGTGAGTCTTTTGGAATTGTCTTGTCATTATATTGCTGAAAAGAGCTAAGTCTTTCAAAGTTGGTCATCACACAAATTGTCCCTTGTGTACAGTGTGTTTATTCTGTTCACTTCACTCAGCATCAGTTTATGTAAGTCTTTCCAGTTTTTTCTGAAACCTGTCTGCTCATAATTTCTTATAGAATAGTATTCCATTATATTAATATACCACAACTTGTTTAGCCATTTGATGAGTATAGCCTCAGTTCCTAATTCTTTGTCACCACAAAAGGCGCTGCTATGAATATTTTGTACATGTGTGACTTTCTCCTTTTTGTAATCTATTTGAGATACAGATCTAGTAATGTTATTGCTAAATCAACGGGTAGGCCCAGTTTTATAGCCCTTTGGGTATAATTCCAAACTGTTCTCCAGAATGACTGGATCAGTTCACAACTCTAGCAACTATGTGTCAGTGTTCAACTTTTCTCACATCTTTTTCAATGTTTGCAATTTTGCTTTATTTTTTTATTATATTAGCAGAACAGATAAATCTGGTATGATACCTCAGAGTTGCTTTAATTTTCTTTTCTCTAATCAATACTGATTTAAAGCATTTTTTGATACGATGATAAATAGCTTTAATTTCTTCATCTGAAAACTGTCTGTTCATGTCATTTCACCATTTATCAATTGAGGAATAACTTGCATTTTTAAAAATTTAACTCAATGCACTATATTTTAGAAATGATCAGAGAGATAGGTTGTAAAATTGTTTTCCAGCTTTTTTACTTTCTGCTAATCTTGATTGTATTGGCTTTGTTTGTCCAAAACCTTTGTAATTTAATGCAATCAAAGTTGTCTATTTTGCATTTATATTTTTTTCTATAGCAAAGTCTTCCTTTCTCCATAGATCTGACAGGTAAACTCTCCCTTACTATCCTAATTTGCTTATAGTAATACTCTTAATATCTAGATCATTTACCCTTTTTTACCTTATCTTGGCATATAGTATAAGATATTGGGTTACACTTAATTTCTGTCATAGTGTTTTTCAATTGTCCCGGGAATTTTTGCAAAATAGTGATTTCTTATCCCAGAAGCTGTAGTCTTTGGGTTTATCATAGAATAGAATAATTTGGCATTTGACTACTGTATCTTGTGTACCTAACCTATTCCACTAATTCACAATTGTATTTCTTAGCTAGTATCAAATAGTTTTGATCATCTGCCTAATGATATAGTTTTAGATCTGGTACAGCTAGAGTAACTTCCTTTGCTTTTCTTTTCACTTATTCCTTTCATATTGTTAAACTTTTGTTCTTCTAGATGAATTTTGCTATTATTTTTTCCTCTGTAAAGTAATTTATTGATGTTTTGATTGACATGGCACGGAATAAGTAAATTAATTTTGGTAAAATTCTCAATTTCATTACATTAGCTCAGTCTATCTATGAGTATCTGATACATTTATATATATATGTGCATACATATATATATATATATACATACACATATACATATATACATGCATAATATATATACATATATATGACTTTATTTGTGTGAAAAGTGTTTAATAATTGCATTCATATAGTACCTGTTTTTCTCTTGTAGATAGACTACAAAATATTTAAAAATATTTGCAGTTATTCAAATGTGATTTCTCTTTCTATCTCTTGCTACTGCCTTTTGTTAGTAACATATAAACATACTGATGAATTTTTTGGTTTCATTTAATTTTCTGCAACTTTGCTAAATTGTTTTTAATCATTTCAAGTATTTTAGCTGATTCTCTGGGATTCTGTAAGTATACCATTATATAATCTGCAAAGAGTGATGACTTTGTTTCCTTATTGAATACTCTCCTTAAATTTATTTTTTTCCTCTTATTGCTAAAGATTACATATCTAGTAAAATGTTCAGTGACTTCCTTGTTTCAACAGTGATCTTGTTGGAAACGCTTCTAGATTATTCCCATTACAGGTAATGTTTGCTGATGGTTTTAGATAGATACTATTAATTATTTGAAGTACAACTCCATTCCTCCCCATGCTCCCTCTTGTTTTTCATTGGATTTGTTGTGGTATTTTGTCAGAAAATTTTTTCTAGCTATTGAAATAATAATTTGATTTCTTTAATTTTGTTGTGATATGGTTAATTATGCTGACAGGTTTTTTTTAGAAATTGAATTTGCCCAGCATTCGTAGCAGAAATGCCCTCTAGTCATAGTGTATCATCCTCATGATAAGTTGCTATAATCTCTTGGATACTATTTTCTTTAAGTTTTTTGCATCAATATTTGTTAGGGAAATTGCTCTATACTTTTATTTCACTGTTTGGCTCTTTCTGGTTTTGGTCGCAGCACCACCTTCTTGACTTATTTTTGCAATGGAGTTTATGAAATATTGATTTTCATTGTCCTTTGAATGTTTGGTAGAATTCACTTGTAAATAAATCTGGCCCTACTGATGTTTTCTTAGGGAGTTCTTTGATGACTAGTTCAATTTGTTTCTTTTCTGAGATGGGGCTATCTAAGCATTGTGTTTTCTTAATCCGAACAATTTATGTTTTTGTAGATAATCATCCATTTCACTTAGATTGTTAGATTTATTGGGCTAAACAGCTCCTAATTATTTTATTAATTAGTGGTGATTTATCTTCTTCATTTTTTAAAATTGGTAATTTAGTTTTCTTCCTTCTTTTTTTAAATTAAATTAATCAAAGATTTATCAATTTTATTGTTCTTCCAAAAAAAGAGCTCTTAATTTTATTTATTGGTTTAATCGTTTTCTTAATTTCAACTTTATTAATCTGTGATTTTCATAATTTTTAATTTTGCCTTTCATTGGTGATTTTTATTTTGCTTTTCATTCGTTTTTTAAAACTAATGCTGAATTCATTCATATCTTAATCTATTATATTTACGTATACATTTGGAGAAATGAAATTGTCCCTAATAACTGATTTATCGGCATCTCTTATGTTTTGGTATATTGTGTCATTATCGTGATTCTCTTTGCTGAAATGATTGATTGTTGTTATGATTTTCTACTCACTCTTTAGGATTAAGTTATTTATTTTCTAATTACTTTTGGTTTTTATTTCCATAGACCTTTATGATACATAACTTTACTGTGTCATGATCTTAAAAGTGTCCATTTAATATTTCTGCCTTTCTGCATTGATTTCTGAGGATTTTAAACCCTAATACATGGTCAATTTTTGTGTGGGTGCATGTAGCTCTGAGAAAAATAAAAGTATCTTTCTTACTATCCCCAATTAAGTTTTTTCCAGAGGTCTACCAGACAGAAATAATTGTGTTATAAAACAGAAATTTTATAAAATTCTGTTCACCTCCTTAACTTATTTCTTGTGTATTTTGTAGTTAGATTTATCTTGTTCTGAGAGGGGTAGGTTGAGGTCCTCCACTAAAATAGTTTTGTAGCTTCCTGTAAGTCACTTAAATTTTCTAAAAAACTGGATGCTATGGCACTTGGTGTATATATGTTTCGTCTTGATGCTACTTCATTGTCTTTGGTACCTTTTATCAAGATGTAGTTTCCTTCCTTGCCTCTTTTAATTAGATCTTTTTTTGGTTTTATTTTGAGATCACAATTGCTACCCTTGCTTCTTTTTTAAGTGAAGCATGCTATATTCTTTTACCTTTGCTCTATGTATACCTCTCTGCTTCAACTATATTTCTTCTAGAATTATGTAGGATTATGGTTTTTAATCCACTTTGCTATCACCTTCTGTTTTATGAGAGTTTTCTCATTCACATTCACAGGTATGATTACTTGCTGTATATTTCTCTCCATTCTATCCCCTCATTTTTCCTTCTTTTTCTTTTTTCAACCTTTCCGTCCTCATTAGTGTTTTGCTTTGGACCACTGTATTCTTCAATCTGCTCTCCTTTCTTTCAGATTCCTTTTTCTTTTCCTTTCTACCTCTTATAGTATATAATAGATTTCTCTAAACATCTGAATTTGTGTTTTATTCCTTTTTTGAACTAAATCTGTTGAGAATGAGGTTCAAATAATGCTCATCCCCCTGCTTTTCCCTCTCTACTGTAA
>CM053772.1:147449878-147472801 GCA_028658325.1 Potorous gilbertii
TCTTGAATCTTGTATTTGAAGATCTATTTTCCTGTCTTGCTGGTTTTATGGTCAAGAGTAATTGAAAGTCCCCTATTTCATTGAATATCCATATTTTCCTCTAAATGATTAAGCTCAATATTGCTGGACCGTAGACTTTTCTTTATGGTCCAAATTCTTTTGGTTCATATCCTGGAATATCATATTACATGACCTCTGATCCTTTAAAGTGGAAATTAGTAAGTACTCTGTAGTCTTAACTGGTTCCATAATATTTAGATTGTTTCTTTTTAGTTGTTTCCAATGTTTTCTCATTGACCTAATAATTCTAGAATTTTACTAAAATATTAATTGCAATTTTAATTTTGACATCAATGAATTATTTCAGTGATTATTTTACCCTTTTTTTCTTGATTATCAGAGGAAATTTCCTTGATAATTTTTTTATTACTATTTTGTTGGTTTTCAGTGTTCTACAATCACTTCTATATATCTTATATTTTTCTCCTCCCTCTTCCCCACCCCCTCCATCCCTACTCTTTCTCTAAGATGGCATAGAGTTTTATATAGGTTCTACACATACATTTCTATTAAATAAATTTTCAGCTTAGTCATGGTGACTAAGCACAGAAGAATTAAAACCAATGGGAAAAATCATCAAACAAACCAAAACATAATAAAAAAGAAAATAATCTGCTTCATTCTGGGACCAAATTCAATAATTCTTTTCCTGGATGTAGAAGGCATTTTGCCTTAAGAGACCATTTGGAATTGGTTAAGTCCTTGCATAGCAATGAAGTACTGAGTGTACCAGAAAAATTTCTCTCACACTGTGGTTGTTGCTATGTACAAAGTACTCCTGGTTCTGCTCCTTTTACTCAGTATCAGGTCGTATAAGTCTTTCCAGGCCTCTCTGAAGTCTTCCTGTTCATTTCTTATAGCACATAAATGCTATTACAGTACATTCATATATCACAATTTATTCAGTCATTTCCTAATTGATGGCCATCCCCTTGATCCCCAATTTTTGGTCACCACAAAGAGAGCCGCTATAAATATGTTTGTACATGTAAGACCCTTTCCAAGTTTTATAATGTCTTATGGGTACAGTCTTAGAAAAGGTACTGTTGGGTCAAATGGCATGCACATTTTGTAGCCCTTTGGGCATGGTTCCAAATTGCTCTCCAGAATGGTTGGATCAGTTCATAGCTCCTCCAACAATGAATTAGTTCCAACTCTCCCACATATTCTCCAACATTTGTCGTCTTTCTGTTTTGTCATGCTTGCCAATCTGATAGGTGTGATGTGGTATCTGAGATATTTCCCAGGCCCTGTTTTTATCATGCTTTTAAGGTATTCCAAAACTTCTTAAACTATTTCTCCTGGATTTATTTTTCAGTTAAATTGCATTTTTTCCTATGAGATATTTTATATTTTCTTCTATTTTTTCATTCTTTTGACTTTATTTGATTCTTTATGTCTCATAGCGTCATTACTTTTCACTTGATCAATTCTAATTTTTATAAAATTATTTCCTTCAGTTGGTTTTGGTTACTCCTTTTCCATTTGGAAAATTCTACTTTGTAATGAGTTGTTTTATTGCAGATTTTTTTTCTTATCTGATTATATGTATACTTTTAAATAATTATTTTCTTCCATCAAGTTTTGTCCTTTCTTTTCCAAGGTATTGATGCCCTCTTACATAACTGTCATTTCTATACTCAATTTCTCTTCTAACTCTCTTATTTGACTTTTAAAATCCTTCTTAAGCTCTTCCAAGGAGGGTTGTTTGTCTTGAGATCAATTTATATTCCCCTTAGTTTTCAGATATTGGTATACTGACAATGTTATCCTCTTCAGAGTATGTCTTTTCATCCTCCCTATCTTCACAGAAACTTTCTATTGTCAATGTTAATTTTTGCTTCTTGCTCCACTTTTTCACCCATTTTGGAGCTTTTAAACTTGAACTCTCCTACTAGAACACCAGAGGCACTGTCCCAAGCTTTTTCTGCTGGTGTCCAGGGACCTGTTCACTTCCTTTGTGTGCCAGGGCTTCATTTGCTAATGACTGTAGGCTGCAGGAGTCTTACAGCTTAACTGGTGCTGAGTTGAAGTCCTAGTGGTCGTGTCTGGCATATGCTTGTTTTATGTGTCTCCCCAGGTCTACAGTGCAACATGAAAAGGTCTGGCCCCTGTATGACAGTTGCCCACCATGGGCTCTTCTGAGGCATGTACAGTCCAACAGCTGAAGGATGCCCATCTCACTTGGGCTGCATTGAAGCACATGAATGTTAGGCTCCTGGAGTATGCCTGCCCTCTTTGGGCTACGTTGAAGCCTGTGGTGGGTGTTGGAGCTGTAGTCTGCAGTTCTCTTGGCTATGCTAAAGCACATGGTAGATCTTGGTGTTGGCATTTGCTTGCTTCACTACATGGGACTCAAAAATCTCCATCTGGTTTGCTAATATTTAGATTACTGCAGGCTTGCTGGAAAGATTCCCATCTTGGATTGCACTGCTTTTATACCTGAGTGATATGAACGTTTCTTGCTGATCATCCAAGTCTCCCAGGCTAAAAACCTGCTTCTTCCCATCTTCCCATGGTCTCCATTGTTCTACGATTTATGCTGGTCCCCTGTTTTGGGGTCTTTCAGGATGATTATGGGAGAGCTATAGTAATTTACTTCTTATTCTACCATCTTGGGTCCTGAAAGTCCTGGACTAAGGGTGGGAAACCTGTAGCCTTGAGGTCACATGAGGTCGTCAAGGTGTGACATTTTTGACTGTGTTCAAGTTTTCCAGAAGAAATGAGGGCTGCACTTGAGGACTTAGTTTAACTATTCTTAAGAATAATTTCAAATATGTCCAAAAGGCTATAATTCTATGCTTAGTCTTTGAACCAGCAATTCTACTGTTAGGTCTATATTCCAAAGAGATCAAAGAAAAATTTTAAAAATGGATCTATACATGCAAAAATATTTATAGCAGTTCTTTTTGTAATGATAAAGAATTGGGAACTGAGGGAATCCCCATCAATTGGGAAATGATTGGTTACTTGTGGTATAAGATAATGATGCAATACTGTTATGCTCTAACAATGTTGAAGAGGATGATTTCATAAAAATCTGGGAATACCTGTATGGAATAGTGTAGATATATTTGATAAGATAAGGACATCGTTGTATACAATAAGATCAATATTGTCATGATGACCAACTACAAAAAATATAACTACTCCAATCAATCCTATGATCCAAGAGAATTCCAAAGGTCTCATGATGAAAATATTATCTAAGTACAAACTTTAGTGTGGATATAATTTATATGTGGTGTGTATGTGTATGTGTGTTTGTGTACACGTGTCTATGCTTTTATTGTAATATGGCTATTGTAGCAATATATTTTGCATTATTTCACATATGTAATTGATATTACATTCCTTACTTTCTCACTTGTTGGAGAAGCGATAGGATGGAGTGAGAGAATTTGGAGCTCATTTTATTTCATAGAATGTTACAAATAATTTTAAGTAACTTGCAAAAAAGTATTACATTGTTATGATCATCTGTTTTGAGGTTTGTAGATATACCTATTTATCACAGCTATAAACCAATGTTAAAATAATTAGTTTGTACAGAAAATTCTATATATTATTTTGAAGGGGATATAGGGAACTACTTTCAGTATCTTGTTTTTAGTTAATTCATCAGCAGATGAATGGACATCTGTTCACCCTATTTTATTCAATATTGCTTAATTATTTTGAATATTTTTCCACTATTAATCTCTGGTTGTTAGTGACTTTCTATGTGTATTGACAGCTTTCATTTATTATGGGTGACAAGTTGGACTCAGAATAGTGCCTACATATCCCAGATCTATTGGGATGAATGGACTAAAAAAATACTTCTTAGCGGGATCCTAGTTGGAGAAGTGACATAGGAGAGATTGTGGAGGGTAACTAGGTTGTGAACACTTGTACATCACTTGGTGCAACCTTCATGCCCTCGCCCCCTGATCTTCCCAAGTGACATAGTCCTGGAGTAGACTATTAAAATTGCAATTAGTGGGACCAAAGTTGAAGTCACTACTCCAGCATATGCCATGTGAACATTGGCACACTAGTCCAAGCCTGAGAATAAGTTGACTTATTTGTAAAATGAGGACAATAATTCCTGATAGCACTAGAAAGTCATAAAAAGTCAACATGAAGTTAAGGGGACTATTGTGCAGTAGAGAAAATAATTTTTGAATTGACTAAAAGTGCCAAGACGTAAATTTATTTTTGTGAATTTGCTAAAAGCATTTTCAGAGCATCACCACTAGAAGACGGGATGATGGAATAATATTCCCTTTATCTTGATCCTACATGGTTTTTATTTCTTTCTCTAAGTCTCTGAAGAATGTTTCATTTTACATAGTTTGGAGCTATGTAATGACTATGGAAAATACATTTTCTTAAATAGATGTGAAAATATTAAGTCCCAGAAACTATGGACAGTCATGTCAATAAAGATATTATTATTGCAGCATGGTCCTACAGGCACTTTATATTTTTCCCTTTAAGAACAATGACATAGGGGTGGGGCCAAGATGTTGGAGTGAGAGTAACTGCTCACCTAAGTTCTTAGACAAACTCCTTCAGATACTTCTAAAAAGAGAATCTGATCAAATTTTGGAGGTGCAGAATCCAATAGGAGATACATGGTGGAAGATACACAGCTCAGGACAGACTGGAAGATTGATGGGAAAGATCTGTTCTGCGGGGGTGGAAGAGCCCATAGCATACAGCACAGTGTGTCCTGCTTTGGTATGGACCATCAGGAAAGACCCAGAGTGGTCTGAGGCAGTGGCAGCATGGCAGAACGGCAGAGTGGCAGCCCAGGGTAGGATACCAGAGGGAGCCAAGCAAGTGATAGCCATTGAGGGCCAGGAATTAGCAGCAGCTTCTCCTGAGACTATCACCCCACAGAAAAATATCTGTTAGTCAACTACTAGAACTTACAGGTGCCGAAATGGTGGAGTGATTGGTAAATGCTTTTTCACCCTCCTCTTGTTGACCTTGAAAGAATCATAAAATGTTTTGCCAGAAAAATCTTGGATAGTGGGATCAGCGGAAGAGGCAAACAGTGTCATAGCAAGTGAGGCTAGGAAAATTGCTAAGGAATATTATTCTTACTGTGACAGAGGAGAACTGGAAGGAAAGGATCCATAAGGGGAGGTGTCCCATAATCACCAAGGGCAGGAACCCAGGCTTGCCTCAGGAGAAATGGGAAGATAGTACGGCATCCAGGATCAGCGAAACACCTGAGTTTACCTTTGCTCCAGCTCAGCGGAGTTGTGAGCTCATCCAACCATTGTGGAAAGCAATTTGGAACTATGCCCAAAGGGCGACAAAAAGGGTTACATACCCTTTGACCCAGCAATACCACTTCTAGAACTGTATTCCCAAGAGATCATAAAAATGGGATAAATGTACAAAAATATTTATAGCAGCCCTCTTTGTGGTGGTCAAAACCTGAATATCAAGGGAATGCCCATGAATTGAGGAATGACTGAATAAATTATGTCATATGAATATAATGGAATACTATTGTGCTAGAAGAAGTGATGAGTAAGAAGACTTTAAAGAGTCCTGAAAAGACTTACATGATCTGATGCTGAGAGAAAGGAACCGAACCAAGAGAACTTTTTCCACAGCAACGATCACACTGTGTGAGAGTTTTTTATTTTTTTTCTGATGGACTTGAAAGTTCATTGCAATGCAAGGACTTAAAAAAATTCCCAACGGTCTTTTAAGGCAAAATGTCTTCCACGTTCAGAGAAAGAACTGTGCAATTCAATTGCAGAATATAGCAGATGATTTTCTTTTGTATTACATTGTGGTTCGTTATATGATTTCTCCCTTTAATTTCAATTCTTCTACACAGTATGATTATCATGAAAATGTGTTTAATAGCAATGTATGTATGTAGAACTTATATGTATTTAATTAATAGCAATGTATGTATGTAGAACTTATATAAAATTATAAGTCAGCTCTGGGAGAGAGGGAGAGGGAGGAGAAAAAAATCTAAGTTATATTGTAATGATTGTAAAATAAAAGAAATATAAGGGGTTATGAAAATTTAAAAAGAATAATGACATTATTAGTTTTATGTGTGTTTATGCATATATGTACAGATTTCTCACATACATATATAGCCACATACATGTGTATATTTATGTATGTATTTCAGCATTTGCTTATAGAAAAATTAAGTGTCATCTCCAATTTTCAGTTTAATAAGCTAGCGTGAGGTAATAATGGGTGTGAGAGAAAGTAAAGGAATGGGAATGCTGAACGTTCAAATGAGGGGAAAAGAAAAAAATGATAGTGTGTTATATTTTCCAAGCAATGTTTATCCTTTTAAGTTTCAGTCACTTAAAAAATCAGAGTAAGGTTCAATTGGCAACCTAATTGTTTGAACTCATTAGCAAATCATTTCTGTGGAAACTTTTTTTGGTAAAAATAACTTGTGTCATTTTTAGTCTATATGCTATAGCCAATTGTTCTGTTCCCTTTGGGTAATTAAACTCAATTTTAGATAACATTAGAATTGAATTATGTTAGTAATTACAGTACAAAGATAAAAACCACAGGCTATTGATCCTGGTGATATTTGTACTTATCTTTTATTCAATTCACTGTCTGAAAATGTGTTATTATTGCCTCAGGCCAGAGTTAGTAAAATGAAAGCTTTCGACTTTGACTAGATACTAATAGCCTTTAGGGAGGCAGAAAGTTCTGCCTCTTCTCCTTGTCCTGAGATCACAGTAACACACATGAGTAAGTCTTGGGCATGACTGTGCACCAGTGAATATGAAAAGACAGAGAGAGGTAAAAGAAAGAGAGAGGAAGCAGAGAAGGATGGGGAAAAGCAGAAGAATGTTGAAGGAGAGAAGGAGAGGAGAGAGAATGAGTGAGGAGAGAGAAACACAGACACGGAGATGGAGATACAGGAACAGATTCAATCTTTCTTTTGAACTACTCAGTAACTAATTAGAAAATTAAACATAATTTTCTTTATGTTTACTTACATAAAAGTGAAAAATCTATCCTTAATGAGTCCTTTGTAATTAGTCTTTAATATTTACTTATATTTCTCATGGATTTTGTATGCAAAATTTTCTATTTACTTCAGGTTTTTTTGAACAAAATTCTGAAAGTCTGACAATTATTGAAAGTCCCTTTTATAAATGGTGACTGACTATTGTAATAAATACTGTCCCACATGCTTAGCTATGTGGGACACTATCTTTACAAGAATTGATATTGACATTGAGGCCATCCAAGATCAATGTAAGAGAAAGGAACAGACTCTCAGAAATGTTATTTGATTGCAAGCTATATTCTTTTAGTCACAGGATTGATTGAAATTTACTACAAAAATTTCTATTCACTTGTTGACTAAAAATCTACATTTGATTTAATAAAGCAAAAGTATTGTTTTAAAAAAAATTCAAGATTATGCTTCACTTTGCAGGATATTGTCCTTTGTCATGTAGTGTTTCAAGATTGGTAGCAGGGTAGCTACTGCTAGGTCTTCTGCGATTCTAATTGTGGCTTCAGCATATTTGAATTGTTTTCTTGTTTTTTGCTTGAAATATTTTCTCCTTGTACTAGGTGTTTCAGTATCGAGCTATGACATTTCAGTTAGGTTTACCTTGTTTCAGGTGGTGATCAATTAATTTTTATTTTTATTTCTAATTTTCTCTCAGTCTAAAACTTCAGGACAACTTTGTTTAATAATTTCTTATATTATTGTATCAAAATTCTTTTTGATCATAGTTTCAGATAGGCTGATTACTCTTATATTTTCTCTTCTTAATCTGTTCTGCAGACCAATTGTTTTTGCTATGAGATGTTTCACTTTCTCTTCTATTTTTTCATTCTATATATATTTTGTTTTGTTATTTCTTGGTCTCTTAGAAGTTCTCTGGCTTCCCTTGTCAATTCTAATTTTCAAGCAATCATCTCCTTAAGATTCTGGATCTCCTTTTTCTCTCCTTTTCAGAATCTTCTCTTTTTTCCCTTGGATTGTTCTTATTTTTTTCCTTAATTTCTCTTATATGATTTTTAAAGTCTTTTTAAAGTACTTCCATAAATTCTTTTAGGGCAGGTGATCATTTGACATTACTCTTCGGTGTAGAAGAGACACTTTTTTTTTTTGCTTAAATATTCTCCTCTGAAGATAATTCCAGTCTTCTCCATTCCCATAATAATTTTCCATGATCGATTTCTTTCCCCTTTACCTGCTCCTTTTTTTAAAAAATAAGTTTATATCAACTTTTAATTGTAATTACCTCTAGTATTTGGGGTATGTAAGATGGTGCCTTTGTCCCATGATCCTCCTCAAGTTCTCCCCTCTGCCATGGAACTG
This sequence comes from Potorous gilbertii, assembly GCA_028658325.1. Taxonomy (NCBI): domain Eukaryota; kingdom Metazoa; phylum Chordata; class Mammalia; order Diprotodontia; family Potoroidae; genus Potorous; species Potorous gilbertii. The sequence continues at coordinate 147,458,277 of CM053772.1, forward strand.
AAACCAAGAATTCTTCTCCACTGTAAGAACTCATGGTTGGCAGTTTCATTTTCACATTGCTTTTACTCTTACCTGCTATGTGCCAGTTCTTCTTTGCCCAGGAAGGTATGATGTCTTTTATCAGTAGAGGTTCACTGAATCTTCCTTTCTCAGAAGCCCAACTCCCTACACTACTCAACAGGTGAAAATTTCTATGGCTGTGGCCAAGACTACGTCCCAACCCAAATAGGCCCAGATTTATCCACTTGCTAGTTCAGAAGAAGTAGCCTGAAAGTATTTGTTCCTCATAGGGACCAAATCTAGGTCTTCAGATTTTCTTCCTGTTGTCCTGTAGTATTCTGTCCAATTCTTGTTTATTTTTGCTGTGTTCAGCTGCAAGTGCTGTTTTCTCTTATTTGTGGGTGAAATCTGGAGAGTTTGGAATTTTCTGACCTACTCCACCATCTTCCCAAAATCCTTTCTGTTTCTGTTCCTTAAATATATTATCTTAACGTCATTTTCTGACACAATTCAATGCATGAGTAGGCATGGTAGAGTAGATAAGATAGCTGACCTTGGAGAGAGGAAGATATGGATTAAATCATATTTACTCTAAGTGCAACTCATGCTTACTATGTTGCCCTGACCTTCTCAATACTCCCAGGCAGTTGTTCACCTGTATTGGTAGAGATAGCTTTCTAATAATAGCAACCATTTAAGTGCCTCCTATGTTCCAGGCATTTTACAATGTGTTAAGAATTTTAAAAATATTATCTATTTTTTTCCTCCTTAAGATAAACCCAGAACCTAGGGGCTGTTATTATTCCCATTTTACAGATGAAGAAACAGAGGCAGGAAAAAATTAACGGATTTGCTTAGGGTCGTACAGCTAACAAGGGCCTAAGACCAGATTTAACTTAAGACTTCTTGATTCCTAGTTCAAGATTCTGAGGACCTGTAAGTTCTGAGTTCCTCCAAGGTGGCACAATCAAGGGAGAGGACTTTACTCATCTCCTGGCCTGTACACTGGTCTATGACCAACCAAAACCTTTTCTGCCCAGAATCTGTGGGAAGAATTCCCTCTCCACAACAACCTCCAACTCCAATACACCAGCACTCCTCCTCACCCCAGGACCACACTCAGGGCTGAGCTTCAGATAAGCCACTCAATTCCTCCAAGAATTTTAGGTCCAGAAATGGACACTGCTGGTGCAGTAACTGTTGCCAGCGGTCCAGACATCATTCCCCTCTCCTGATCAATTTCTCATTGACCTTTGAAACTGTCTTTGATGTTGACCAATCTGAGAACTGCTGCTGCCAGTGGCTCCACTAAACCTGTTCCAGGTCCTATCTTCACAGAGCTGCTCCACGTTTAGTGAGATAGACCTTTCCTGTCAGCCTCCCAGGCTGTATTGGGCTGGAAATCTCTGTTGTTTTGTGACTTTTGCTACTCTAGAATTTGTTTAGAGTAATTTTTTACAGGTATATTGTGGGCTATGTGGGGGAGGTTCTACAGGTCCATCTTTCTACTTTGCCATCTTGGCTCCACCCCCTGGTCTCAAAGTCTTTGAAAAACCTTTAGCCTTGGTTGTAGCACATGGGATATTGCAGAGGCAATATCCAGCATGGTGCGCCCCTATCAAAGAAAGTGTTGTGCTCTATGAGCAGAGTAGAATTATGATTGTATAAAGGAAACTGGAGATGTATAAATCTGGAGATAATTCCATTCCATATGTTGAACATTTGTATCCTACCCATAGTGGTAACTAGATCCCAATCTTTTGATCCTCTTCGAGTATGAAGGATTAAGGACAAACAATAATTGCATCTTGCTTAATTTCATCATCAAAATTTAAGACTTTTCTTGTCGCTAAAATGATCCCTCCAGCCCCAATATCTAGGCACAGATTCTCCCCTTGGAACCCCTTGGGTTCTGCAGATTGTAAGCTAATATAGTGCTATTTCTCCATAAAATTCACTTTGAACCAGTAAAGCATGTTTTGACTTGGATATGTTCAGTCCACCATTTTCAGCCTCTTATTGGAATGCCATATTTATCACTTATACCTTATTGCTCTTCTTTCCAATCTCTTTTAAAACGTATTTTAGAGTACTCTTTCATTTTAATGGTCCTACACATTACAAAACTCTCTACTACTAATAACATACTGGCTCATTTGTCTAACATAATATATAAGCTTGAGCCCTAAGGGTCTGGGAGATTCCATGGAAATATAGATACCTCTCACTCCCCCATATTCTGCCTTCTGGGGGCATGTAAGTTATTCACTGAGACTGTCCTTGCTTGCAGCTGTTTTTCTTCTTCCCTTGTAGAGTAGCAATACAGCTTTCTAAATTCATCACTTTTTTAGGATGATGCATTTCTTTTGACCTTCCCTACCATACATAATCACACCAAAATAATATCCAAATTGAGTATCAACTGATGAAGATGTAGATACTTGATCTACTGGAGAAAAAAAGTGAACAATGTCATACCTTTTTAAAGCTCGCGCAGTAACTCCATTCATTAAGGTCTATTTTCTCCTCCATTTATGAGAGTTTCATGCAAAATGAACTAGATTCCAATGGAATCTTATGATTACACGTTTATTACTTACATATGTAGAACACATGAAATAAGTTGCAACTTGGTGTACTGCAAGGGTTCTGGATTTAGATTCATGGGTTGTACGTTTTAAGCTTAGTTCTGTTACTAGCTATTTGATCTTGAACAACTTGCTTTGAACTCATCTTCAAAATGAAGGGTCAGATTTGTTCTTTAAAGGTCTTTGCTGCTTAAATTCTAATGTTGCAGATGGCTTTTTTAATTTGTTTTCATCATTGGTGCTTCTATTTCTGAGAAAACTCTAGAATATATAATTGAATGGATTCTTTGGGAGCATTGAGAAATTTAGATATTTTAGAACATTTAGGAAGGAAGACAATGATTAAAACTCATTTTTTTTGTTATCAAAAACAAGACCTGCTAGAGTAAATTCCTACTCCTTTGGCTATACAACTAAGTGAGTAATTATGGGAATTCTGTAATAACAAAAGTAGATATTGCTGAAACATATGACAATGTCTCTCATGTGATTCTTTAAGAGGCGATATTGTTATTTAAACTAAATTATTTTGTGATTAGAGGTGTACTTATGAATGAGTTAATGGACCTCAGCTTGGAGGGCCATGTCCGGTCAATAGTCATGGGGATGTGTTCTTGGATCTCAGGCTGGTGACCTGAGTCTGAACCAAATAAAACAAAATTCATAAAGCGTATATGTGTAGTTCTAAGGAGAGATTTTTAAAGGATTAAGTCATTCCTTTGGGGAATATAGTTAAGATATTGTATGTTCATTTATTTAAAAATTACATGCATGTACTGCTGTAATATCATATTAAGTCCACTGAAATAAACGAAAAAAGCATTAAGAAGATGAGATAAAGATGGAATAAATACAATTTTAAAAAACAATCACATTCAATAATGGTACAAGAAACTTACTGTTCTCAATATAACATTATATATAGGATTTCATTGAGATCTATGTGAGAGACTAAGCTTCAGTACACACCCTAAATTTTATTAGAACTTTACTTCTCATTTTGTTATAAAAATAATTATAAGCAGATATTCAAATATTTTCTTTCTCGTACCCAAGTGTAAAATTTTATGGATTCCACTTTGGAAAACACTTTCTTATAACACTACCTTACCAATATTTAAGTTACCCCAGAGAAAGACATAGCCCACTGTTGCTGATCATTTTCTGATCCCTTTATCATGGTTTCCTCACCACAGCCTGCTAACTCAGAAATTATGCTGAACTCAGTGATGAAAGTTATTAAATACTTAGGCCATCCCCTCTCCCATTAACTAGCAAACATTCAAAGTGATTGTTGGATTTTGCTTGAAAAAGTTCAGTAATTGTCATTTGATAAGGTAAATGAAGATTGATTGGCTTCCTCATATTTGTATGGGAGAACCCTTCCACATGAACTCAAAGAACCAGGTAGCCTGGTGAGAAATAGGCCTCATGATGATCCATTCAGGACTATTATTAGTTTATTACAGAAACAAAGTAAAATGGTTATGCAAGACATGAGTATTTTTTAAGCCTTCTAAGTATTAGAAGTTTCAGTTTAATAAATAAGCATCCCAAAAGTGATTATTTTGTAGATTAGAGCATCATAATTTTTAAGACAGTAATATTTTCTAACATATAAATGACATGTTTTCAACAATTTAATAGTTTACTGTCTTTAATTAAATAGTAGATAAAAAGAAAAAATCGATGTTGGATAATCTAATATTTTGCCACATTATTTGAAACGATAGGTAAAATGAAAATTAAAAAAAAATAAACACGATCTCTTCATTAATATTCACATTCTTACATACATTTTGCCTAGTTAAGAAGGAGTAATTTATGAAAGTTCTATAGAGGGATATTAAGGCATGATCTCAGTGGTGAAAAAATTCTAGTTATTAAAGCCTTCCCCAAAGATAATGGGTTGCTTCAAGAAGTGATGGAGTCTTTCTCCTCATCCAACATAGGCTGGAGAGTAACTTATTGATATGGAATAACAGAGGTTCCCTTTCTGTATGAGTTGAACTAGATGACACCCCTCCTATACTCCCATGATTCATTACAGTATCACCTGATTTTCTAGTTGTAACCAAATGAAGGCTACAATAATTATTGTTTCTCATTTTTATGAAAAATTTTAAAATGCTTTAATCCAATTAGAAACCATAAACTGATGACTCCTGGAAGAGAGACTAGCACTGGAAACACAAGATGATTGACTAATACATGAGAGACTTAGTATCTAGGCCTTTACAAGTGAGTCATTTAGTGAAATGAGAACTGAATCTGGAGTCAAAAGATCTTCGTTTAAATGTCCACTCAAACTCCCTATGTTCATTTACTATTTGATTTTCATTTTCCACATGTGGAAAATCAAGAGTTTTAATTAAAGTATTGTGTAGTAATAGAATTGAATATTATTGTTACGTAAGGAAGAAGTAATATACAGAACAGAAAAAATTACTATAAAATCATATGTACGGATATAAGATGCATAAATGGGACCAAAAGAAAAATGCATAGAATCATTAACAAAACTTAGAAAAATATGTTGACAGTCTTGACACCAGAGAACTGAAAGAGACGGATACTTCCATTTTTTAGGTGGAAGATGAAAAGTATGGAATGAAGCAGCCATCTAATGTAGAGGAACATAATGTATAAGAAATATGTCACATGAATGAGGGAAGATGGTGGAGCAGAAGGACGGACCTATAAAAGCTCTTACCCCACAATGCTTAAAATACCTGTAAAAATTCTAAACTAATGTTAGAGCAGCAGAACGCACAAAAAGACAGAGTGAGAGAGATTTCCAGCCCAGGACAGCTTGGAAAGCTGACAAGAAAGTTCTGTATCACTAGTTCTGCCTGAAGCACAAGCTACACTTCGCAGTGTAGCAGGGCAGAGACAGGACTGGAGCGAACTTCAGGGCATGGATTACTGGGTAGCAGATGTGGTTCCAAGATCTCTCACCCCATAAATGTCAAATACAGTTTTAAAGGTTAGTAAAAGACCTCTTTCACCTGGGTTAGAAGGGAATGTGGACTGGTCCTGCCAGCAGCAGTCACTGAAGCAGTGTCCATTTTTGGAGCCCTCTCCCTAAAGACTCTGCGGGAATTGAGCTGCTGATCTGAATCTCAGCCCTGCCTGAGTTGCAGACCAGGAGTGAGAAGGATCACTGGCTGATGGAGCTGGTGGAAGCTCTGGAGAGGGAATTCTACTCCCAGATCCTGGGCAGAAAAGATTGTGGTTGCTCCCAGATCAGAGCACAGTCCAGGAGAGGAGTAAATTCCTCTCCCTTGATTGTGCCACCTTGATGGAACTAAGAACTTACAGGTTCACAGGTTATGCCCTCCACTCAAAAGTCAAGTAACTGACTGGGAAAATGTCCCCAAAAGGAAAAAAAGTAGAAGAATACTTTCTTGGTGAACAAGTATTTTCTTTCATCCTTTCGATTGAAGAAGAACAATGCATGTCTGCCAAGGAAGAAATAAAAGTCAATGTCTCAGCATTCCAAACTTCCAAGATAAATATGCAACAGTCTCAGGCCATGAAAGAGCTCAAAAAGGATTTTGAAAATCATGTAAGAGAGCATGAGGAAAAATAGGGAAGAGAAATGGGAGTGATTCAAGAAAATCACGATAAGCTGGTTCACAGCTTGCTAAAGGAAACCCAAAACAATGCTGAAGAAAATAACAGCTTTAACAATAGACTAACCCAAATGGCAAAAATGGTCCAAAAATCCATGAGGAAAAGAATGTTTTATAAAGCATAATTAACCAAATGGAAAATGAAGTTCAAAAACTCAAGGAAGAAAATAGTATGTTAAAAATTAGAATGGAGGTGATGGAAGCTAATGACTTTATGAGAAACCAAGAAATTAAAAAACAAAACCAAAATATTGACTCAATTGAAGATAATGTGAAATATATCAATGGAATAACAACCGACCTAGAAAATAGATCATCTTTCATGAAATTATCAAGGAAAACTATTCTGATATCCTAGAACCAGAGGGTAAAATAAATATTGAAAGAACACACCAATCACCTCCTGAAAGAGATCCAAAAAGCAAAACCCCTAGAAATATTGTAGCCAGATTCTAGAGTTCCCAGGTCAACAAGAAAATATTGCAAGCAGCCAGAAATACTTTGAATATTGTGGAAATACAATCAGGATAACAGAAGATCTAGTTGCTTCTGCATTAAGGGATAAAAGGGCTTGGAATATGATATTCCAGAAGTCAAAGGGACTAGGATTAAAACCAAAATCACCTACCCAAAAAAACTGAGTAAAATACTTCAGGGGAAAAATGGTCACTCAATGAAATAGAGTACTTTCAACCATTCCTGATGAAAAGACCAGAGAGGAAAAGAAAATTTGACTTTCAAACACTAGAATCAAGAGAAGTTTGAAAAAATAAACAGGAAAGAGAAATAATAGGGAATTTAAGAAAGGAATTGTTTACATTCCTACATGGAAAGGCAATATTTGGAACTCTTGAAACTTTTCTCAGTATTTGGGGAGTTGGAGGGTTTATATATATGTCAATGGGGAGAGTGGGATATAGTTAGTATTCCACAACATGGCTATTATGGAAGTCTTTTGCAAAATTACAAATGTATAACCTATATTGAACTGCTTGCATTCTCAGTGGGGATGAGTGGGGAGGGAGGAAGGGAGAGAAGTTGGAACTCAAAATTTTAGGAACGAATATAGAGTATTGCTTTTACCTGCAACTGTAAAACAAGATATACAGGTAATGTGGTACAGAAATCTATCTTGCCCTACAAGAAAAGAGAGGAGATGACAATAAGGGAAGGGATAGAAGGGAGGGTAGATTGGGGAAAAGGGTAATCAGAATGCATGGTGTTTTGGGGCCAGGAGAGATGGGGAGAAAATTTGAAACTCAAAATCTTGTGGAAATGAATGTTGAAAACTAAAAACAAACACACGAATTTAAAAAAAGAGAAATATGTCACATGCCTATATGGTAACCTTCGTTTTTGCTCTGGAGGAAACATTTCAGCTGGAAGGAACTGACATTTTAGCTGCAGGAACTACAAGCCTGGACATCAGCATTTGCAGCCTCATTGAATAAGAAGGTAATAAAAAAACATGAGTAATTATTAATGAAAATATTGGTACTCAGTTTTCCTAAACCAGCAGGACACTATCCAGAAAGGCCATTTAAATACTGCAGATTGCTTCTAATTGGCTATGGACAAAGTACAATAGTGTATTCTTGATGGGGAAGCTATTAGTGAGGCTCCCTTAGCAAACTAATAAATTCATTTTCATTTCAGTTTGGCTACTTAATATATTTCACCTCCAGTCTTAGAGATCTACCAATATCTTAGATATATCTTAGATTCTCTCTGCACTCACTAGGGTAGCAGGCTAAGCATTTCATATATATATATATATATATATATATATATATATATATATATATATATATATATATATATATATATATGTATATGTATGTATATATGTGTGTATGTGTTAATATATACATTCATATATCATATATACACATATATACATACACATGCACGTATATACACATAGTTTTTTTATAATTGCACTTTGAAAGAGGGAAATTAGAGAAATTTAAAAAACTAAATTGAAAAATGTGTGTATGTATGTGTGTGTGTTTATGTCTATGAAGAAATCTGGCTAAGAATCTTATCTCTTATTCTATGATGGCTGGAACATTAAATGTATAAAGAACTTCATGAACAACAAAATGATTTATGAAGATGGCAAACCAGAGGAATAAAGAGTCACCTTTTTTTCTTGAAAATAATAAATATATTCTCTCCCATTTGTTACTTTTCCAAGTAACATGATTAATATGTGTGTAGTAGGAATGTATGTTTAGAGCGATATCATACTGTCTTGGGGAGTGAGAGGTTAGGGAGGGGGAGAAGGTTCAAAAATTTTGCAAGTGAATGTGAAAAATTAAAACTAAATAATTTTTCAAAAAGGAATGACGCTTATAAAATACATCAATAATCACGGTTGACATACGGAAAATAAAATGATAAATAATTGAAATGTAATCTCCTGTGTTAGGTAATTTTTTTTCAGATGGCGCAAATTTTAAGAAGTTTTGATAAAAATCGTACTTGTCTTTCTTTAAGTTTCCTCACATTTATTATATTTTTTTTTCTGGTGTCTGAAATTCAACAGAATAAATGTAATTTTGCTTTCAAATAATAGTCCTTTAAGTACTTTTAAGTCTCCCAGCATATTAAGTGATGAGGTCAAAAGTCACATGGGGTTCTATAGCTAATTATTAAGTTTGCATTGATTCTTGCTACTAGAAGACTGAGACTGGTGGAACAATTGAGTTTAGGAGTTCTGAACTGTAGTAGGGCTAAAGTCCTTTGTTTTCTCAAGGTTACTCATGTCCAGCTAATATTTTCAAGAGATATGAGCCTTTAATCTTCCCTCCTACTCTTACTCCTTTTACTCATCCTCTTCCTCTTCTTTTTCTCCTCTACCTCTTCCTTTGAACTGTAAGTGATATTGATTTGGTGCTTATTTATCTCTTCCATAAAATCCTGTTTACTTTGTGAAGGTTGTGCAATGAGGCTGACAGACACAGATGAGGACAGAACAAAAAGTGATAAGGTGACATAAAGAAGAAATGGAAAGATACTTTTATCCTTCCTTCATTTATTCTGAATGGCTGGTCACTTCTGGGGTTTCTTTTTTTTTTTTTTTTTTTTTTTGGAGCAGGTAGCAAATTTATCTGGTGAAAGTAGAGAGCAAACAGGCCCAAGAGGACATATGGTGGGTGTTGGAAGTAAGGAGGTTGGTAACCCTGAAAAGGTAGTTAGTTGCTTCAGGGGCAGGACGATGATTTTCACACTGAGAAAGTGAAGGGGTACTTTGTGGAAAGGGGTGTTTGTTCTCAGCCATTCAGCACCATCCGGACTACTTCTTCATAGTTGATACAACCGTTGCTCTCCTCATGCCCTGCCACCAACACTTCTACTTCTTCCTCTGTCATCTTCTCACCCAGGATGATGAAGACGACTGTGCCGTTCCCTTCTTTATCAAACACCCGCAGCCCTTCCACATAGTCCTCATATGTGCCCTGATCCTTATTCTTTGCTACTGCCTGCAGCATTGGTAGAAAGTGTTCGAAGTCCAGGACCTTCACATTCATCTCATCACTCTTGGGATTTCCTAAGACCTTGAGCACCTTGGCATTGGTGGGGTTCTGGCCCAGGGCTCGCATCACGTCCCCACACTGGCTGTACAAGATCTTTCCATCCCCTGTTCGATCAAACAGCTGGAAAGCCTCCTTGAACTCCGTGGTCTGATCCTCCGTGAAGTCACACATCTTGGCCGTGCAGCGCTCGCTCGCTCGCCCGTTCCACCGCCGCTGCTCAATGTAATGCTTCTGGGGTTTCTGAACATCTCAATCCACAAATGCCAAAGACAGCTTCAAAGGGAAGGGTCTCCCACCTGAGTGAGAGGGGAGCAAGATGTGTGCCCAGTCCAAGTCCCTGTCCCACACAGAGGCCTTGCCCCAGCCCCATGGCACAGGCACCCACTGCTGAAGCACAAGCTGATTCTGGAGCACTCCACTTAACAAAGACCTCAAAAGTCAAATACTAGGCTGGGAAAATGAGCAAATGGGAAAAAAGGAACAGATTACAAATTTTTACTTTCACAGTGAAAAAGTATTTTCTGAGGAGGAGCCAAGAAGGCAGAGTAGAAAGATTCACATATGCTAGCTCCAAACCCACATTCCATAAATTTCCTGTAAAAAGAACTCCCAACAAATTCTGGAAAGGTGGAAGCCACTCAGCAACACAGTGAAGGAGATTTCCGTTCCAGAGAGCCCTGAAAAACTGACCACAAAAGTCCATCGTGCACTAGACAGGAGCGGAGCTTAGCACTTCCCTGGTTGCGTGGCACTGAGAGGAGCAGATACGAGCAGGCTTCAGGGACAGAATCTCCGGTGGCCACGAAGGTTCCTCTACCAACAGGTGCACAGGTCAGTGATAGAGATCTCTGGCCTGGCCAAGAGAGGAGCGGGGTGTCTCCATAACTCAAGTCCCCTCAGGAGGCAGTGGCAGAGGCAGTGGAGACCAGGGCTTGCAGAGCAGGCAGGAGCTTGGTTCCATTACTGAAGGTCTCTGCATAAACCCCTCGAGGGAACTGAATCTGGGAGGCGGCCCTACCCCCACCTGAGCACCAGAACTTAAGCTCACATTAAATAGCAGCCACGCCCACCACTGAAAGCCCTGAGGATGGGGAGCAGCATTTGAATCTCAAACCACAATCACTACTTGGGCAGAAATGGGTGGGGGTGGAGAAGAATCTCAGAAGTAAAGTAAATGGCTGGGAAAATGCCCAGAAAAAGGAAAAAAATTAGATCATAGAAGATTACTTTCTTGGAGAGCAGATGTTTCCTCCTTTCCTTCCTGATGAGGAAGAACAATGCTTACCATCAAGGAAAGACACAGAAGTCAAGGCCTCTGTATCCCAAACATCTGAAACAGATACCGAATGGGCTTAGGCCATGGAAAAGCTCAAAAAGGATTTTGAAAATCAAGTTAGACAGGTGGAGGAATAACTGGGAAGAGAAATGAGAGAGATGCAAGAAAAGCATGAAAAAAAGGTCAATAATTTGATAAAGGAGACCCAAAAAATTGCTGAAGAAAATAACACCTTGAAAAAATAGTCTAACTCAATTGGCAAAAGAGGTGCAAAAGCCAAAGAGGAGAAGAATGCTTTCAAAAGCAGTATTAGCCAAATGGAAAAAGAGGTTCAAAAGCTCACTGAAAAAAATAGTTCTCTTAAAATTAGAATGGAACAGATGGAGGCTAATGACTTTCTGAGAAACCAAGAAATCACAAAACAAAACCAAAAGGATGACAAAATGGAAGAGAATGTGAAATATCTCATTGGAAAAACAACTGACCTGGAAAATAGATCCAAGAGAGACAATGTAAAAATTATGGCACTACCTGAAAGCCATGATCAAAAAAAGAGCCTAGATATCATTATTCATGAAATTATCAAGGAAAACTGCCCTGATATTCTAGAACCACAGGGCAAAAATATGTATTCAAGGAATCACCGCCTTAAAGAGTTCCAAAAAGAGAAACCCCTCTGAACATTGTGACCAAATTGCAGAGTTCCCAGATCAAAGAGAAAATATTGCAAGCAGCTAGAAAGAAACAATTGAAGTATTGTGGAAATACAGTCAGGATAACACAAGATCTAGGAGCTTCTACATTAAGGGATTGAAGGGCGTGGAATAGGATATTCCAGAAGTCAAAGGAACTAGGACTAAAACCAAGAATCACCTACCCAGCAAAACTGAGTATAATACTTCAGTGGATAAAATGGTCTCTTAATGAAATAGAGGACTTTCAAGCATTCTTGATGAAAACAACAGAGTTGAAAAGGAAATTTGACTTTCAAACACATGAATGAGTAGAAGCATGAAAAAGTAAACAGCAAAGAGAAGTCATAAGGGACTTACAAAAGTTGAACTGTTTACATTCCTACATGGAAAGACAATATTTGTAACTCTTGAAATTTTTCAGTATCTGGGTAGTTGGTGGGATTACACACACACCTACACACACAAGCACACGAACATGTACACGTGTGCACGCACACACACACATACACACAAGAACGCACACACAGAGGCAGAGAGCACAGAGTGAATTGAATAGGATGGGATCATATCTTAAAAGAAATGAAGGTAAACTGTGAGAGAGAAATGTAGTGGGAGGCGAGAGGGTGAAATGGAATGGGGTAAATTATCTCTCATAGAAGAGGCAAACAGGAGACTTTTTAGTGGAGGAAAAAAGAGCAGAGCTGAGAGAAAAAAACATGAAGTTTACTCTCCTCACATTCGACTAAAGGAAGGAATAAAAGGCACAATCATTTTGGTATGAAAATTACAATACAGGAAAGTGGGGGAGGAGCTAAGCAAGGTGGGGGGAATGATGGAAGGGAGTGCAATGGGAGGAGGGAAAAATTTGAAGTTAACACTCGGGGAGGGACAGGATCAAAAGAGAGAATAGAAATAATGGGCGGCAGGATAGAATGGAGCGAAATATAGTTTGTCTTACATAACACGACTATTATGGAAGTCATTTGCAAAACTACACAGATATGGCTTATATTGAATTTCCTGCCTTCCCAAAGGGAATGGGTGGGGAGGGAGGGATGGGGAGAAGTTAGAACTCAAAGTTTTAGTAACAGCTGTTGAGCATTTTTCTTACTATTAGAGAATGATAAATACAGGTAATGGGGAATAGAAAGTTATCTGGCCCTACAGGACAAAAGAGAAGATGGGGACAAGAGAAAGGAGGGATGGTAGAAGAGTGGTCAGATTGGTGACAGGGGAAATTAGAATACTCGGTGTATTGGGGTGGGGGGAGGGAAAAAATAGGGAGAAAATTTGGAACCCAAAATTTTGTGAAAATGCATGTTAAAAGTTAAATAAATAAATTTATATAGAAAAAAAGAAAAAAAATTTTCTTATATCATTGGTGATGAAGAAGATCAGAACATGCAACAGAGGAAGACTACAAATTTAAAGCTCCTTCATCCAAACCTCCAAGAAAAATATGAAAAATTCTCGGGCCATGGAAGAGCTCAGAAAGAATTTAAATATCAAGTAATAGTAGTAAGGGAAAAATTGGGAATAAAAATGTGAATGATGCAAGAAAATCATGGAAAATGAGGAACCAGCTTGCTAAAGGAGTCCTCCAAAATATTAAAGAAAATAATACCTTTAACATTAGACTATTCCTTCCCAAATTAATAAATGGTCATAAGATATCAACAGGCAGTTTTCAGAGGAAGAAAATAAAGGTAGCTGTAGTCATATGAATAAATGCTCTAAATCACTATGGGTTAGACAGGCCTAAATCAAAACAACTGTGAAGTACCACATCACATCCATAAGAAAGGTTAACATAGAAAACCAGGAAACTGATAAATGTTGTAGATATGAGAGATTTGCAACATTAATTCATTGTTGCTTGAGCTGTGAGCTAATCCAACTATTCTGGAGAGCAATTTGGACCTATGCCCAAAGGACTATAAAAATATGCATGCCCTTTGAAGCAGTAATAGTGCTTCTAGGGCTGTATCCCAAAGAGATCATAAAAATGGGAAAGGAACTACATATACAAAACATTTTTAGCAGCTCTTATTTTTTTGTAGTGCTCAAGGACTGCAAATTGAGAGAAGGCCCGTCAATTAGGGAATGACAGAACAAGTTGTGGGATATGGATGTCATCAATAGTATTGTGCTATAAGGAGTGATAATCTGGCAGACTTCCGAAAAACCTGGAAAGACTTATATGAACTGAGGCTGAGTGAAGTGAGCAGGTCCAGGAGAACATTATACACAGTAACAGTCACAGTATGTGATGACTCTTTTGAAAAGATTTAGCCCTTCACTGAAATGCAAAGACCTAAAACACTTCCAAAAGACTCATTATGCAAAATGCCATCCACATCCAGAGGAAGAAATATGGATTGAAAGAATTCTGAATGCAGAATGAATCAGATTATATTCTCCTTTGTTACGTTCACTTTTGTTTTGTTTTTCCCATGGTTTGCCCCATGCATTTTAATTCTTCTTTGGAGCATGACTAATGCGAAGATGTGTTTGCTAAGAATGTATATCTACAACCCACATGGAAAGCCATCTTGGAGGAGGAGGGGAGAGAGTAAGAGAGAAAATTTCGAACATATGGAAATGATTGTTGAAAACTGAAAAAAAATAAATTAACACTTTTTTTGCGGGGGAAAATACCTTTCAAAAATCTCTAAGGACCTTTTTAATACCTATGATACTATGAGTGGTATGTATAAATTAAAAATGTGTAAGGTATTTGCTGATGGCTCAATACACTGAGCATTCTATTTACCCATATCATCAATCTGCCC
>CM053772.1:147473301-147496729 GCA_028658325.1 Potorous gilbertii
CACACACATACACACACACATACATACACACGTGCACGCACACACAGAGACAGAGAGCACAAAGTGAATGGAGTAGGATGGGATCATATCTTAAAAAATTAAGATAAATATATAAGAGAAATGTAGTGGGAGGAGAGAGGGTGAAATGGAATGGGGTAAATTATCTCTCATAGAAGAGGTAAGCAGGAGACTTTTTAGTGGAGGGCAAAAGATGAGCGATGAGAGAAAAAAACATGAAGTTTACTCTCATCACATTTGACTAAAGGAAGGAATAAAATGCACACTCATTTTGTTATGAAATCATATCTTACAATACAGGAAAGTGGGGGAGGAGATAAGCAGGGTGGATGGGAGGATGGAAGGGAGGGCAATGGGAGGAGGAAGCAATTTGAAGTCAACACTCTTGGGGAGGGACAGGATCAAAAGGGAGTAGCAACAATGGGGGCAGGACAGGATGGAGGGAAATATAGTTAGTCTTAAACAACACGACTATTATGGAAGTCACTTGCAAAACTACACAGATATGGCCTATATTGAATTGCCTGCCTTCCCAAAGGGAATGGGTGGGGAGGGAGGAATGAGGAAAGTTGGAACTCAAAGTTTTAGGAACAACTGTTGACTATTGTTATTGGTATTAGAAAATGAGAAATACAGGTAATGGGGAATAGAAAATTGTCTGGCCCTACAGGACACAAGAGAAGATGGGGACAAGGGAAGAGAGGGATGAAAGAAGAGAGGGCAGATTGGTGGTAGGGGAAATTAGAATACTCGGTGTATTGGGGTGGGGTGAGGGGACAAATGGGGAGAAAATTTTGAGCCTAAAATTTTGTGAAAATGAATGTAAAAAGTTAAATAAATACATTTATATTTTTTAAAAAAGAGGCTAGCTCAATTGGAAAAAAGAGGTCTGAAAAAGCCAATGTGGAGAAGGAGGTCTTAAAATGCAGAATTAGCCAAATAGAGAAGAAGGTTCAAAAGGTCTCTGAACAAAGTAATTCACTGAAAGAGGGAATTGAGTTCAGGGAAATAAATGATTGTGAGTTAAACCAAGCAGTTAGTAAACCAAACCAAAAATTTGAAAAAATAGAATGTAATGTGAAACATCTCATTGGAAAAACAACTGACCTGGAAAATAGATCCAGGAGAACAATTTAAAAATTATGGGATTACCTGAAAGCCATGATCAAAAAAAGAGCCTAGACATTATCTTCCCTGAAATTATCAAGGAAAGCTGCCCTGATATTCTAGAAGCAGAGGGCAAAATAAATACTGAAAGAATCCACCAATCACCTCCTGAAGGATAACTGAACAGAGAAACTCCTAGGAATTTTGTGGCCAAATTTCAGAGTTCCCAGATCAAGGAGAAAATATTGCAAGCATCTAGAAAGAAACATTTGGAATATTGTGGAAATACAATCAGCAGAACACAAGATATGGCTGCTTCAACATTCAGGGGTCAAAGGGCTTTGATTGGGATATGTCAGATGTGAAAGGAACTGGAATTGAAACCAAGAATGACCTATTCAGTTAATCTGATTATAACACTTCAAAAGAATAAAAGGTCAGTCAATGATATAGAGGACGTTCAATCATTCATAATGAGGAAAAGACCAGATCTCTATAGAAAATTTGACTTCCCAAAACAAGAATCAAGAGAATCATAAAAAGGGAAACAAGAAAGGAAATCATAGAAGTCTTTCTAATGTTGAACTGTTTACATTACTCCATGGAAAGAAAATGTTTATACCTTTTGAATCTTTTCTCAGTATTTGGGTAGATGGGGAGATTGTACATACATACATGTATACATATATAGATAGAGAGTACAGGGAGTGTTGAATTCAAAGAGATTATATCCACACAAAATCAAATAAAATAAAAATTATGGGGTAAGGGAGGAAAATACCGGGAAGAAAAAGAGAGAAATGCAATGGAATGGTGCAATCTATAACTCAAAAAAGAGATAAGAGAAATCTTGTTCAATGGAGGAGAAAGGGGAGAAGGGGAAAGGGGAAAAATTAAGTTACTTTTTCTACATGTGGCTGAAGGAGGGAATAACGCTCACTAAATTTGATATGAAAATTTATATCACACCACAAGAAAGTAGGACAGAGTTGACAAGTGGGATGAGGGGAATGTTGGAAAGTAGGGCAAATGGGAGCAGGGAGTCACTAGAAATAAACACTTTCAAGAAGGGACAACGTCAATTATGGGGGAAAAAATAAGAGTGGATAGAGTAGGACAGAGGGCAATATAATTAATATTACACAACGGGATTATTATGGAAGTCTTTTGAATACAACACATATTTAGTCTGTATTGAATTACTTGCCTTCTCAGGGGCTGGGGAGGGAGGGAGGAGAGAAGTTGGAATTCAAAGTATTAGAAAGGAATGTTGTGAATTTTTATTGCATATAATCTGGAAATAAGAACTACAAGGAATGGGATATAGAAATTTATCTTGCCCTACAAGAAAAGAGAGATGATGGGGATAAGGGAAGTGTAGGGTGTGATAGAAGGGAGAGTATTTTAAGGGAAGTGCTTATCAGATGCAAGGACGTGGGGGGAGGGGAGTGATGAGGAGAAAAATTGGACATGTTACAAGGTGAGGTAAAAGCAATTAGTATTAAAACAATTGACTGAATTAATTGCTGAGAATAAATCAATAACATCTTTATTTTGGGGAAAAGAATTTCAATCTACATTTCCTAGAGAAAGGTAACTCAGGGTAAAATTTGGCATTGATGGAAAAGTCAAGGTTCTATTAGTAGATTTGATTTTATGACTGCCATTTAATCAGGAACTAGAACATGTATAGAAAGGCATGTAAGCCACTTAAGACTTGCCTCAAAAGTTGTTCCTTAGCCAAAGTGAAATTATAATCATATTTGAAACCTGGTTATTGGAACTTGCCATTTTTAGATGCTATAAGACCATTAAGTGAATGTTCTTCTGAGTATAACTGCAGGTATGGATAGCAAGAAAGGCAGTCTGATCCTCCAATACATGATGCCAGTAAGCTGGTGAGATGCTGGTATGAACTGCAAAAGGTGATCTCATGGGAAAGGTGGGAGAACAGAAAGACTGTTCAGCCTGTGCTGAGGTAAGATTCTCTTGACTCAATTTCCCCACTGACATCTGGCAGACTTCAAGTCTGACTAAATTCAAATGCACCATCTAATCCTGCCTGGAATTGACATGAAGTTGGAGAGATAATGTGTCCTTGCCATGTCCCTACCCTTGGTGGCAATTTCCTATTGCCCAAAACTTTGTAAGCTTAATACCAGATCTATTAAATTATAGATTATTGTTAGGGGAACATCTCAGATTAAATCTAAAATTAAGCTATTAGGCATAGAACTTTAGACCAACAAAAATAAGTTAGGCTCCTTTAATTCTTAGTAATATTGTGGAGACAATTAATCAAGAGTTTGTGAAGTTAGGAACATAAATATTATTTGTGTCTCAGTTGGCTGACGTTTAAAAAAAATCTTTTGTGGTTCATATTGAAAATGTTTTAAAAAGAAGTATCACCTGACCAAAAGTTTGAATTGTTTTATCTGTTGTAAACTGTGTTAAAAATGGAAAATTAAATTAAAACAGAAGAATTTCACATATGAAGAACCACTTCAATAATGTGCACAATTGTTTAACAATGTGAATGTCAAGAACTACTATACACATTTATCTGAATGCTATGAAATTCTCATTACTTTCTTGCCCATTTAGAAAAGATATTAAAATGTATTTCTCTCCTTTCAAAAAAAAAAAGATGATGAATGACTTGCAGTTGTCTTTTATTTGAGTGAAGGAGGGCTGTGCAAGTTCACCAACCTCACTTTCTTCTCTTGTGCCATCTGGGTCCAGTGGTCTGATATTCATCAGGATAACTGTAAATGGTACAGGATCCGTTCAGGGTCATACATATAGGTGTACCAGTTTTTTTTTCTCTGTGTTGGACTCCATGAAATTAAATCCCCCCAAAAAGACACGTGCAATATAGTACCATTGATACTTACCTGAGAGAATAACCCAAGATCATTTGGGTTGATCAAAAACCCAAGGCAATTTAGAGATAGAATTCCCTGACAAGGTGCATTACTGTACTAATTATCTACTATTATGTATACCTATGTAGCTTTTATTAATTTCTAAACTCTTTTGTTTTCACTCCTAACACCAATAGATCAGAATCTCTTTAATTTCTTCAAAGAAAAGTATACATTAAATGTTGACCTGTAATTAAATAATACCGTATGACTCAGGATAATTAGTGAGATTCTTCACAATCCCTAGTTAGATAAAGTTGAATAGATAGGGGCATGTCTCAATAGTCTGTCTTAATCACAATGGAGAACCCAAAATATCAGCCTATCAGTTAACAAGTATACTCAGGAGCAGTACGAGGGGCAGAAGAGGGTTGTGTAACCCTCTCACAATGCAACTAAATGGAAAGATTTCATTATAGAATGATACATTTTTAATGAATTTATTTTCAGGACATAGATTTGGAAGCAAAAAAATGTTATATGATACGTTGTAAGTATATAGGAATAGTGTAGTATTACCAGAGTGTAGGCAAATTCATAACCCTAAAGGATTTCAATAGATTTCTGTCTTAAATAGATTACATGACCTAAAGAGCAGGGATTCCCTTCCTGGCACTGCTTCTAACTCAACATGTGTCCTCCTAATAACCACTATATCTTGGTGCCTTCATCTATAAAATGTCCAAATGATCATTGAAGTCTGTGATCTATTAAATTATCAAGGAAGGAAGTCTGGTCGTTTTTCTGTCATGTATGTTCCCATTTAGAATTTTCTTGGCAAATGTACCGGAGTGATTTACCATTTCCTTCTCTAGATCATTTTCTAAATGAAGAACTGAAGTAAACATGGTTAAGTGACTCACCCAGGGTCTTTTTGCTGTTGCTCAGTGTTTTTTCAATCATATCCCACTCTTTGTGACCTTATTTGAGGTTTTCTTGACAATACCTGGGAGTAATTTGCTATTTACCTCTCTAGAGGTAAATGAGGATGAGGAAACTCAAGCAAATAGGGTTAAGTCACTGGTCCAGCATGACACAGCTAGTAAGTGTCTGAGGTCATGCTGAAATTCTGGAAAATGAGCCTATCTCCTGAAGCATCTAGCTGGTACTGTTAAACAATAACAAACCTAAAATTAAGAAGTATGAATTAGTGAGAGTGTTTTTTTTAATTGGTGAAACTGGAATTTTCTATTCAGAGGACAGAGAAAGAAGTACAAGAAATATATACTGAATGGTCCCCTGTACATGGGGAAAATGCTACCTGAATCATGGGGTCCATTATAGGGACATGTCTAGCGAGGGTAGAGAAGATTTTTGTGGCCGAGGTAATTTTTCAACCTTATAACTTGCATTTGCTTAGATACTAGGATGCTTCACTAAAGGAGTTGTCCGTATAAATAAGTAAGGTCTGTCAGGTCCTGGAATTACTTCTACAATTTCCTCTTGAATCAAACAACCAAACTGTATACTCCAGAGGTCTCTGAAAGCAGGGTTCACACAGACTTCTCATCACTCAAGGTGATATTTTCCTGATTGCATCACTACCCATCCCTTCCCCTCTATCTACCTGTTATCCTAAGTCTCTAATACCGTCCCCTGACTTGTGTCTTATGGTGCCCTCCCCAAATGAATTGTCCTAAGTGTTGATTTCAAGGAGCTTTTCAGGATATTTATCCTAACTTCTTTCTATCTTCCTTACCAGAAGAGACCAAATGTTTACATATGGTCTAGTTTTTAAACATAAATGAAAGCATTAAGCACATATTTAAAAAAAGATATTGAAAAAATGATACAAAGAACATTGTTCATGTATAGGAAATGTAAGTAAAGGTCCCTAGTAAGTTACAAACTGAATTTGTTTACAAAATAATAGAGCACTCTTGCCCTCTCCTACTTTTTAAACAAACATTCTTGGGTTAATGTGTACAGCTATGTAGAAATCACAGAGTTTTCTCTTCTTCACTTAGATATTTATTCAAGTATTGTATATATCTAAGCATCCCCTCCATGACAGAATACAGAAGACAGTCTCAATGATCAAGAAGATAAAAAGTTAGATGTATGAAGGCAGAGAGAAATAGAGAGCATTTAAGTTGTGCAGAAATGTGAGGGGAAGATGTGTATTGTCCAGTTTATGAAGTTTATCTTTCAGAGACTTATCCTTTATTTCCACTCAGAACAGAAAAAGAGAAAGTGAGCTTAAATTAAAGTGGGAGGAATTTGCTTATCATGAAGGGCATGCTTTCTGAAAGTTAGGGGTATTAAACTGTGAAATAAGCTGCCAAGAAAAGTTGTGAATCCTTTTTCCCTAGGGACTTTTAAGCAAAGATAAATGTTCAAACACTAAGCTTGTACATGGTCCACTTTGAAGGAGGCAAGTAAGAACAACATGTTCAAACTTAATGCTTTCTTTTCCTAGGATGTTCTAAAACCAGATCCAAGGGACAAAATGACCTTCTTGTTTACAAACATGAAAAATGCCTTAAGTACTCACATTTCATGTTCATTGGACAGTTTTTTTTGTAGAATTAAGTAGTACTATAAAATTTAGTGAGGAAATGGGATAAATACAAAGTGTAAAATCAAAGTGCCATCACGTTGTAGTAGGAAGAATGCTAGATTTGAGTCAAAGGCACTGCAATCCAGTATTTAACTCTGTCACCTGCATGACCTTGGGCAAACCACTTAATCTCCAATAACTTCAGTTCATTCAACTGGAAAGTAAGGAGTTTGGATTTGGTGATCTCTGAGATCCCATTCAATTCTAGATCCCTGATACTTGGATTCTGTATAATTGTTCCTCCACAGTAGTCTCTTAGTTTTTATTTCCATATCATGTCACTCAGTGCAACATTCAGTAAATACTGTACTGCACCGATGAATATATGAACAAATCATATTTAATGTAAAAAATTAAATGAAAAGAAACTGTAGATTTAGAAGAGATTTTATGGAGTATGTACTTCAACCTCTTATTTTGGAGATGAGGAAAATTAAGAGAATAACCTAAAGTCAAAAAAGTGGTAAAGATGAAATTCAAACCCCAATGCTCTGCTTCGAAATTCAGTAGACTTTTACACTGTGCAGACTGCTTCTTGATTGTAGGAGCTGAAGAAAAAAACACTCAACAGATGAAAATACCTTGCTTTGAATGTGTATGAGAAAAATTTAAGATAGGTTCATATTTTCTAAGTCCAATGCCACTGTTGCAAGATTGGGAAATGGTAATAAGCTTACAAAGTAGAATTCATATATGGCAATTGTAATAGCAATTTAAAGGGAAAAATATTTCTCATTCATTGATAGGTCCAAGTGACCTGCTTAAATCACCTGGAAGCCTGAGACACATGGGGTGGGAGGAGGATGCTGAACAGGCTGAACAGAAAGGCTGAAACAGAATCAGGAAGAAGTGAGTGAATGTGGTCAGGGCAAAGGAGAGAGGATACAGGTAATTGGGCACAGCAAGGTTCAGACTCGTGAGTTTGCTTATGAAAAAACCCAGGTTGGGGAAGGGTGGGGGGGGGGAGGCTTTTAAATTGTTTTTTGTTTGTTTTTTTCCAAATCTCTTGGTTACCATGACAGATTGTTTTATGATTGTGGAATTTGACTTTCTGTTGTCTAAATAAATGTTTTTCTTTTGCCTTCTATATAGACAGTCCTTTATACTTTGCGATTGAGAACAACACCAGCATGTTCATAGTAACCACAAGTGCTGTGAATATTTTCTTGGTGATACATTTGGCATCACGAAGAGCATCACAGGGTACAAAATCTCTATTTGGAGGCAGAAGGAGTTTAGAGGAAGGAACTAGTATCCCAGGTTGAAATGATTAAACGTATTCTTCCCTCATGAGGGAATGGGCTAAAAGCACTGGGCTCTGTGAAAACCGGGAAGTAAGATTGTTGTTGCTGTGTTTGTCCTTTATTTTTGAAGAGGACCATGCCATCAGAGAAATAATGACATGAATTACAATGGTCTTTTTTTTTTGAGTAAGGGGGAACTGTTCAGGTCACCAGCCTCACTTCTCCTCTTGAACCATCTGAATTCAGTGACCAGATCAGAATGACTGGAGATGGCCCAGGATGCAATGGGAGATCTTGGCCTTTTAGGATAAGGCCTTTTCAGGTACTTATTTTAAGTGAAGTAATGCCCATTCAGTGAATAGACCTCTTTAAAAGTAGACATGGGGATGGCCCCTTTAATAGAAAAGAAAAAAAAATAGACAAAACACACTGGGAGAAGCAGGACCAAATGGAATAACATTCAGATTCTTAGAGAAGAAATTAAGGGAGTTACTGGAAGAAATAAAAACCAAAACTGTACTAGTGGGAAACCTCAACTACACTCTCTCAGAACTCAATAAATCTAGCCACAAAACAAAGAAGAAAGAATTTAAGGAAGTGAATTAAACCTTAGAAAAATTAGATATGATAGACATCTTTAGAAAATTGAATGGGACTAGAAAGGTAATAAACTTTTTTCTCAGTGGTACATGACACTATGTAAAAACTGACCATGTACTGGAGTATAAAAACCCCAGAATCCAATACGGTGAGGCAGAAATATTAAATATATCCTTTTCAGAACATGACGTAATAAAAATTACACATAATAATGGTCATGGAATGATGAACCAAAATTTAATTGGAAACAAAATGACCTGTCATAAAGAATGAATGGGTCAAACAACCAATCACAGAAACAATCAATCACTTAGTCTAAGAGAATGACGATAAAGAGACAACATACCAAAATTTATGAGATGAAGTTCTTAGAGGAAACTTTATATCCCTAAATGCTTATATGAATAAAATGCAGGAAGAGGAGATGAATGAATTGAGCATGCAATTTAAAAAAAATGTGGAAAAACAAGTAATCAAAAATCTCAAATAATATCAAATTAGAAATTCTGAAAAATCAAGGAGAAATTAATGAAATGGAAATTAAGAAAGCTATAGAACTAGTAAATAGACTAAGAGCTGGTTTTATGAAAAAAATAAAACAGACAAATCCTTGGTTAATTTGATTTAAAAAAAAAGAAAACCATATTAAGATATCAAAAATGAAAAAAGAATGATTTTAAAACCAATAAAGAGAAAGAGGAAATTAAAACAAAAATTAGCATGCGTTTTGCCCAACTGAATGCCAATAAATATGTTAATACCAGGAAAATGGATACATTTATAAAAAATACAAATCATTCATGTCAACAGAAGATAAAATAAAATACTTAAATATTCCCATTTCTGAGAAAAGAAAGTGAACAACCCATCAATGAACTCCCTAAGAAAAAAATCTCCAGGGCCAGATGAATTTACACATGAATTATACCAAACATTTAATGAGCAATTAATTCCAATAATTTATAAACTCTTTGGAAAAATAGGCAAAGGAGTACCAACAAATTTTTTAATGATACAAATATAGTGCTGATACCCAAACTAGAAAACGTTAGCAGAGAGATGTAAATTATAGACCAATTTCTCTAATCAACATAAATGGAAAATTTTAAAATAAAGCAAAAATGGTAAATGATTTAGACATGAAAGGTGGTATAAGTAAATTAGGAGAACATGGACAAATTAGGAGAACATGGACAAAAATGTACCTCTCAGATCTACTGGTGGGGAAGTGTTTTTGTCCAAACAAGAGATAGTGGGAATTATATACAAGCAGTAAAATTGACTATTTTGATTACATTAAACTAAAATGATTTTGTACCCAAAAAAAAAAAATCAGTGCAGTCAAGATGAGAAGGAAAGCAGAAAAACAAAGGAAAATTTGTATAGACAGGTTCTTTGATAAAAACACATTTCTCAAATATATAATTTGAGTAAAATCTATAAGGAAATGAAGAATTTTCCATTTTATAAATAATCAATGGCTATGAACAGTTTACAGAAGAAGCAATCAGATAAAAATTCTCTAAATTGCTATTCATTAGAAAAGTGTAATTAAAACAGCTCTGAAATATAGCTCTCTCACACCTATTAGTCTAGCTAATATAACAGAAAAAGGAAATGATAAATGATAGAAGGAATATGGAAAAATAGGGACATTAATACATTTTTTGTTGAGTTGCAAAACCAATCCAATCCTTCTAAAGAGAGATCTGGAATTATGCCTGAATGTCTATAAAATTCATTGACCCAGCAATAATGCCACTATGTTTGCATCCCAAATAGATTTTTTAGAAAAAAGAACTATCAGAACAAAATTATTTATGGACCTTTTTGTGGTGAAAATGAATTGGAAATTGAGCGGATGCCCATAAATTGGGAAATAAATGAACCAGTTGCAAAATATGAATCTGATGGAATACTATCATGCTATAAGAAATGATGAGCAGGATGGTTCCAGAAAAACCTGGAAAGACTTTTATGAAACGATACAAAGTAAAACGAACAGAAACAAGACCATTGTGCACAGTAACAAAAATTCCATACAATGATCAACCGTGAATAACTTATCCTGATAAATATCTGGTCACTGGATCCAAATGGCTCAGGAGGAGAAAGTGAGGTTCGTAACTTTTCACAGCTCTACTTCACTCAAAGCAAAGTCAAGTGCAAGTCATATCATCATTTCTCTGATGCCATGGTTTTCTTCTAAAATGAAGGATGAACACAGAAATAAAAGCAATTCTAAACAATACAATGATACAAGACAATTACAAAACACCAATGATGAAAAATGATATCCACTTCCAGAGAAAGAAATGATGGATTCTGAATTCAGGTGGAGGAATACTTTTTTAAACTATTTTCTTTGGGTTTATTCCAGGAATCTGTGTTTTCTTTCACAACAGGATTGATAATGGAAATTTTTTCCATTACTGCACATGTATAACCTATGTCAAATTGCATGTCTTCTCAAAGAGGGAGGAAGTTAGGAAATTTGAAACTCTTTTTAAAAAATGAATATTGGAAAATGTAATTGGAAAAAACTTTTTTGAAAAAAGAATGACACACAGGAGGGTTTTCAAAAAACCTGGAAACACTTACATGACCTGATATAAAGAGAACTGAGCAGAATATGGAGAACAATAACAGCAATACTGTCTGATGATCATCTTAAATGACCTAATTATTCTCAACAATACAACATTCCAAGGTAATTCTGAAGACCTTATGCTGAAAAATGCATCCACCTGAAGGAATCTGTTTCGGAAAACAAAGCATATTTTTCTCACTGTATTTTTCTTGAGGTTGTTTGTGAGTGAGTGTGTGTGTGTGTGTGTGTGTGTGTGTGTGTGTGTGTGCATGTAGTTTCTTCATAACATGGCTTCTATGGAAATGTTTTGCATGACTGCATATCTATAATCTGTATTAAGTAATTTGTCTTCTCAAAGAGAAGGCAGGTGCAGGAGACAGAAGGATAATTTGTACTCAAAACTTTTCAAAAATAAATATTAAATATTTTTGCATGTAATTGGTATATATATATGTATATATGTAAGGTAATGCAACAAGTACATCTTATATTGATAGATGGTCAAAAGACATAAACAGGCAGTTTTTAGAGGAAGAAATTAAAGCTATTTATAATCATATGAAAAATTGCTCTAAATCACTACTGATTACAGAGATGCAAATCAAAACAACTCTGAGGTATCACAGCACACCTATCAGATTGGAAAACATGAAAAAACAGGAAGATGATAAATGTTGGAATAGATGTGGGAGAGTTGGAACACCAATTCATTGTTGATGGAGCTGTGATCCAACCGTTCTGGAGAACAATATGCAGCTGTGCCCAAAGGCCTCTAAAAGTGTGTATTGAAAACATACACTTTGACCCAGCAATATCACTTCTAAGGCTGTATTCTAAAGACATTATACAAATAGAAAAAGTCCCACATGTACAAACATATATAGCAGTTTTTGTTGGGAACCTGGAGACTTGGAAAGGTGTTTGTAAGGAATTCCAATTAGCCCAGGGAAGGAGCTGGCAGGGGTAAGTAGGAGAGGCTTTATTTTGTTAACTGGTCCCTGTATTATTTGCAAAAACAGAGACAAGCTGCTTAAGGAAAAAACTTCAGACAGAAAAAGAGTTAACTAGTTTGTATGGGAATTC
The DNA here is from genome assembly GCA_028658325.1 of Potorous gilbertii. Taxonomy (NCBI): domain Eukaryota; kingdom Metazoa; phylum Chordata; class Mammalia; order Diprotodontia; family Potoroidae; genus Potorous; species Potorous gilbertii. Next base: position 147,485,428 of record CM053772.1, read on the forward strand.
TCAGTCTTCAGGTTCTCCCTTAAAAGAGCAAGCTTTAGGGGGGTGGGGGAAGGAGAGCGAATCCCAGATGGAAGAAAACTATTCTTTTATCTCAGAAAAAGCTGAAGGCTGAAAAAAGAAATGTGCATATGACCTCTGTACAAACCCAGTCTACTTGCCACAGTGACATAAGGAAGTCAGAGCAAGGAAGTGAAATAATGTTAGAGGAAGAAGTTTCTCAGGTGGATGCACACCCAATAGTGAGTCAGAAACAGGAGAACCAAGGAAATAACACAGTAAGTGATTTTACTCAGCCGGAGGAGGTCACATGTATTTTGAATCAGTTCACACAAAGGATGGGAGAATTGTTAATATCATGGATGATGAGAATCAGTGATGAAGGGACTGGAGGAGTATCTATAGATAATGTGGGTTGTTTAAATTGTAGAGGTATTAGAATCTTTTTGTACAGCAAACTTTTAGAGATTACAATATGTAAAGAGGTAACAATACAAATAATCTGTTAATTTTGACTGCATAAGGCTACAATAGGCAGTATCCTACTGACTTCATGTGGCATAGTGGAGACACACCCTCATATTCACTTAGAGACTATATAAAAATATAAAAGGAGGAGGTAATGCAGACTGCCATATAGATCAAAAATGCAGATGTATACTATGATAACCCCTTTGTTTATCATAGGACTATAATAGTGGAGACAGCTCCTCCTACTTAAACGAACTTAATTTTGACCCTAATAATTGGGGAAACAGGGCACAGTCTTTTAGAAGTGCTGGACAACATTTCACAGTTAACTGACTTAGGGTACTGAAGAAAAGACAAAATTCCTAGAGAGAGAAGAGTAAAAAACTCAAAATCAGAATAAATTGATAAGGAAAGAATTATGTACTACCCTCTGGAGAGCAGTGGTAGCTTTTGGAAGGATAGATGGTATTCTAAGTAATGAATTATAAAGCATGTACCTAGAAAACTATAAAGTATGATACTAGACAAAATAGTGAAGTAAGAACTGCCCCTACAGATTCTCATGAACCCTTGTATCCAAGGTTGTTTCACCTTCAGGGAGAATAGGAAGTTGGCCAAACTCCAGCTCAGATTAAAGAAATACACAAGGGGATTACATACCCCCTATTCATTTCATCATGTATTGGAAAAATGTATCAAAATACTGTAAGTAGGACATTAAAAGATACTGGGGCAGAAGCCTTCTCTATATATGGAAGCCCTGATAAGTTTAAATATGAAGTTCCTATCACCATCACAGGACTGAGAAAGAGTGAAATGTCATCCAGACAAGTCAATGTAATGGTGAGAATTGGATAATTACCTAAGAAAGAATATAACGTGGTAATTGTACCCATTACTGAATACATCATTGGAATAAATATATTGAGAGGTATGACTTTAAATTTACCTGAGGGAAGATACCAATTTTCAGTAAGGAAGATAGAAATTGATACAGTTTTAGTAGGTAAAGTAAAAAGGGACCCAATTTCTTTACCTGAACCTTAAGAGGTGATTACTTTAAAGCACTATTGTGTGCCAGGTGAGCAAGACGAAATTACTAATACTCTAAAGGAATATGTTGAGGCAGGAGTGTTAGTCTCTACAACCCACTGGATGGAATAATCCTGTCTTGCCAGTATGAAACTCAGATGGGACATGGAAGATGAAACTGCATTAGAGATGACTGAATAAGGTGACTCCTCTCTTGTACGCTGATGTTTCAGGTACCATAACCTTAATAGAAAAGATACAGAAATATGATTGGACTTTGTACACAGTTTTGATTTACCCAGTACTTTCTTTACTATCCCAACAGTTTTGAAACAATGAGACCAATTTGTTTTCACTTTGCAGGGCACACAATATATTTTTACACTCTTGCCACAAGGATATCCGCATAGTCCCACTATTTGTCATAAGATTGTGACTGAATACTTGCATGAATTAGAACTATGTAGCGTACAGCTTGCCCACAACATTGATCATATTATGATGCAAGCAAAAATGTAAAAGAAGTGGAGAAGAGTTTGATACTTTTAACTGAGCATATGAAAAGGAAAGGGTGAGAGACTAACCATGAAAAAATTCAAGGGCCAACTCGAACCATAAAGTTTTTGGTTATACAACGGAATCGGAGGCTGCAAGAGCTTCTCCGACAAGCCCAACAAAAGATTCAAAAGTATTTTCCAGTCACCACCAACAAGACATAGGTTCAAAAGTTTATAGGATTATTTGGATATTGGTGACATCATATATATTATCTAGGTCAAATTTTGAAACCCTTATATAAAATTATTAGGGAAAAATATGAATTTGAATGGGGACTTAAGTAGAGTAAATATTTTGAAGAATACTCTACAGCTGGCCCCAGATTTATGGTCTATGAAAAGTGGCTCAGTAGAATTGCAAGTGACTGTACAGGATGAATATGCAAACTGAAGTTTATGGCAAAAACAACAAAGCCAAAATCTACCCTTAGGATTGTGATTTAGGAAACACCCTTTTTCTGGAGCTCAATATACTCCTTTTGAAAAACAGTTGTTAGCTGAATATTGGACTTTGGTAGAGACTAAACAACTGACTTTAGGACGTGAGGTAATATCAAGGCCTGGAATCCCAATTATGACCCCAGCTTCTCATTGACTTGGACATGCACAGGAAACTAGCATAATTAAATGGAAATGGTATATTCAAAATAGATCTAAAACAGGTAAAAGTGGAGTTTCTGTTTAACATGAATCTAAAGCAAACATAGATATTCAGGGAAATGATACAGCCTCTAACCAAAGTAACAGTTTTTGCAGTCCTTGATGGAATGAAGGATATGATGACTTAACTGAAGAACAAAAGAGAAGAGATAAGCTTGGTTTACTGATGGAAAAGGGATATATCTGGGCCAAAAAAGACATTCGAAGGCAGTAGCTATATAACCTATGTGCTAGGTGGACTTTGGAAAATACTGGGATAAGTGGAAGTAGTCAATATGCTGAACTTACGGCAGTGCACCAACCTATCAAAACAGAACAAAATGATAATGTTATATATTCACTGATTGATGAGAGGTTGCTAATGGGTTAGCTACATGCATGTCCATGGAGAAAAATCAAAATTGGTAAATTGATAGCAAACAAATATGGGACAAAGAATTATGGAAAGATATATGGGATATGTCTTTGGTTACTGATTTGTCAGTTTTTCATGTAGATACTCATGTGGCCCTCATCACACCAAAATGTGAGTACAATGCACATGCTGATTGACTAGCAAAGATTGCTACTCAACTTTTTGTTCCTACTATGACACCAACCAATCATTCAGTACTAGCAAAATAGGTCCATCAAATTGCCAACCATTTTGGGTTCCAGGCGACAAATCAATGGACAGAGATATTAATATTTCTCATTCATTATTAAAACAAGTAACAGAAGAATGTTATTTATGTGAATTGGAAAAGGAACAAACTGTTCCTTGAGTAGTAAATGGAGAGATAGAAAGGGGAAAAGTGCTAGCCCAAAGATGGCAAATACATTGTATTAGAATCATACCCCAAGGTAAAGGATAAAAAATTTTTATGTACTTGTGTTAACAACTATTTAGGCATACTAGTGGCCTGTCATTTTAAGAATATGACCCATAAAAACATCTGTAAAACTTCAGATATCAAAAGTCTATATCATGCTACCCTAATGCAGATTCAAAGTGAAAATGGATCACATTTCAAAAGTAATGAAATGAAGAGATATTGTGTACTAAACAACACAGATTGGATATATCATATTCCGTATTAGTCACACACATCTGGGTTAATTGAAAGAATGAATGGGTTATTCAAAGAAGAGATAAGGAATTTAAGTTCTAATAATTCTTATCAGCATTGGAAAGATGATTTGCTCATTGTTTTATGTAACTTGAACAACAGACCATTGGAAGGAAGTACACCTCTAGCCAGAATGATGACCCCAAATCTGCAAATTAGAGAACAAAAAGCAAGATCCAAAATATTAAGTACTGGACTTTGAGACCAGATGTTCCAGCACTGTATTCAGGGACACCTAGTTCAGCAGGATATGATTTATATTGTTTAGAGCATGTCTTGCTGAATAGGAAAGAAATAAGAACGGTCTCTACTAGAATATGTATGAGAATCCCTAAGAATCATTTTGGATGAATATTACCTAAACCAGGATTTGTAGCTTGAGGAATATATGTATTAACTGGAATGATAGCTTGTAATTATCATAGAGAAACTATTGTAACTTTACAAAATTTAGGTGATGAACCCAGAAGTTTTGGAAAAAATGACAGAATAGTTCAAGTGATTATTATTCCTTGTGAAACAATATCCCTTGTGAAAACTCAAACCACTTCTAAAATAACTAGAAAAGGAACTGAAGAATTGGATTCTACTGATATAATAAAATTGGGAGCTAATTTATGGGTAAAACAGAAACCAGACAACATTCCCAAGACTGCAGAAATTATAGACCATTGGAAAGTTTTGATATTTCAAAACTGCTGTTTATTCAGAAGAGAATGATTACCCAACTGTACCCTTAATTCATATATTCTACCATGAATTAGGCTATGATAGGGGGTTCATGGGCTCCAGGAGCATGGCTCACCCTATATCTAACTTGTTTCTGATTATAGTCTCCATATTTCTTTTTAGTATTTTGTCTGTTAAAGTTACTAGCTTTGTTTTTTATAGGCTTGGTATCTTCCACCTGCAGATACCTGATTGCTTAAGATGGATGTCACCACCCCACCTGCCTGATGATCTTTGTCACCCCTGAATCTGGCATCAACTAAGCTCTTGATGCCAGCTACAGAAATGACCACTTGAATGGAATCTTCTGAGGCAGGGAAAGCTCTACATCCAATTTCAGCAGGAATTGGCTATGGAAGAAGAGACCTTTGTCCCTTACCCCAAGATTTTGGGCTTCATCTGTTTGAGGCGGGGAATGATGGGGTGTCTATGCTCAAGCAGATCCTGAGATATTGTACTATGTGCTCATTTTGTGTGATCTTTCTTATACTGTTGTAAAGTTCTATTGATACATGTTGCTTAAGATAATGTTTTATATTTTTGTTTTCTGTCATGCCTATTACAATTCTGTTGATACTGGTTGCCACACCAACCTATGTAATGAATTCAAAAGATCTTGGGGGTGAATGTAATAGCAATTTAAATGGAAAGATCTTTCTCATTCACTAATAGGTCCATGTGACCTGCTTGAATCACCTGAAGGCCTAAGATAAATGTAGTGGGAGGATTTTGCTGAACAGAAAGAGTGGAGCAGAACCAGGAGGAAGTAAGTGAGCACAGTCAGGGAACAGGAGAGAGAAGACAGGCAGGCAGGCATGCCAGGACTCAGGCTCCTGAGTGCTTGCTTGTGAGAAGGCTCTGGCAGATGTGGAAAGGGGCTTAGGAATGGCTTTACCACCTTTGATGATCATGTTTACTAATTCCTTGGTCACTGTGAAAGGTTTGACTTTCCAGTTCTGGCATTTGGCTTCCTCGTGTCTGAATAAATGGGTTTTTTTCTTCTGCCTTCTATATGAAGAGTCTTTTATACTTTGCAATTGAGAACTACACCAGCATATTCGTGGTAGCCACCAGTGCTGTGAATGTTGCCTTGGCAATACAGTAATTCAAGAGTAAATATGAAATACAATTCATTATTCTTTATTTCTACAACTTGAAGATATATATATATATATATATATATATATATATATATATATATATATATATATATATATATGAATATCTAAATGTATAAATTAGCTGTAGAAGTTGATCTCAATCTCGATCTACATGTAAATGTTTCTCCACTGCCAACTATTCTCCTCTAAACAAGGGAAATCAAGAATTGAAAACTTCAGGTGGGAAGCTTTAGTCTGGATTAAAACTGTAGTATTCATCATTGATGGCTTGCTTAAGACTTGTACAGGCTACAATATGGTATCAGAAGCCACAAACAAGACAATCTGGAATGAATCTATGGTCAAGCCCTCTCACAACAATAGCAGCAGAGAGGCAGAATCTAGTCCAAACACAATGATTACCAAAGTTATGTTATTCCTTGCAGTCAAAACAGACCTCTCTGTCTAAACTTATGCCACTTTGTCTCATGGTACCCTTGGAACATCATCACATAAAAGATATTCTGAAGGAAGATACATCAACACCATGATATTTCTCTTCTGCCTCAAAATTCCTAGGCAGAGAATCACTAGCTTCTTTTGGGCCCTGCTACAATTATGTATCTCTGCAGTTTCCAAAGAAACCTTTTCACCTTGATATACAAGGTATCATATAACTCATGTACTCTTCATCCCCCCATATTAGAAAGTCAAGTTATACAGAACCACACTAAATAATATTGTTGAAGATTATGTGAATTAATTTTTGCATGCTTTTATATTGTATTAATTTTAAGTAGGTAATTCAATGGATATTTGATTACTTTACTATGTAAAATAACATTCCACATATACAATATTGGTAGAGTAACAGCTTTAGTAGTCTATTAAAAGTAATGTAACAACTTCTAGTTCAAGTATGCTGGCAGACTTTCTATTTGATGTGGGAGTATTAATTTTGCTGAATTTAAAGATCTTTATCTTTAGAAAACCAGATATCATGGGACCATAGGAATGAGTGTGCTGCTAAAAAATGGGGGTATTTGGATCTTTGTTGGTGGAAGGAACAGTTACACCAATTAAATTAAGGATGCTTTGGAACATTGAATAAATCTTTGGTTAATTTTACAATAATTAGGAACTCAAATTGACAATGGTTCTGTCAAAGCATTAACAATGGCAAAGCTATCTATGGAAGATGTCTTCCCTAAGAATATTTATCAATTTTTGTTTTAACCTAAGAGAACAACCAGTCATACAATTCCATTAATTCAATTAATGTTTGTTATCAGGAGGTATGGCAAATGAATGCAAGGGTTAAAATCCTGTCTGATACACTTGCTAGCAGCAGACCATAGGAAAATCATTTCACTTTTCTCTGCCTTAGTTTCCTCATCTCTAAAATGGGGAAAATGACACTTACAAAACCTATTTCATAGGCTTGTTGAAAGACTGAATAAGCATAATATATGTAAAGTGACTTGTAAAGCATGAGACTATATAAATGCCATATTTTTTGTTTTTTATTATTGTTAAAGGACAGTCATAGAATAAAAAAGGGGTTTCAATGGTGTTTCTAATTGCTAGAAATTTCATAATAAGTCTCTTTTCATACTGCAAATGAATTATTTTAAAACTTGGTTTAAACTGATCTTTTTCTTTTTTTGTATACACTTTGACTTTGATAGTATTTTCTTTGAAGCTGACTGTAAACATACCTGATATGTTAAGAATATTGGAATTAGAAAGCCAAGATAGACTCAGGTCCTCTCTAGCTACAGGGGTTTTGTACTATGTTCAAATAACTTTAGAGTACTATGTAACAATTATATCATCAGAGAGAGATTCCCCTGTTATATATAAACCAATTTTCGATTGTCTAAAATTTACCTGAGTCTTTTTTCTTTTTACTTTGCCATCAGATAAGCAATCATCATATTTCTTGTGCAGATAAAAGTTATGAGAAAACCCAACAAATTTAGCCAAATTATCACAGTAACATCTCAATATTCCACTCAGAGAGCAATCAAGTTTACTCTTTCATAAATAACTAATCCCCTCAGCAAATGAATACTGATGGATTCCACTGCGAAGCTTTCAGTTTAACTAGTGACAATAAAAATAATGGATAGTGTAATGGAGTGGGGGAGAAAATATGCTCATGAGAAAGGCAAACGGCTTATGAGTACTTGGGAGACGGCCAGTTTCTTAAGTGGGGTTTGTTTCTCGCAAATCTAAGCCTTGTCATTGATTGCAACAGTTTCGTTGTTATTTTTGTTTTTGTTTTATGAAGAAAGCAATGGTCATCAGAAGTTATGTGCCAGAAACTACTACATGCTTTATATATTTTCTCATTGGATCCTCAGAAGAATCCTGTAAGCTAGGTGATATAATTATATTCATTTCATAGTTGATGGAGCTGATGAAACCAAGGAAACAGAATCACTTGTGTTATATAGACAGAAAAGTGTCTGAGGTTGGTTTTGAACCCAGCTTTTCCTCTCAACAGGCCTAGTACTCAACATACTGACTGTTTCACCTTCATTCCTTTAAATTGGTGGGCAGCTGAATACAATATGATACAGAATAGAATAGGTAAATGGAAATTTATATACATTATATACTGTTTCTGTTGTCATGGTCTTTTGTTTCTGAAGAGGAACATTGACATTATGGCTTGATATCTTGACTTGTTTATAAATTGGGTTTAAGTGATATAGAGTTATACAAAGGCATCAACTTCACTCTCTTCCAGAGTCAATGAAGTCCGATGGAAGGTCAAAAGTCAAGATAATTGGTGTTGCTGTTCTAAGCGCTCTTTCACCACCTTAATAGGTGTTGGAAAAAATTGTTCTTACCACCCATTCAGCTGAAGTAAGTCTTCATATCCTTTGGGTAGAACACATTTCCTCAGCTTGCCAATGAGTGTGAAGCTTGTCAGTTACCCTCAGTCTGATTTAGTATGTCTTCTTGGACAATTTACCAAGGTGTGGCTGCAGGCATAATACAGCTTCTTCGAATCCTGGACGAGAGTTGGTGGAAGGTGGATATCAAAGGTGAATAAGCAGTCCTGGAAAGGACTCATCAAGCTCTTACACCAAAGATGCTAGTTCACCTTGTAAACACCATACAAACAATTTCATCATCAATTTAGTGAAATTCAGGATAATAATTGTATCAATGATTGTAGATTTTATAACTTTCAAAGTTATTTGTCAGTGTTGTCATTATTGCGTAAATTTTTGTCTTCCTTCAGCTCATCTCCTTTATACTGTTCGTAAAAATCTTCAACATTGTTCAATTTTATGATATTAATGAAATAAACAAATTCTCTTCTGCTTACTTAATTGATTTATTTTATATTTTCCATGTCTTTTTTGAAGTAATTTCCTCATTTCTCTCAGTAGAAGCCCTACATCACACATACCACACATTCTTATATCTCAACTTGTTCATCCCTTCCTTGATTTTTGAACAACTTATTAATTTTAGTTTGTTTTTTCACCATCACAAAAAGGTCCAATATAAAAAAAATGTGAAGATAAGCCCTTTCTTGATTTTCTTGGAAATTAGACTAGCAGTCATATAAATGAATCAAAAGGGATGAACAATTTGTTAATTTTTTGTTTATAATTACATACTGCTCTCCAAAACATTTTCTCCCATTCACATGTCCATCATCCATGCATACATCAATGTTTTTGATTTATTGTAGTATGTGAAGTACTTAAATACTCCCAAACTTATTATTTTAACCATCTTTTCTGATCTTAGGAGTGTGAAATGGAAACTCTGAGTCATTTTTTCAGTAAAGCAGAGACATGAAGTGCTCAGGTGTGCATATTATTTTTTCTTCTCTTGTTTTTATGGCTAGCATTTCTAGTACAATATTGAATAGTAATAATAATAAGTAATATCCTTGTTTCACGCTTGATTTATTGGGAAATCTTCAAGCTTATTGAAATTACAGATAGTGCTTGCAGATTGTTTTTAGATAGATACTTGTTACCATTTTAGGGAACGCTCCATTTATTTCTTTGCTTTCTTGTGTTTTTAATAGAAATGGGTAATGTATTCTCTCAATTTTTTTTCTGTATCTATTGAGATAATCATATGGTTTGTGTTGATTTTTGTCATTGATCTGGTCAATTATGCTAAAGATTTCCTTAAAATTAAATTACACCTGTATTCCTGATGTGAATCTCATCTGATCATTGTGTGCGCTCTTTGGGATATACTTCTGTTATTTTGTTGCTAACATTTTATTTAACATTTTTTCATTTATATTAATTAAAGAAATTGGTCTGTAGTTTTATTTCTCTTGCTTAGTGCTTCTTGCTGGTTTAGATATCAGCACCATACTTGTATTGTAAAAGAAATTTGATAATAATCTGCATTTGCCTATTTTTCCAAATACTGGAATTGTTTTTTAATAAATTTATTTAACTTTTTACATTCATTTTCACAAGATTTTGGGTTCCAAAATTTTCTCCCCATTTGTCCCCTCCCCCCTCCCCAATACACTGGACATTCTAATTACCCATATCACCAATCTGACCTCTCTTCTATCATCCCTCCCTTCCCTTACCCTATCTTCTCTTCTGTCCTGTAGGGCCAGATAACTTTCTATTTCCCATTACCTGTATTTCTTATTTCCTAGTAGCAAGAACAATACTAAACAGTTGGTCCTAAAACTTTAAGTTCCAGCTTCTCCCCATCCCTCCCCTCCCCACCCATTCCCTTTGGGAAGGCAGGCAATTCAATATAGTCTATATCTATGTATTTTTGCAAATGACTTCCATAACAGTCGTGTTGTGTAAGACTAATTATATTTCCCTAATTCCTGTCTTGCTCCCCATTGTTTCTATTCTCTCTTTTGATCCTGTCCCTCCCCAAGAGTATTGACTTCAAATTGCTCCCTCCTCCCATTGCCCTCCCTTCCATCATGCCCCCCCACCCTGCTTATCTCCTTCTCCCCCAATTTCTTCTACTGTAAGATAGGTTTTCATACCAAAACGATTGTGGATTTTATTCCTTCCTTTAGTCGAATGTGATGACAGTAAACTTCATGTTTTTTTCTCAGCACTCCTCTTTTTTGCTCCACTAAGAAGACTCCTGCCTGCCTCTTCTATGAGAGATAATTTATCCCATTCCATTTCACCCTCTCTCCTCCCACTCCATTTATCTCTCACCGTTTACCATGATTCTTTTAAGTTATGATCTCATCCTATTCAATTCACTCTGTGCTCTGTCTTTGTGTGTGCGTGCATGTGTGAATGTGTGTGTGTGCAAGCCTGTACATGTGTGTGTGTACACGTGTGTATGTGTGTGTGTGTAATACCACCAACTACCCAGATACTGAAAAGTTTCAAGAGTTATAAATATTGTTTTTCCATATAGGATTGTAAACAATTCAACTTTGGTAAGTCCCTTGTGACTTCTCCTTGCTGTTTATTTTTTCATGCTTCTTCTCATTCTTGTGTTTGAAAGTCAAATTTTCTTTTCAGCTCTGGTCTTTTCATCAAGAATGCTTGAAAGTCCTCTATTTCATTGAAAGACAACATTTTCCCCTGAAGCATTATACTCAGCTTTGCTGGGTAGGTGATTTTTGGTTTTAGACCTAGTCCCTTTGACTTCTGGAATATCC
>CM053772.1:147497229-147524139 GCA_028658325.1 Potorous gilbertii
GTCTCTGACGACTATGAAGAGATATGCTTACCATCAGGTAAAGACATAGGAGTCAAAGCCTCTGTATCCCAAATATCTGAAATAGATACCCCATGGGCTCGAGCCATGGAGGAGCTCAAAAAGGATTTTGAAAATCACGTTAGCCGATCTGATAGTTGTGTGTAGTACCTCAGAGTTCTCTTAATTTGCCTCTCTCTAATCACTACTGATTAAGAGCATTTTATTCATATGACTACAGATAGCTTTAATTTCCTATCCTGAAAACTGTCTGTTTAAATCCTTTGACCATTTATAAATTGGAGAATGCATGTATCCTTGTAAAATTGACTCAGTTCTTTATATATTTTAGAAATGAGCCCTTCATCATAAACACTAGTAAAAATCTCTTGCCCAGTTTTCTGTTTCTCTCCTGATCTTGGTTGCACTGGCTTTGTGTAAAACTTTTCAATTTAATGTGATCAAAATTATCCATTTTTCATTTCATGATGTTCTATATCTCTTGTTTGGTCATAAATTCCTCCATTCTCCATAAATCTGAGAAATAAACTATTCTTTACTCCCTTAATTTTTTTATATTATCAACTTTTATATGTAGTTTATTTACTGATTTGTGCTTTATTTTGGTGTATGTTTTAAGGCATTGATCTATGTTTGTTTTCTGCAACAATATTTTCCAGTTTTTCTAGAAATTTTTGTCAAACAGTGAGATCTTATCCCAGAAACAGGGGTCCCTGGGTCTATCAAACAGTAAATTGCTATAGTCATTAACTATTGTGTCATGTGTACCCAACTCAAAGGAATACTCTTGTAGAACTGAGTCTAGTTTCAGAGCCATGAATATATTCCTAGACCTACATGTATATCACCTTATCCTAGGCATTTGCTTGATGCATGAGTCCAGAATGGTGAAATGTTGTTGTTGTTTTTGTCCTTCATTCTCGAAGAGGACCATGACATCCAGATGATGACATGCCTTGCAGATGACTTTGATTTGAGTGAGGGAGAGCTGTGCAAGGTCATCAACTTCACTTTCTTCTCCTGAGCCCTCTGGGTCCAGTGCCAAGATATTCATCAGTATAACTGAAAATAGTGAAGGAGGGAATGTAAGACCCTGATCCTTTCAGGCTTAGGCCTTATCACAATCTTACTTTGAATGAGATACACCCATTCAAAAAGTAGTGTTCTTTAAGTTACTCAAGGAATTCTTTTAATAAAAAAAAAAAATCACACTCAAAGGGAAAGACTCTTATGGTTCCTGAGTAAAAAAAAATCAATTACTATTCACTTATTACATCCACACTATGCTAGGTGGATGGGGACTTGTTGTCCAGTCTATGAGCTCCAGAGTGAATTGGGCTCAAGAATGGTGAAATAGACTTACACTAAATAGCATTGAGATTGGTTGATCTCTAGTGAAGTTCCCTTTCAACATTAACCTTGGTCCAGAATTCCAATAATTGCAAGTTCCTCTCTCCCTGCTGAAAAATTGGATTCCTCACCTCTAACGTGAAATTCATGTACAAGCCAAGGTAAGAGACAACAATGAAGAGGAGATATGATAATTTAGAGTTATTTCTCCATCTTTCTCTGTAATAATCAGTAAAGGTTATGCAAGGAAAACAATTATGACTACTCTGAATTTTTCAGATTTTGAGAATTTGTTAAACTCACTTGCTTAGACCAAGACAGTTAGTAGCATGAGGGATTTTTTGCCACCTGCCAAGACAGAGTCACTTCACTTTAAATACTTTACTTTAAATTATGGTTTTAATGAAAGGTTTGTTGTCTTGACATATAGCAAGCTAAGAAGTGAATTTCTGCATTTGTGTCAAACTGGTTTAAGCTCATGACATCTTTTAGCATGGTGAAGTAATTGTATCAGCATTCCTTAACCCTTAAAGAATAGATTTGAAGGGCAAATTGTTGAGGAATGTTTAAGAAAATCTTTTTATGAGTCAGAGAGAGATGTATATCTGTCTTTTACTCCAATAGTCAAAATTACACACTTTCATTTAAAGGGGGAAAAATGAAAATATGAATAATACATCTGGGATCTTGACAATGTGGGCATTCCTTCCAGTGATGTAGATAGCAACCTATTCATGGTTTCTCGTTATTTACCACATATCTTCACTTAAATTTTTAAGAGATAGCCTGCACATATTCTGGGGGCTTTTCTTATATTCTTTTAACATTGCATCCAAGCAATGGTTTAAGCAAACCTTGTCACTGCAGTCAGTGATTGTGATGCCTAGAATATCTCTTAGATTTTGTGCTTCAAAAAAATGATTTTTCCCTCATTTGAGAGACACATTTTATTGTCAGGTTGCTCAAGGTCTGGCATAGGTCACATTCAGGCTATGTTTATAGCACATCCTGCAAAAGGAAGATTTGGTGAAAGGGAAGGCTCACAGGTGCTTTTCATCACCACTGAAGCAATGCAACCTAGAGCTCCAGTGAGTTCCACTGCTTTGTGCAGCAGGGTGGAGGCTATTCATTTTAATGAGCTAATTGAAGCAGTTAAAATGCACTGTTGGCACTCTGAAGTTCTCTCCTTGCCCAATTTAGCAACTTAAGTGGCAAAGGAGCATAATTAGAAACTTTTCAAAGAAATTTCAAGAGTGTATATTGAAATTCTCTTATTATAGAATAAATCACATCTAGGGATTACTTATGGTGTCAGTTTTTCCCCAGTTAACCATAAAAGTCAAGTCAGGTGGTAAAACATTCTGAAAATAGGACAATATTTTGCCTCTTCAGTGAATCAGTTAACGGGATTTGGGTTTTGATGAATGTGAGTTCAGATCACATTAAGTCATGCAAAACATTATTACCCACTAAAACTTATGAAGTGCTCATGACTGTATGTACATGTAGAATTTCTTAGACACACAAACTCACCATTTTTTAAAATCCATGTTCTCTTCAAATACACAACTGCACACACATACATGCATGTCCATGTACGGACTTTACTTTTTTTTAAATTTACTTTAAAAATTAATTTGCATTTTACAGTATTAGACAATTAGATTTATTTTTTCTAGAAGATACTATGTATATATATATTTATGTGTGTGTGTGTGTGTGTGTGTGTGTGTGTGTATATATATATATATATATATATATATATATATATATATACACATGTATGCTCACATATTTGCTTGTGAGTGTTTAGAAAAAAATATATAGAAAGGTAGAGTCCAAATCTCTAATGTTTTTCTGTTATGGAAATCCCCTCCACCAATGCAGATAATTAACACATCTGTAATTTCCAATCTTAGAAGACTGCCTAATATGTTGTAAGTTTGTGATTTACCTAATGTCACACAATTAATCTGTGTCTGAGACAACTTATTGACTTTGAGAAAGACTGCCAATTTAGGGATGTTAAATAGAACTGAGGATTTTGAAGATACTTGAATCAGGGAGGAAAATGTGTTTTGATTGACATAGGCAAAATAAATGAAAACAAGTATCATAACTGGATAAATAATAATAAAGTTGTGTTTAGCAATGAGATAAAATATTTTTAAGAATGAAGAGGGTTGGAATCAACACCAATATGGTATATATTATAATAAAAATATATTTTGGGGAAAATTAAAGCCAAAAATATTTTTGTAGGCCACATAAAGTTTAGACAACAAGAAAATGAAATGCATCCTTCTTTTCCACCAGAAATCTAGTAGTAGTAGTTGTGACCACGAGGTACTCTAGGGTCACTAAAGTTCAGTAATGAACTGCATAACTCACAACAGGAGGTTCTTCCTTCTCCATTATTTCTGCCCCCTTTGTGGGCTATTCAGAGTTCTGATGTGGGTCTAGATATCGTTACATGCCTGGGATTCAAAATCGTTTGACTACTTAGCCATTACCTTTGTTTCACATATGTCAACCAAATACTCCTATGCCAATGTCATAATCTTATTTAAAAATGCAATTTGATTCAAATGAAAACAATAAAAATTATTTCATTATGTTGAAAAAACACTTATTTTTCTTTAACCCAAATATTGTACATTGAATTTTATGCAAATCAATTCTCTCTAGAAAGAAAATTCCTTTCTGGACTGTAGTTCATCCCTCAGTCTGATATTAAAGGGCAAACTTAAAAGTCAGCTTTTTTGTTTGTTTTCAGACTTCATGTATTCCATTGAAAGGAAGAAGGAAGTATTAAACTAAGTGCCTAGTTTTGAAAGCACCAGAGAAGCTTTGGTGAATCAAAGAGTTGTAGGATCCTGGTGTCATTGCTTCATAGGATCTGCTACTCAGCTGTGTTTAGATCTGCTTCTGTGGCTCACATGTAAAAATGGTCCACTTATAAAAAGCCCAAGAAACTAAATTCTATGGAATATTATCTGACTGTCATAAATCTGTTACTAAAAGTGATCAAAATATCAGTATGGACCTGACCACCACCATGTTGCTTTTTGTAATTTCATAGGTAAAATTTGAACAAAGACGTTTACCATCCATCAAAATTTCCACTAGTGTTTTGACCCAATACAAATTCATGCTGAGCATGCTATGCCCAAGTACCTCGATCCTTTGTGTCCCACTCCAGTTATGTGTAGGAGGTTACCTCCAAAAACAGTTAATAGTGATTAGTTTTCATTTTTTCCAATACTTTAGTAATTCAAAAATCTATAATTTCATAAGTGTTGGTAGATCCCTTGATAAGAAGATCATAGTCCATTCATTTATTCATATATTTATCATGCACTAATTAAGTATGTACTCTATGGCCATGCTAGACACTAAGGATAAAAAGACAAAATAAGATAATCCCTAACTTCCAAGAGCTTACATTCTATCGGAGTTATAACTGAGGTCACATTTAATAGAAATTGTATCTTTCAGAGTAGTTGTAACTGAAGGATGTATTCTCTTGTGATCAAATTAGTTAAGAATCTCTCTGAATTTTGTCAGAATAGTTATTGGACACTAGCCATAAAATTTATCGTCAGGATTGTTGTGTTTTAATTGTGGGTGGGGATGCAGTATGTGGATTATTCTGTTGTGTTCTACATTTCTGCAAGAACATTCACAAATTGGAGAACTTCCAAGGATGAGCAATGAGAAAAATGAAGTGTAGGACTTCAGTTCCTTCCACATGAGAATGCATTAAAGGAGCTAGGGATATATCATGTAGAGAAGAGGTGAAGAGGTGTCTTTGGAGAGATAGAGAGTGAGTAAATATTTTTCTCCAAGCAGTTGGAAAGATGCTACAGCAAAGAAGGATTAAACTTGATCTCTTTGGACCCAGAAAACAGAATTAGGAACACTTGATTGGAGTTTAAGAGACACAGATAAATAAATGTCAAGAAAAATTCCTCGCAATTAGAACTAACCAAAAGTGAAACAGTAGCTTCTATCCAAGAAAGTGTTTGGTTTCTTACCTCTGGAGGAAGAGGCCTGCTTTTGAAGGATATTGTAGAAAGGGTGATTATTGTTTTTATATTATTGTTGCATCTAGGTTGGACTGAAACACCTTTGAAGTTACTTCTGACTCTGAGAATATGTGAAAAGATTTATTTTTGAAAGAATCCAATTTATTTTATAACAATTCCTCTGTTCTTATATAATGGAGCTAATAGTACTATGCTTAAGTGAATATTGAGTCAGAGAAAGGGAGATATGGTTGATAGAACAGATATTAAAAGATCAGAATGAATTTGAAACTGAAGTGATGAGAGTTCAGGATCCAGTTCAAAGAAATATTAGAAGTTACAACTAAGCAATTAACTAAATATCTTAAAGCATTTGAATTCAATTAATATTAAGGGAGGAATTAGGAAGTCACATTTTTATTAATATGGAACTGTGGTCATCAGTTGCATCTATAAGAGCTAATAGGGAATCTGTCTTAAATAAGAATATATTTTCAAATACAGGAGAAGACTATATTTCAGGAACTGTCATCCTGAATATTTTTAGTTTTGCTGTGATTTCATTTGTGGAGGGAGTTTCCAAGAAGGAAATTTCTTTCCCAATGACAAATTCAGTACAATCTTAAATATTTGCCTAGGGGCCCTGGAAGGTTAGGTGACTTACTTAGCATTAGTTAATATTTGGCCAAGGTGGGATTCAAACCTAGGGCTGTCTGATTATGAGGTCTGATTATTACCCACTCTGCAATTCTCCATTCTGAATATTATAGGTATCTTGTTAACATACCCATTTTTGGTCTTGACATTCTAATTTTAACTCTTCCTCTAAGTTTAATACGTAACTATGAGCAAGTCATTTAACTTCATTTAGCCTCAGTTTCTCCATTTATAAAATAAAACAGTTGACCTAAATTATCTCTAATATCTCTTTTTGATGGCAAAATACTTTGGATTTGTAGAAAAATTGACTATGATATTACAACGAAGAGAACTTGCAAAAAGTTGATAAAGTAGGGGAGATTGATATTATTTGAATCATAACACCCTTACTCTCTTTCCTATTCAATATTTCTCAGTGGCACAGGTGGAAAATAAAATTATATTCAACATAAGGTGCCACTTTTAAAAGAACAATAGTATGAATCAAAAATGAAGTAGTCCTTTAAAGTATTTGGTTGTTGAGTCATTTTTTTCAGTTGTATCAAACTCTTTGTGACTGAATTTTTTTTAAGATACTAGAGTTGTTTGGCATTTCCATCCACATTTCATTTTAGAGATGAGAAAACTGAGACAGACAGGGTCTATCCAGGGTCACAGCTAGTAAATGTCTGAGGTCATATTTAAACTCATGCAAAGCAGTCTTCTTGACTCCAGGCCCATCACTTTCTTCACTGGGCCACCTAACTTCCCTCACCCTTTAAAGTATAAGAAACAATAAATATCAGAAAGAGTTCAGAATGATTACAGGATCTCAGAGTTAGAAAAGAACATTGGAATCACCTAATCCATCTTCAGTTTTACAAATAAAGAAACAGAAGCTAAGAGACATTAAATAATGTGTCCATTTTCACATATGTAGCAAGTAGAAAGGCTAGGATTTTTGTCATTCCACTCTAAATTCAGTGATCTTTTCATTATTTCTTAGTGACTCCAAAGGAAAGAAAAAGATATTCATGAATTCCAAATTCCCCTACCCTCACTAACCCACAAACTGATGGTGACTACTGGTAACAATAATAAATTCTACAACAACTACCTTTACTTCCTAAATAATTTGTTAAATATCCAAAATCAAAACACTTTTTTGTCTCTTTTGAGAAAATTCAACCTATCAAAAGATAAAAAGTAAGTGTTAGATTCACTATATTATAGATTTAGATCATTCACCAATGAGCTTATTCGTAGCTTTGGGGTTAATAAAATAGTCAGAACTAATGATATTTTGACGAATCATTTCATAAAAGTATTGCCAACTGAACCTTTCATTATATTAGATAGTGAAAGGGTTATTATTTATTTTATTTTCTCTTTACTTATTTCACTGTCTTTACAAAGATTTTACATTAACTCAAAGAATTTTTTTTACTTTTTGCCTCTAATGAGATAAATTTCCTTATAAATATAAACAAAAGAGGAAGAGCAAAAGGAAATAAAAATGACTAAGTTGTAAAACTGAACAACACAACGAACATATGCTAATGAATGAGTGAGACAGGTTCCATGAGGATGAGAACAAGAAAACCCACGTCCAAATGACCAACAGATCCCTTCTGAAATTAGTTGTATCTATACACAGACACATGCACACACACACTTCCTTCTAAACAAACACTTTTTCTCCTCATTCTAGCAGTGTTTGACAATGTGAAGAAATGAATGAATATGATTCTTAATTGTAAATTATTTCCATTGGACAAATTGTTACTGAATTATGTATTTTCCTTTTGAGCACTTCATAAGATGTAAAGTCAAGCAGGGAAAATTATACCATTCTTTCAGTAAATCTTACTCAATTCAAAATATTTTCAAGGAATAAAGTATGCATTTGATGTTTCACAAGACTTCCCTGTGAAGAAATTATGGAAATATTTCAAGTAAAATCAACAAAATATTATGTAAAAATAAAGTACTTAAAAAAACCTCATATAAATGGAAAATCATTTGTCAAATAAATGAAAAGCACAATAAAAAGTTTTAATCTAAAATTAACAAAGGAAAAAAATTAATTATACATGCATACACACACACACACACACATATATATATATATATATATATATACATATATATAAACCTCACATTAGATAATATATAGAGAAGTTACAAATTAAGAAGAAAAATAAGTAATAATTCCAAGAGGTAAAATCAAAGAAAAAAATAAGTGAAATATAACATACAATATAAACAATTGCATAAAATTTAAATAATAAATGTGAAGAATTAGAAATGCTAGCATAAAGAGGTAAAGTAGAATTCATATATGTATCAGTAAACCTTGGTAGGAAGAAAACTTTCATTAGTTCATGGCAACTATCTAATCAGAAGATATACTCATGCAAGAAAATGCAGAAATCAGAGGAAATACATAATGGAAAGTATTTCGGTAAAGATCAAATAAAATAGAAATAAATGCTATTTTGTTTTTGGAGTGTGCCCCAGATGACATATCTCCAAAGAGGAATTAGATGGGAAGTTAGAGAAACAGACCACAAGCACAGCAAATAGGCATCGTATAGTAGGAGCTTCAATTGCTGAGGCATGTATCTGAGCTCTCTTTCTTCCAAAAGCCAAGAAATTGGGTGTTTCTTGATTTAGTTATAATTTTATCCTTAAAAAGTGGAGGGACTGACAAGATGAAATTGTATTTTGGGTGTTATTCTCACTAATAGAGAGAAATCAGAGCTGCTAAAGAAGAAATTTTCACTTGAAAGTTCCTTACTTATAAAATGTACAGGTGACGATTACAAAAAAAAGTTAACTTTTTAAAAGGGAAACAGACAAAAATGATGATACTATCATAGATTAATACCATTTTTATGCAATTGTTACCATCATGAGAAAATTATTCCCAAAATTCTTTAAGATCCAAGAAATTCCTTTGCCAGGAAGCATTCCAAAAGAAATTGTAGGAAAAGATAACTAAAAATAAAACTACAGAGGATAATAGAAGAGTGTAACAACAAAATAACTTTAATAATGCATCTCTCTGTAAAATAGCTACATGCCTTCATTAAACAAGTGTATCTGAAGGTTTCAAATAAGTTCAAGATATTCTTGGATCACACATACACCCATATTTCTCTAGATGTTCTCATACCTTGTCAAAAAAAGACAGCACACATCTTTAAAATAAAATGACCATTAATTAATGGTGACTACAAAGGGAAATATATATATATGTGTGTGTGTATGTATATATATGTATATATACAAATATATATGTATATATAAAGGGAAATATATGTGTATATATATATACATATATATGTATATATAACGTGCATACAATAGAGGCAAGCTTTTCCACATGTTCCCATATCACTACTGGGAAAGGAAACAACTAATTGGTAACATGTGCAACTTATATAGCCTGATTAACCCCTGCTGTTATGGCACCCTAGCGATTTAAACACATCTTTGTTCCTGAATCTGACACTTGATGCTTCCTCACTGGTCTACTGATGTTTGCTGATGAGCTGGTTTCTCCACTGATCTATGAGTTACTACCCCTACTGAGCTTCAAGTTGTTGATACTTTCTTATAAGACAATCTTTTCTTCAGACCTGCGATCTTGTGCTTCGAAATTTTACTACTATTTAGTTTATTCACCACAGAATGATGGTTAGAGTCCTTTTGCAAGATACCTCACATTTCTTTTATGAATCAGAGGCACAATCATATTCAGTCAGCCAAACCAAAGTCGGCTCATTGTTTATCCTTGATTTTATTTTCTTCTTGCTTCAATGATCATCCCTGAAGTCATGGCCAATAATATGGTTGAGAGATCAAATTGTTCCTCTTCCCATAAGCAAAAAGAAACTGTGATGACAATAGCAGTATACAAATGTGACATGGGATCTACCTAAACTAGTTTATTTTGGAAATATTTATAGACAAGTCATAATGGGAACAACTAATAAACAGGAAATGGAATATTTCTGCTACCATTTCTGTGGTGTTCTATTTTTAACAGTGATAATCATAGAAACATCAAATTTTTATTTTATCACTTTAGTACCCAAAGCACACTGACTCTTAAAAAGGTAAAATTAGGAAAAATCATTGTTTGCGCAGGATGTAGGCAAAACACATTTAAAGATAATCTAAGGTCAATTTCAGTGATATATAAATCTTTTGATAAGATTCCCAAAGACCGAGAAAAAAATCCATATTGTTCAATTAGCAATAAAAGGTAGGGGGGGGGGCAAATGAGAAAATATTGGAAACTCTTGTTACATATATTTGTCTTTTCATCTTTGCTCATACCAAAGAAAATATCCCTATGTATATATTAAAGTTATCCTCAATGAAAAAAAGTGAAAGTTAATAGGAAGGTATTTTTTAACAAATGATTTTCTACAACAAATCATATCTCTAGATTCACCCAACTAAGAAACATTGAGAATAAAACATACTACTATATCCATTTGTTGCTATTTTGAAAAGCATTTGAATTGATAGAACAGAATGACATTGTAAAATTATCCCTAAAATATCTTATACGTAAGTTCTACAGCATTCTATGACAGATGCTATTGCAGAGATAATTTTGTTCAATGACCCACAGGGTATTAACATTAAATGAAGTATGACAGAGACATATGCTCATATGTTTTCCAGAATCATTTAAAATGGCTTACACAGAAGCCCACCCCCCCAATCTATATTGATCATATACCTATTTACCGATGACAGTGTGCAAATTACTTTAAGTTTCAGAATACAAAACACCTATCTCAATGCAATTTAAAAAGAAAGAAGGAAAGGAAGGAAGGAAGGCTTAGGTCAAATTCATTAGGCAAGTCTCAGAGTACGGATATTTTGGGATCCCAAGAACCCCAAACCTAAATATGTGGTTCCCTGACCTCAACAAATGTACTATCAAGCGCATGAAATGTGAGGCTCAAATCCATGTTCAGAAACTTCCTAAGACAGTTCAAATGAAAACGATTCAGTTTCGTGCCATGGTGCTGGTAGACAGTTCATATTTCACAGGCATACAGCAATGAGATCAGCACAACAGCTCTGTAGACCTTCAATTTATAGTCAGTCTAATACTACTCTTCTCTTCCAAACATTGAGCTGGCTCTGGCTATGCATACATCAACCTAAACATATGTAGAAATATGTGAATTTTGGGAAATTTATGTGAAATTTAGCTTGTATAGAGAACATTTAGGGTTAGGGTTAGACCTCTCTATGAATGAGAAGAAGATCCTAAAGACTTACTTGAGGAAACACAGGTTAAGAGATTTTCCAGTATTCATGTGGCATCATTTGATATTGGGACAGCAGCAGATGAAATTTACTAAACTGCTTCTCAGTCTCTGTACTTACTAACCAGCAATTGAATATGATGGTGTACAGACTCTGGGAACCTCCATAATCTCTCTTTAAGTCTTCTCACTTAATTGCCAGATTATAATTGCCTCTGACTGATTCTCATACTTGATTACTTCCTGTCCAAGCCTTCCATTGTCTGATACTTCTGTCCTGTGGATCTAGATGGCGCGGGACAAGACAGTGAGGTTGGTGACCTTGCACAGCCCTCCCTCACTCAAATCAAGGTCAACTGCAAATCATGTCATCATCTTGATGTCATGTCCTCTTAGAGAAAAAAGGGCAAACACAGCAACAACCTCTCCATTTTCTCCAGCTAACTCCCACACTTGATCAGTAATCCCACTCCCACCAAGATCCTCCTTAGAACCCTCCTCCTGGACTACTTGACCACTCTTAGATCTTTCTCAAGGTTTTTCTGAATATAAGCTCCCTCTTGTCTCTGTGAGGGTCCTCAGATTCCATATAGCTCAGATTAAATGTAGCTCAGATTCTATCTGGCCTGCTTGTCATTACAAGTGTCACAAATGGTTATGCTTCAACCCAATATGGTGAATCTTTAATAAACTTTGTTTTACTTTGGCTGAAGGAAGGCTTAGGTCAAATTCATTAGGGCAAGTCCCAGAGTATGGATATTTTGGGATCCCAAGAACCCCAAACCTAAACATGTGGTTCCCTGACGTCAAGAAATGTACTATCAAGCTCATGAAATGTGAGGCTCAAATCCTTGTTCAGAATTCAAAGATAGGACAATATGCTGTACCTTATATACTTTGCACTAAAATTGTTTTCACTTGCTTTGCAATGAATAAAATGATGTTCTAGGCTTCTTAGACAATTTAAAATAAATTCCTCTGAAGTTTTGAAAATTGTTGAACAATTTTGGAGGGTATTAATATTTTTCTTTGAAAAGAAAAGAAAAAAGAAAAGGTTATTTGAATTGACTAAGGTATATATGGCAAACATGGATATTATTTTCCATGAATTTCCCAATTGCTCATCTATGCTTCATAGCATTCACTTAAACTGTATTATATGCAATCTAGATCTTACCATTTTCATACTGAGCAGAAGGCATAGTTTTGAAGTAATAAATGCTATATTAACTTTAAACATTATTTTCTAGGAAGCATTCAAGATTATGTGACAAGAATAATATCACAGGTAAAAGATCTGTTAGCCAGAGGCCAATAAAAATTCTCTAGAAATGTTAGTAATCTTTAACTAGACCAATAACAAATTAAAAAATATGTCTTTTTGGTCACTTGTGAACTTTGGATACATTCCAGAATTCACAAATTAAAAAGAAATTAAAGACCTATTGTCTTACTTCTGTGACTGCATAAGTTAAAGAAGGAAAAGATTTATTCTTCAGTCAAGAAATCAGTTTTTTGGAAGTTCAAACATTATTTAATTTAAAAGCAATACATTACCAGGATTTGGTAGAGTCTCTATTAAATGAATCTTTTCTTGCTGAACAGATTTGCAATGTCATGAATTGCATCTCTCTTTCTATATTTGAAGAGAAGACATCTTCCTGACATTGATGGGGTTTCCTATATTTTCAATGAAAATTATCTGGACAGCAAAGTACATTAACTTGCTATATAAAAATATCAATTTTCATTTGAGTTTTATATTGCTGTATGATAATATTTAAAGGAAGAGTAAAGTTTCTAGAAGTTGTACATGATTTAAAGAAAAGCCAGTAGTTCTAGTGTGTTTCATTGTTGTTGTTAAGTCCTTTGAGTCATGTCCCACTCTTTGTGACCTCATTTGGAGTTTTATTGAAAAAGTACTGGAGTGATTTGCTATTTCCTTCTACAACTCATTTTATAGAGGAGGAAACTGAGGTCAATACGATTAAGTGACTTGCCCAGGTCATATAGGTATTAAGTATGTGAAGTAAGGATTGAGTTCAGAAAGAGGAGTCTTCCTGACTCCAGGCCTGGTACTCTATCCATTTTGCCACTTAGGTGCCTCTAGTTAATCTCATTCGTTCAATGTATATAAATAAATGCATGAACATATACAATAGTTATTAATTCTACTCAAATATAGTTAATGATTTTCGTTCATTTAATTAATTTAATAGCAAAAATACTTATGTATAATTCATAAAATATTTAAAGTATAAATATAAATTATGTGAAGTCAATAATGCAGGTATTAATCTCAAGTACTCAAACTGAGTTGTTTTCTCATCTAATATTGAGTTCCTCTTATTGATGCAGGCAGTACCTCATCTGTGCTACCCATCCATTTTGATTCTTGTTCCTGCCTCCCAAAAGTTCACCACAGATATCCTCTAAACATCTGAACTTTTTTACTTTCTCCTGCCACTGTGGGGACACCTGTGAAGCATTCTTGTTACCCACTTGTCATATTTACTGATGTTCTTTAAGTTCCTCTGTGTGCTACTTATTTCAAGTTTTTTGGAGGTAGTTGTATTCCATGTCTTGCAGACATATATAACAATTCCAGTGAAATAAATGATCCTTTGTTTCATTGGAAGCTTACAATTTCTCTAAACCAATCTAGCCTGCTCTGATCATCCTGTTCCATTGTGGGCCCAGGTCATTGTTCCTTTCTACTTGCTGTATCATGTGTGCATAATATTTAATAAAGTGTGTAAGGTTTCCATCAAAATGCATATTTTTCTGTCTCCATTCACAGATGACGGAACTGAACTTCAAAGTGATTGACATGTTTAGTATAATGTTGCTATTCAATTGTTTTCAACCATGTCCAACTCTTTGTGACAGTATTTGTGGTTTTCTTAACAAAGATTCTGGAGTACTGTAATGGGAGTTAAAAATCTTCCCTGGCCATTGATAGACCTCAGGTAGGGCTATTGAGGGAGACTTGATTAGGGATGACCTGTTTGTTATGAAGGCCTATACCTTTTGCTGATTGCTAATGAGGAACTGGGCAACAGGGGTCAATGGCCTCTGACTCTGCAAAGAATATACATACTCTGAGGAGAGATTTTGCTTTGGGGCATAGTTTTGAAAGAAGGTTTGTGTACCAAATTAGCACAAGCATGTTAAGCATCCTTTCCCCTCCCTCTCATCCCCCTTGAAAACCCAGAAGTTGGTGCTTTTCTCTCTGGTAACTATGTTTATATGCAATGGTCAGAGAGTTGGAAACTTGTCCTTTGGTTTTTATTTCTCTGTTGAATCGAATGCTTTGGAAAAGTGAAAGATAAAAGGTTCCTCTGGAAGCATTTGGTTGAACTAATTAAAGTGCTTGTTGCCTTTCCTTTTATAAATGCAGATCTAAGAACCCGTGATAGCAGGCCCCTCTGTGTATGTCAGGACACGTACCGATGTAAGTGCTTCACCATTGCACATTCTTTAGCTTATTTCACAGATGAGGAAACTGAGATAAACAGGATTAAGTGACTCACCCAGGATCACACAGCTGCCAAGTGTCCTAGGCAATATTTGAAATCAGGAAAGTGAGTCTTTCTGACTATAGGCCCCAACACTCTATTCACTGTGCTACCTAGTTTTATCAAACTTATATGAAAAATGATTCTTAATAATTAGCATCTTGGAGATTCCTTCCAAAGTCCTGGTTTTAAATCAGCCTTTCTTCTGAAGGACATGACTGATAATGAGATTGCATTGATTCTCTTTATTCTGGTCAAATCCTAACTCAAGCATGCAGGGAATTTAATCTAAAGTAGAAAAGCCTATTCAAACTGGGGGTGGAGATATTTTGTCTACATAGCCCAAAGCTGTGGTATAGGTGGGAGAAGTCTGGTATAGAAACATTTTCTCTTCTGAGTTGAAAAGATGATGCAGTTACATCAATCCTTTTTGGTAGAGTGTAAAAACTGTATAGCTTGAGGAGAAAGGGAACTCAGTTTTGATTACTGCTCTACATCCATGCCCCAAACACTTTGAAAAAAAAATAAATGTGCGTATGACCTAATCCTGTCCATTTTTTAAAGATTGAATTCTGTAAAGTTGACCTTGATAATTATTTAATTTCATTTGAACCTCAATAGGGGTCAGAGCCCGAAATAATCAACAAGAAGAAGTACCTCAGTCTAACAAATATTTCCTTCTCTGAGTAAACTCAGAGAATTCACCTCTCTGTGTCAACAAGGCAAGATGAGGCTGACTTAAGAGCTTCTTTTCCTATTCATGGACATTAAGGATGAGACTTTTAACTTAAGACACTATCTTGAATAATGGGACTTTTTCTTGTCTTAATATTTTTTGGACATATACTGTTATGACATGCCAATTGCAAGGAAAACACAGATATCCTGGGTCATAATTTCAAGTGACACTTTGTCAGTTCTCTTATTTTATCGTACTTACCACCCATTCAATTAAGAAAATTCCTTTCTCTATAGATCCATGCCTGACACCGTACAGAAGAATAAAGTCCAAATGGGTATGCAATCTAGGTATAAAGATTGATACTAGGGATAAACTGGAGGGGAAAGAAATAGTGTATTTATCAGATTTATGGAAAAGGAAAGAATTTTTGACCAAAGAAGAGATAGAAAGTATTATGAAGGGCAAGATGGATAATTTTGATTACATTGAACTGAAAAGTTTTTGCACAGCCAAACCCAAAGTAACCAAAATTCAGAGGGATGTATAATATTGGGAAAGAACTTTTACAACTAATATCGGGAATAAAGGCCTCATTTTTAGATTATATAGAGAACTGAGTCAAATGTACAATAATACAAGTCATTCCCCAATTGATAAATGGTCAAAGGATATGAACAGGAAATTTTCAGAGGAAGAAATTAAAAATGTCTATAATCATGTGAAAAGAAAATGCTCTAAATCACTTTTGATTAGAGAGATGCAAATCAAAACAACTCGGAGGTACCACATCACACCTATTAGATTGGCAAACATGACAGAACAGGAAAATTATAAATGTTGGAGAGGATGTGGGAGAGTTGGAACACTAATTCATTATTGGTGAAGCTGTGAGCTCATCTAATCATTCTGGAGAGTGGTTTGGAACTATGCCCAAAGGGCTACAAAAATGTTCATACTCTTTGACCCAACAATATCGCTTCAAGGACTGTATCCTCAAGAGATAATAAAAATGGGAAAGGGTCCTACATGTACAAAAATATGTATAGCAGCATTCTTTGTAGTTGCCAAAAACTGGAAATCAAGGGGATGCCCGTCAATTGCAGGAATGGCTGAACAAATTATGGTATATGAATGTAATGGAATACTATTGTACTATAAGAAATGATGAACAAGAAGACTTCAGAGAGGCCTGGAAAGACTTACATGATCTGATGTTGAGCAAAAAGAGCAGAACCGGGAGAACTTTGTGCATAGCAATTACCACAGTGTGTGAGAGTTTTTTCTGATAGACTTGGATCTTCACAGGAGTGCAAGGATGTAAAAAAAAAGTTCCCAATGGTCTTCTAAGGCAAAATGCCTTCCACATCCAGAAAAATAACTCTGGAATTCAATCCAAAATGTAGCAGATCATTTATGTGTGTGTGTGTGTGTGTGTGTGTTTTATGTTTTGGTTTGTTATATGATTCCTCCCACTTATTTTAGTTCTTCTACACAGCATGACTATAGCAAAAATGTATTCAATAGGAATGTATGTGTAGATCCTATATAGAATTATGCTACATCTTGAGGAGGGAGAGGGTGGTGGGAAATAGGTAGGGGGAAAAAAAATCTAGGTTTTGTGGTAGTGACTGTAGAGCACTAAAAATAAATAAAATGAATACATATGTATATATGCATATATATTTATATATAACATATATTTATAATATTTATAACATCTACCTCAAAGGATTGCCATGAGACTCAGGAAAAAAAAGATTCCCTATGACCTTTTAAAGCAAAATGCCTTCCTTATCCAGAGAAAGAACTTTGGAATTCATTTGAAGAATATAGCAGATCATTTTCTTTTGTTTTATATCTTGCTTTGCTATATGATTCCTCCCATTCCTTTTAATTCTTCTATATAACATGACTATAGTGAAAATGTATTTAATAGGAATGTATGTATAGAATCTATATAAAATTGTGTGGAGTCTTGGGGAGGGAGGAGGGGAGAGAGAGAAAAAATAATCCAAATTATATGGTAGTGATTGTAGAACACTAAAAAATAAAATAAAATTAATATATAAAAATAGAAAATAAATGAAAATTATTTTCTCGTAATATGGTTAAACGTATATGGAGATCACAAATTTGAATGACATAGATAACATGAGTTGGGATTGTTCTAAAACATACTTAGGACTGATTATTTTTCTATCATTCAGTCAGAATTCACATTCTGAATCCTTGTACATAGGAGTTCATTAGCTTCTGCTAGCTTTAAAGGAATAAATAATATGAATTTACATATCATTTAGCCTGTTTGCTTCCTTTAACCAACCTTGAAGGTTGGTAACATGTAATACTCTGTCTGATAAGCAGCAGAGCCAGAATTCAAATTTCAATCTTTTGTCTTTCAATCTTGTACTTTTTTGCATACACAAACACCAAAAGACAATTGTCATTTTTTCTATATAATATACAATATTTCCTTTAAAAATAGAAAATGAAAATAGTTTTAAAGACAATTTCTACATTACCAATAAATATTTTCATTAATGCAATCTATACTTCAGTTTGAATAAATGATATTTGATTGGCTTCATCAAGTGTGTAACTAAATTATAGTCAAAGATATGTTTATTCCTGTTACTATTTTTCTCCCTGCAAAACTGGTTTTATTGAACTGAGATAGAACTCAGCTACCTCAATTTCATTGAGACATATATCACTAGTAATCATGGAATATATGATATTGTTTTTTCTACATGCAAGTTCCCTTTGTAAAAACTTTTAATTTCAGTGCCTGCCCTCCCAACTCCTCATGCTTTTCTTCCATATTTTTTTTTTTGCTTCCCATATTAAAGCTTTTTCACTGGTAATTTTGGAACAGTCATTTTTACCCATCTACAAGTCTTCTACTTTTTTTATGATTAAGTTAATGTGTTACTTCTCTGGGTGCTATTTCATGTTAAACCTTATATTTCGATTTAATTTAGCACACATTCTTATGCAAAGACTATAAGCAAGGGACATAAACTCTGCAGATACAGAAGAAATGTCTCTTCCTTCAAGGAATTTTTATTCTACTGAAGACTTTTATATTCATATTTAATTGTGTAACAAAAGAAGTAGATAGTATTATTGTTCTATAGCTAAGGAATTCTTCTGAAAATTGCTGAAATAACATGAGATATTGTGTGGACTATTATATGAATAGGGTCAAAGTCCCAATTTTCTAGGTTCACAATCTTCCATGTAAAGAGAGACTGATGAAGTATACTCAATAATGGAAGAAAAATTGGAGTCATTAACATCCAACCTGCAGCAATAAATAAAGCTCAATGCTATGAAAGATGAGTTTCCAACATCTCTGTTCAACTATCTACCTGATATTTTCAAAATCAATGAATTTTTCAATGTTTTAAATATCAGTGTCCTCAGAATTTGTTCTAAGAAAAGAAAAACTAAATTGGATTGTGTCCATGTTTTAATTTCTCTCATAAGCTGCTGACATGCAATGCATGGGAGTTACAGTTCAGAACTGGCTCAGTTTTGAGGTTGGTAATGCCTATGAAAAATAATCATTTTTCACACAACTTACTAGTGAGGAATGCCAAGTGCATGCAATGAATTCTATAATGGAAAAAAGAAAATGAGTAGATATATCTACAGTTACTAAATATTATTTGATACGATAGTCTGATTCCCAATGATCACTTTCTTTCATCATTTGAATTACCAATGACTGTACTAATAATGACACAAAGTCATCAAATTTCAGATTTTACAGGAACCTGACAGATCATCCAATTTAGATAAAGCATCCAAGCTTTAAATCATATATGTAAGCATCATATACTCTACATCATATTCAAGTGATTATCACAATTTTCCTGAAGACTTTGAGGACAGAAGAATTCACAATTTCTCAATGAAATTCTAATTATAGTTTTGGATAGTGTTATTTGTTAAGAATTTCCCCACCTTTAATGCCACCTAAATTTGTTTATTTGCAACTTCTATCTATTTCTTCTAGTTCTACCCTCTAGAAGTAAAACAGAACAAATCTTATCCTTCTTCCATGTGAAAGTTCTCCATATACTTGCAGACAAGTACTATGTCCCAGGAACTATAGAGTAAACATTCTCAGTTCCTTGTGACCCTTCTCCTTATTAGATTACTCAGGGTCTCATTGATGAGGTCAGGGAACCATATGTTGAGGTCAGGGAAGCATAATGTTGAGATGTGGGGTGCTTGGGATCCACAAAATACTGACATGTGAATTCCTGATGAATAAAATCAACTCAAGCTTCTTTCAGCCAAAGTAAAACAAAGTTTATTAAAGATTCACTATATTGGGTTATTTGTAAGAAGCCTCCCCATTTGTGATGCCTGTATTGACGAACAGGCCAGATAGAGTCTCTCAGCTAGACAAAATCAGAGCTAGATTGAATCTGAGCCTTCATGAGGAGAAGCCAAGATGGCAGAGTAGAAAGATTCGCATATACTAGCTTCTAATCCACAGCCCATAAAATACCTGTAAAGAAGAACTCCCAATAAATTCTGGAGCAGCAGAAGCCACAGAACAACGGAGTGGAGGAGATTTCTGTTCCAGAGAGCCCTGAAAAACTGACACCAAAGTGTCGTCTCACACTAGATCCAGAGCAGAGCCCAGCCCTGCGTTGCCCTACGGCACTGAGAGGAGCATTTCTGAGCAGGCTTCAGAGACAGAATCTCCAGCGGCCATGCAGGTCCCTCCACCCACAGGAACAAAGGTCAGTGAGAGAGCCTTTTCGGCTGGCCGAGAGGGTAGTGGGGTATACCCATAACTCAGGCCCCCATGGGAGGCAGCAGTGGAGGCAACAGTGAACTGGGGCTCCCAAAGCAGGCAGGAGATCTGTTCCATTATTGAAGGTCTCTGCATAAACCCCCTGAGGGAACGGAGCCACATGTGGTGGCCCTGCCCCCACCTGAGCATATGAACTTAATATCACACTGAATAGCAGCATTGCTCCCACCTGAGCACCTGAATTTAATCTCACACTGAATAGCAGCCCTGCCACCGCTGAAAGCCCTGAGACTGGGAAGCAGCATTTGAATCTCAGCCACCAAGCACTAGCTGGGCGGATCTGGAAGTGAGGTGGGGGTAAGAGAGGAATCTCACAATCTGAACCTTCATGGAAGTGAAATGGAACTTATATACAGAAAGAGGGTAGGGGATATTTTATGGGGTCATTCCTACTAAAACAATCCCCAAATATTTGGGCTCATTCCCAGATTCTCCTCTTCTCCTCAGTGATACAACAGGTAGAAAAGAGGACATGCAAATTACCCCAAGAAAACTGTATTATAGGGATATGTCCTTAAAACTCACAGTAAACTTAGTGGGATCTTCTGAGTATCCCCCCAGTTTCTCTTTGATATGAATTAGGTATGAGATAGAGAATGGGACATGCACTCTAATTGTCTCACTAGGTGAGACAGGTGCTTCTCTCCTGGAAAAAGCCCTGAAGGCACTTGGGAAGAGAGATAAGAAGTTGCACTTGTGAGGGAGGGCCTGGGGAATGCTGATTAAACTGGATTAGGGTGAACGGGTATCGTGCTAGCAGAGGAAAAGATCAGTTGGCACCTGAGGAGAGGAAGACGTGAGAGGGGAAGCTACCTCAGACACTGTCATGGAGGTAAGGCCTGAGGACTGAGGGGGTGTCACCTCAAGGGAATGGACCATAGAGGGAGGCACCTCAGTGACACTCATATCTTTCTTTTAAAATTATTTTTTTTATTTAAAAAGAATGTATTCTCTCTCTGCCACCTTCCCCTCGCAAATACTAGAAAAATAAATGAAATAAAAAAACCTAAAAGAAATATGTATAATTTTGCTTTTAAAACCTAAATTCTTCATGTTTAAAAATGTGTGAATCATTCATTATCTTTAGTCTGTCACTTCATTGCCAGGAGGTGGGTAGTATTCTTTATCATTCAAATCTGTAGAACCACTATAAATCTTGAATTCTCCAAAATTGTTGATTTTAAAAGTGTTATCTTTGCAGCAAATGTTTTTCTGATTCTTCCTAGGTTATTATTGTGGAACTTTTTGTAAGTCTTAGGGGAAACTGCATGGCATAGTGAACAGAGTGCCAGACCTGGTGTCAGGAAGACTCATCTTCCTGAGTTCACATCTGGACTAATACCCTTACTAGCTGTGTAACCTTTGGCAAGTCACTTAATTTGTTTGACTCAGTTTCCTAACCTCTAAAGAGCTAGAGAATGAAATGACAAATCACTCCAGTATTTTTGTCACAAAATCCCCAAACAGGTTCCCTGAACATATTCTGATTTCTCTGAAATGGTGCATTTTGTCATTTCTGATAGTTCAATGCTCTTCAATTACATATACCATAATTTATTCAGCCTTTTCCCAGCTGAAGAGTATCTTTTCATTATTCAGTTCTTTACCCCCCAGAAAAAGAACCCTGTCATAGATAGTTTTATACATGCAGGAATTTTTCTTCTTTCTTTCATATCTTTCATATATAAGCCTACGGGTCAAATAGTAACCATAATTCTTTATGATTTTGAATTGGCATTAACTTTCTTGTCTACCAAATTCCACCACTGACCTTAAAATTCAGAAAAATCTTCAGATATTTTAAATAGTTCAATTAACTGGTCATATCTTCCCTATTATAGAATTTTGGTTTATTTTTTGAACACAAATAGGCATGAAACTTTGCATTAATAACTTGCAAATTTCATCCCCTCCCTCCCCATCACCATCTCATTTGGTAAAATTCTCTAATCTATTAAGATAATTTGTATCTAGAATTTTTAAAAATATATATTTATTTATTTTTAATTTCCAACATTCTTTTCCATAAGATTTTGCATCCTAAATTTTCTCGCCACCTCTCCTCTATGCCCACCCCCAAGAAAGCAAGTATTCTGATTACCCCTTTCCCCCAATATGACCTCCCTTCTATCACACCCCTCCCTTCTCTAACCCCATCCCCTCTACTTTCTTGTAGTGCAAGATAGATTTCTATACCCCATTGCCTGGATATCTTATTTCCCAGTTGCATGTAAAAACAATTTTTTAACATTCCTTTTTAAAACTTTGAGTTCCAACTTCTCTCCCTTTCTCTCTCTGCACCCATCCCCACTGAGAAGGCAAGAAATTTGATTTATGTTATACTTGTGTAGTCATGCAAAAGTCTTCTATAAAAGTCATGCTACAAAAAACTAACTCTCTCCATCTTATCCTATACTCCATTTTTTCTATTCTCTCTTTTGACCATATCCCTCCTCAAAACTATTTATTTATAATTATGCCCTCCTCCCATTTGTCCTTCCTTCTGTCAACCCCTAACCCCTGCTCATCCCCTTCTCCCCACTTTCCTGTAGTGTAAGATAGACTATCATAGCAAATTGAGTATGCATGTCATTCCTTCCTTAAACCATATGTAATGAAGTAAGGTTCACTCTTTCCCTCTCACTTCCCCGTTTTTCCCTTCCTTTAAAACCTTTTCCTTGCCTCTTTTGTGTGAGAAATAATTGTTCCATTCTATTTTTTTCCTGTATCCTCCCAATATATTCCTCTCTAACTCCTTAATTTTACTTTTTTAAGATATCAACCCTTCCTATTCAACTCATCTTGTGCCCTCTGTCTATATGTATATAATCCCTCCAACTACTCTAGTACTGAGAGAAGTCTCAAGAGTTATAAATACTATCTTTACGTGTAGGAATGCAAACAGTTCAGCTTTAGTAAGTCCCTTACGATTTCTCTTTCCTGTTTACTTTTGCACGTTTCCTTTCATTCTTGTGTTTGAAAGGCAAATTTTCCAATCAGCTCTGGTCTTTTCACCAAGAATGCTTGAAAGTTCTCTATTTCATTGAATGACCATTTTTCCCTCTGAAGTAGTATACTTAGCTTTGCTAGGTAGGCAATTCTTGGTTTTTATCCTAGTTACTTTGACTTCTAGAATATCAGATTTCAAGTCCTGTGATCCCCTAATACAGAAGCTGCTAGATCTTCTGTTATTCTGATTGTATTTCTACAATACTTGATTTTTTTTTCTGGCTGCTTACAATGTTTTCTCCTTGATCTGGAAGGTCTGGAATTTAGATACAGTATTACTAAGAGCTTTCCTTTTGAAATATTTTTCATGAGGTAATTGGTGGATTTTTTCGGTATTTATTTTCCTCTCTAGTTCTAGAATATCAGAGTAGTATTCCTTGATAATTTTTTGAAAGGTGATATCTTAGCCTTTTCTTCATTGTGACTTTCAGATAGTTCCACGATTTTAAAATTGTCTCTCCTGCATCTATTTTCCAGGTCAGTTGTTTTTCCAATGAGATATTTCACATTGTCTGCTATTTTTTCATTTCTTTGGTATTGGTTTGTGCGTTGCTGGTTTCTCATAAAGCTTCCACCAGCTCCATTCTAGTCTTTAAGGGACTATTTTCTTCAGGGAGTCTTTGGATCTCCTTTTCCATCTGATCAATTTTGCTTTTTAGGGCAGAATTGGATTTGTGGATCTTCATTGACTTTGTGGATCTCTTTTGTCATTTAGGTTAATCTATTTTTAAAGGTGTTATTTTCTTCACCTTTTTTTTTTGGTTCTCCTTTGTCAAGTAGTTCATTCAATTTTCATAATTTTCTTATATCACACTTATTTCTCTTCCCAATTTTTGCATTACTTCTCTTATTTGATTTTCAGAATTCTTTTTGAGCTCTTCCATGGTCTGCGACTAATTCACAATTTCTTGGAGATTTTAGATGGAGGAGTTTTGACTTTGTTGTTTTCTGTTGTTTGCATGTTTTGGTCTTCTTTGTCACCATAGTAAGATTCTAAAGCCTGATTCTTTTTTTTTTTCAGTTTTTGTTCATTTCCTGAACCATTTACTTGACTTTTGAACTCTTTGTTAAGATAGATTTCTGCTTCCAGTGGGAATGGTGTAGAGTCAACCTCTTGGTTCCCCCATAATATGTGTGCCTAGAGCTTCAGAAACAGTCCATGCCTATACCTCTGTGGCTGCTGTGGGTTCCTCTGCCTTCCTGCTCTGCTGCTCTGGGACTGGGACCAGACCACTCCACTCTTCTGTAGTGCTCCCACAGGCTTTCTCCACTAATCTTCCAATTAGTCCTTGAGGTTTTGGGGGTCTGAAGTCTGGAAACTGCCACAAGTGAGTGACTCAGTCTCTCCAAGGCCTGCTCAAGTCGTGTCTGTGCCAGTGTGGCCCAATCTGAACTTTACCCTGCCTCCTGTGTGGCCCAATAGACACTCCCCAGTGACTTTTCAGGCTATATTGGGCAGGAGATTTGCTTCACTCTGTCATTCTGTGGATTCTCCTGCTCCAGAATTTATTTATAGATACTTTTTACAGGTATTTGGCTGGGCTTGGGGTCAGTGCTCTAGAAAATGCATACTGTTTCTCCATTATCTTGCCTCTGACCTGGAATTTTATTTTGCAGTATCCTGGTCTTCCCCTTTCCTACCTAGGTTTGTGTTTTCAGTCCACCGTATACACCTTTATCCCAACCACTGAGAAAAATACATAGAGCCCAGCACAGGTCACAAGGCCATTAAAGATCTTCCCTGTAGCCATAAAATCATTGACTATTCTTTAAATTTAGCCATTCAATGACTTTCAAATATACCCTACTATGTTTTAGCCCACATATTTTTATCATTTCCACAAGTATGGTATAAGAGACTTTATCATTTTCTTTAAGAAAATCTACGCGTATGATATCTACAGCATTCCCAACAGGAATGATGTTAGTCTGTGATGACAGTATTCAACAATAACAATAACAGCTAACATTTATGAATCATTTACTATGTGCCAGACAGTGTGCTAAGTACTTTACAATTATCATGTTATTTAATAGCCCAGGAAGTAACTATTATTTTCATCTTCATGTCACAGGTAATTAGACTGTGGTAAAAAGAGGTTAAATGATTTGTCAAGGTCACATAGTTACTGAGTATCTAAGGCTGGATTTTAACTTAAATCTTTCTGACTCCAGTCCCTGTTCTCTCTCCATTGCTATATATACTCCAAGGCACATAATACAGGGTCACACAGATATTAATAATTCTGGGCCCCATGGTTTATCCACTGCACCACTTGAGGCCATAGTGACTTTTTAATTTATTTTCTAAGTGTTCATTAACCATCTACTTACAGATATTGTAGAATATGGGGAAGAACTAAAGTTAAGCAAGCTATACATGTTTGCAAATATTGTTTCTTTCATCTCTGGATAATTGAGTTACTTGTTTTTCTCTACTGCCACATTACTTCTTCCACTCTCCATGATTACACAAAGATCATTGATAAAGAATTAGTTATCACATTTCTCAGGTTCTTCATTGCCTGAGAATATATTTCATATGAACCTGATGACTTGAACTTATCAAGAAGAACTAGATGCTCCCTCTGCTGTCTTCCTAATTATCTTGTCGTTTGATTTCCTAGTAGACCATTCTATTCTGCCTCATCTAAAATAAAGATCATTTTCTTTAATAGAACATACACAAAATGAGAGTTTCATATCTTTAATATGTCCCCATCATTCATTCTCCTCACTACATGCACCAACAATAGTGATCCTGGCTCTTCATTTTCCCAACATGTTAAAAAAAAAACAAAAAAAAAAACCCTAAAATTTTTGTCTTCCTTAGCTTTTCACTACAGCTTCAGGTCACTCTGGAATGTAATAAATCTAGCAATGTTCATTTACTATCACGCCATGATTTTTTTGTAGCTTTCTAAACTGCATACCTTCGATTTTCTGAATGTCTTTTTAAAATTTAGTAAATGATAAGATCCCTGAGCTTTCACAATGACTTATACTAGAAAATCCTTCCTGTTTTTCCTCATTGATATTCTTCTTTTATTCAGAAATTCTTTCTTCAGAAATTTTCTGTCCCTGTACATTGACTTCCACTATAAAATTAAAACCCACAGGATATTACCTCTCCATTCTGCTGGAATGAAAATTATCTACTTTCTCAACATTCTGTCCATGTGTCATATTATGTTCACTTTTTTCTCTTTCTGGGTTTCAAATTCCGAGATGAAGAGATTACTTACAATGGAAAGGGCTAATTACGTAGCAATTTCTTCTTCACTGTTATATTCTTGATATTTTTTCTTTTTTTTTTTTTCTTTTTTTTTTTTTATTTTTTTTCTTTTTTTTTTTTAAATACATTTATTTAACTTTTTACATTCATTTTCACAAGATTTTGGGTTCCAAAATTTTCTCCCCATTTGTCCCCTGCCCCCTCCCCAATACACTGGACATTCTAATTACCCATATCACCAATCTGCCCTCTCTTCTATCATCCCTCCCTTCCCTTACCCTGTCTTCTCTTTTGTCCTGT
>CM053772.1:147524639-147542554 GCA_028658325.1 Potorous gilbertii
CTCAGGGCTTTTGGCGGCAGGCCTGACTGCTCTTCATGGGAGCTTATCTGCTGGTTCTCAGGTGGGGGCAGGGCCGCCTCTCAGCCTCAGTTCCCTCATGGTGTTTATACAGAGATCCTTTGTATTGGAGCTGGGGTGGAGCTCCAGCCCGCTTTGGGAGTCTCTGGCCGAGCTGCCTCAGCCTCTGCCGCAGCGGCCGCTTCCCAGGGGGTCCGAGTCCCGGAGATCCCCCGCTCCCCTCTCAGCCCGTCTCTCTCACTGACCTGTGCATCTGTGGGTGGTGGGACCTTCTCGGCCACCCGGAGATTCAGCTCCCTGACTCCTGCTTGGGTCTGCTCACTCCTCTCAGTGCCGCGTGGCCAGGGCGGGAGAGGGGAGCGCTAGGCCTGGCAGGACTCCGCTCCCGTCCCAGGGTACCTTTGTGGTCAGTTTTTCAGGGCTCTCTGCAACGGAAATCTCCTTCACTGTGTTGCTGCGCAGCTTCCACTGTTCCAGAATTTGTCAGGAGTTCTTTTTACAGGAAATCTATGGGCTGTGGGTTCGGACCTAGCATAGGTGAGTCTTTCTACTCCCGAGTACTGAATTTTAAAAGTAATTAATAATAAATGATATCTAACTTTTCAAAAAGAAAAGAAAAAGTCATCAATGAGTTCCCTAGGAAAAAAGTCTCCAGGGATGGATTGATTTACAGTTGAATTCTATCAAAAATTTAAAGAATGGTTAATTCTAAAATTATACTGACTATTTGGGAAAATTAGTGAAGTACTTCTGCCAAAATGTTTTTATGATACAAATATATTATCTAAATCAGGAAGAGCCAAATCAGTGAAAGAAAATTTGGATCAATTTCTCTAATGAATACAGATGCAAAAATTTTAAATAAGTTTATCAAAAGGAAAACAGCAACTTATCACAAGGATAACATATTATGATCAGATAGAACTTATGCCAAGAATGCAGGGATGTTTCAATATTACAAAATCTATCAGCATCATTGATCATATCAACAACAAAACTAACAGAAACCATGAATTATATCAATATATGTAGAAAAAGCTTTTGACAGAATACAACATCTATTCCTACTGAAAACCCTGAAGAGAATAGAAATAAGTGGAGCCTTCCATAAAGTAATACGTAGTAGCTGTGTAAAAGCATCAACAAGCATTATATGTAAGAGGGAAAAGCTAGATGAATTTCCAATTGGATAAGGGGTGAAAAAAGGACATCCATTATCACCATTTTTATTCAATATGATACTAGAAATGTCAGCTTTAGTAATTAGAAAAGAAAAAGAAATTGAAGGAATATTAGGCAAAGAAGAATCTAAGTTATCATTCTTTGCTGACGATATGGTGATACACTTAGAGAATCAAGTAAAAAATATTGCTTGAATTAATAAACAACTTTGGCAAAGTTGCAAGTTGCAAAATAAACCACATAAACAATCTGCATTTCTATGTATTACTAACCAATTCCAACAGCAAAAGATAGAAAGAGAAATCCCATTTACAGCTATGGTAGAAATGGAGTCAAGATGGTGAAGTAGAAAGACCCACCCACTCTAACTCTTCCCCCACAGTCCATCAAATACCTGTAAAAATGACTCTAAACAAATGTTATGACAGTAGAAGCTATAAAATGACAGAGTGAAAGGGATTTTCAGTCAAAAGTAGCCTAGAAGGCCGAGACGAAAGGTCTGTCACGTGGGGTGCAGAGAGGAGCACAACCCAGCGAGCCCAGTTGAGCCTTACTCGCACACAACACTGAAAAAAATGGGACTGGAACAGTCCTCAGGGACTGAATTTCCAGCAGCAGCTGTGGCTGTCGGATCCCTCAACCCACAAATGTCAAACAAAACTTCTAAGATCACTTAGAACTCTTTAACGCTTTTCCACCTGACTGAGAAGGGAGCAGGGTTCTCCCATAAGCCCTCCAAAGTGGCAACAGCTGCAGCAGCAGCACCAGCAGCTCCCATTGTTGGAGCCCTATGCCAAAAGACCCTGGGGGAATCGAGCCAGTGATCTGGGTCTCAAACCCTTAGTGGCCACCCTGGAGTGAGGAAGAGTGGTGACTGATGTGATGGAACTGGTGCAGGCTCTGAAAAGGGAATTTTGCTTGCAGATCCTGGGCAGAAAAATTTGGTAGCTCTCAGACCAAAGTGTAGGCCAGGAGAAGAGTAAATTTCTCTTCCCTTAATTGTGTCACCTTGGAGTAACTGAGAACTTACATGTCTCTAGAGTATACCCTCCACTTGAGAGAAGACTCAAAAGTCAAGTACTGTCTGGAAAAATGCTCCAAAAAGGTAAAAAAAAATAAGACTATAGAAGTTTACTTTCTCAGTGAACAGATATTTTCTTCCTCCCTTTCAGATGATGAAGGAACAATGCTTACCATTAGAGGAAGACATAAAAGTCAAGTATTTTGCATCAAACCCCTACAAAATATATATGCAATGGTCTCAGGCCTTGGAAGAGCTCAAAAAGAATTTTGAAAATCAAGTAAAAGTGGTGCAGGAAAAATTGGGAAGAGAAATGAGAGTGATGCAAGAAAATCATAAAAAGTGACTCAACAACTTGCTAAAGGAGAGTCAAAAAAACACTGAAGAAAATAACACCTTCAAAAATAGGCAAAATCAAGGAGCAAAAGAAGTCCAAAAAGACAAGAAGGATAAGAATGCTTTAAAAAGCAGAATTAGGAAAAGGGAAAAGGAAGTTCAAAAGCTCCTAAAAGAGATTCAAAAAGAGAAACTCCTAAGAATATTGTAGCCAAATTCCAGAGTTTCCAAGTCAAGGATAAGATATTGCAAGCAGCTAGAAAGAAATAATTAAAGTATTGTGGAAATATAATCAGCATAACAAAAGATCTGGCAGCTCCTACTTTAAGGGATGGAAGGGCATGAAATATGATATTCCAGAAGTCAAAGGAACTAAGATTAAAACCAAGAATAACCTACCCAGCAAGAGTGAGTATATTACTTCAGGTGAAATAATGAATGTAACAATTTGCTGTTTGATAAACCCAGGGAACCCAGCTTCTAGAATAAGAACTCACTCTCACAAAAATTGCTGGGAAAACTGGATAACAGTGTTGCAGTAACTGAGCAGAGACCAATGCCTGTCACTACACAGTAATAAATTCCTAATGGATTTGTGATCTTGGTATAAATACTGATTCTCTAAACAAATTAGGGGAGCAAGGAAAGGTGTATTTGTCATATTTATGGAGAATGAAGAAATTTTTGACCAAACAAGAGAAAGAGAACATTATGATGTGCAAAATGGATAATTTTGATTACATTAAATTGAAAAGTTTTCACACAAACAAACCCAATGCAACCAAAATTGGGAGGGAAACCAAAAACTGGCAAAGAATTTTTGCAACTAGTGTCTGTGATAAAGGTCTCATCTCTAAAATATATAAAAAATGAGTCAAATTTACAAGAATACATGTCATTCCACAATTTATAAATGGTCAAAGATATGAACAGGGAGTTTTAGAGGAAGAAATTAAAGCTATCTATAGTCATATGAAAAAATGCCCCAAATCACTATGGATTAGAAAGATGCAAATCAAAACTCTGAGATGCTACATCACACCTATGACATTGACTAACATGAAAAAACAGGAAGATGATAAATGTTGGAAAAGTTGTGGGAGAGTTGAAACACTAATTCATTTTTGGTGGAGCTGTGAACTGATTCAAATATTCTGAAGAGGAGTTAGAACTATGCCCCATTAGCTACAAAAAAAAATATGCCTACCGTTTGACCCAGCAATATCTAAGACTGTAACCCAAAGAAATCATAAAAATAGGAAAAGGTCCCACATGTACCACAATATTTACAGCAACTGTCTTTGTGTTGACCCAAAACTGAAAATCAATGGAATGCCCATCAATTTGATAATGCCTGAACAATTGTGGTATATGGAATACTATTGTGCTACAAGAAATGATGAACAGTAAGATTTCAGAGATACCTGGAAAGACTTTTGTGAATTTATGCTGAGTGGAATGAGCCGGAAAACGTTGTACACAGTAACAATCACAGTGTGCAAGGATTTTTTTTGTTAGACTTAGTCCTTCACAGAAATGCAAGAACCTCAAACATTCCCAAGGGACTCTTGAGGCAAAATGCCTTCCACAGTCAGAGAAATAACTATGGAACTGGATCACAGAATGAAACAGAATATTTTCTTCTGTATTGCGTTTTGTTTTGTTTTTCTCCATGATTTTTCCCATTCATTTAAATTCTTCTATGCAATATGACTAATGTGAAATGTGTTCAATAAGAATGTATGTGTGGAACCCATATAAAACTGCTTGCCATCTCATGTGTGAAAGGGGAGGTAAGGGAGGAAAAGATAAGACTTATGGAAGTGATTGTTGAAAATTGAAAACAGATAAGTTAATTAAAAAAAACAACCTTAAAGAATTATTGTCTAAATATTAAATCACTCCTTCAAAGGAATTGTTGTGAGGATCAAATGAATTAGTATCTATATCTATCTATCTATATCTATATCTGTCTATCTATCTATCTATATATATATATATATATATATATATATATATATATATGTATAACATTTTATAAATCCTAAAGTACTAAATTTGTAATTCCAATTTTTATGTGGAAGGAGATGGAATAGTGAATTATTTAGTGCCTCCTTCCAGGTCCTATACTAAGTGTTTTGCAAATAGTATCTCATTGGATTTGAAATGAGAAAAATGCCTTTAAACTTTGTTCCACTCCCATTATGTCAAGCATAACTCTTACACATCACTAACTCAGAGATCAGTCAGGAAGATTGGATGAATGAAAGAAGATAGTGATATTTCACCTTGCACACTTGCTGCAATAAAATTACAGTTCTACTCTCCTCCCCTTTTGTTTCTTTTACTAGTTTTCACATCACTTCTTGCAATATTCCACACACTATGTATTTTCAGTATATTTTTCTGACAGTCACTTAAGAATTTCTCTTTCTGAAATATAGTTGTTGGTTTTTCAAAGTTTTCTAAAACATATTTTGCCATTCAATCCAACCCCTTCCATTTTACAAATAAAAAAACTGAAGCTCAATAAGGAAAGTCACTTGCTCAAGGTCATACAGAAGACAATTGGCCTAGAAAAGTTTGAAATGTACTTTCTATTTCTTTATATTCTGTTCATATTATATTTGAAAATTTGAGAAAAGTATCGCAGAATTTATCAGAATTTGCTGTCATGGGAATAATTTTTCATCCATGAGGAAATGAGATATATTTAAGTTTAAAAAATAAAAATAAAGGAAAAGAAAACATTTCAGTAGATGGACTTTTCTAATAGTTTACCTAGCAAAATTTGCTTTGATTTTAACTGCTATAACCCTTGACTTTCTTATGCAAATTTAATCATGGTTTCAAAGAGTTTCCATTTCAGATCATGAAATTTATTCATTAGTAATTTTAATATGACTTGTTATATCACCGTATTACTTTTTACTATGTCTTACACATTATACTCTCAGAGCTTGGAATTTGTCTCATTGTAATGAAAGTTCAAGACTGTGACCTAAATTTTAATGGTATAAAACACTATAATTTTGTAAATATTGGGATTAACTAAATAATTCATCTTGATTTTTAAAAATTGCATCATATACTAAAATTGATTTGGACAGCTTACAATGGGATAAAATGACCAGTTAAAAAGGAAAAAAATATTGATTTACCATAACAGGTTCAGGAGAAAGGAAGCTTTATATGTCCAGTAGCTAAAATGTGAGTTCTAAATGATTCACACCAATTGTGTTCATAGCTAATGGATCCAATTCAGAAGAATCAGCATATTTTCAAGATATGATGCCAAAGTTGAGCTTGGAGTGGAATCCTAGAGATATTATGGCATAAAAAGTAGCAATATTTCTCTTAAAGGTGAAATATCTCTGAGTTTTCTTAAAGAGATCAAGTGTTTAATGATCTTTTTAAGATGAGATAGGATTTTACTACATTAAATATGGTGTTCTGGACTATCATAACAACTAATGAGTCTTGTAATCAATTTACTTAAGTGAATACAGCTGAAAATACTTCATTCATTAACGCAAGTTGGTCATTAAATACCCCCAAATATCACATATACTATGCTTCGATCATATTATTTCACTTAGTTATTAATAGCCATGGTTTTTTTTTAGAAAGGATCTAGGCATTAAAATGATAAAGTGGGTACAGCTTGGGCCTAGAATCTGGAAGATTTGAGTTCAAATCCACTGTCAAAAATTTACTTACTGTGTGACACTGAGCAACAACCTTAACCTCTATATGCCTCAATTTCCGCATCTATAAAGAGGAGAAAATAATAGAATTAATGACTATT
The DNA here is from genome assembly GCA_028658325.1 of Potorous gilbertii. Lineage (NCBI taxonomy): Eukaryota > Metazoa > Chordata > Mammalia > Diprotodontia > Potoroidae > Potorous > Potorous gilbertii. Next base: position 147,531,005 of record CM053772.1, read on the forward strand.
TATTTTAAACATATTTATTTGTGTTTTTAAGCTGTTTGTCACAAGCTCTGAGAATATTAATCAATATTTTTCTTCCTTGATGATTGAAGTACTAAAAAGTAAAAAAAAAACAGTTAAAATTTATTAATTAAAGTGGAATAAAATATAAATGCATTTTGTCTTTTTTTGTATCCTCAATGCTTAGCACAGTAAGAAATACTCAGCGGTACCTAGGTGATATTCATGACTCACAAAGAGTGATAAGTACCATATTTTGTTAATATCATATAGATTCCTGTTAGGATGCTTTCCAAATCTGTTAATATCCATTTACAAGTCCAGCAGTGTTCAATAAGACTTGTATTGCATAGTTTTCCATTGATTTAAACATGATTAACAAGTAGATTCTTGACACTTGATGTGACTTAACTGGAAGAGTCTAATATACTTTGTAAGTGTTGTGTTTGTCCTTTGATTCCACTTGGCATATGAAGACAGAAACCTTTAATCTCTACTTTTCCTTGGTGGGAAAATGACATTTTGATATTATTGGAGAAAGATTTCATAAAACGCAGCTTTTTAGTTATTTTTTTGTCAGTTCATACAACTCATTGGCATCCATGTCATAATTAGAGAGACATTTTGGCATTATTCTGCCCTTTACAACTTTGAAGTGATATATGGTTTTCTTTAAGAAAAATGCTTATATATTATAAGCCTAGGGAGAGCCATCAACTGTCTCCTCAAAAGATACCATATTTTTTATTGATTGTGCTTGGCATTCCTTTTTTGGGGAGATGTTTTAAAAAACAGTTCCATGTGGACATCAGATACTCTGACATTCTCATTGTCCTAACATCTATCTAATATGGTTGTAGTACATATCATCATCAACAAAAGACTTAACAATTATCAATAAAGGTAGAATAAATGGCATTGTGTGTTCAGTCTTAGGTAATTGTGAACACATAGAGACATTAAGAGACTTGCCTAAGACTCACCTAGCTAATATATGTCAGAGAAAGGACTTGAATAAAGATCTTTCTGTATTTGAGAAAGTCTTAAAGGATGTTCTGGGAATATCTTGGGGACTCCAAGACTCTTTCAGAGGTCTGGGATATGCAAACTATTTTCATATTGATACTGACAATTTGATTAATAATACAGTAAATATCGATAGTTATAACCAACATAAAGAAAAGCTACTAGGAGGGAGTTGTCAATAAACCTTTAAGAGTGTAAAGGAGAGTTCATACCAAGAGGTTTGAGAACTAGTGAATTGTGCTATTCTGCCTCTCCTGGAGTATTAGTATGACTATATCATATTTGAATGTTTTTCAAGATTTAAAAAATACTTTTCTCAAAAAAACAATAAAACCCTGAAATATTTATCTAAAAGTCATTGAAAAAGTGTCTTAGAGTTCATCTAGCTTGACTCATTCATTTTGCAGATGAAAAACTGAGACCCAAAGAAGTTAGATGATTTTCCCTAGATTACACAGGCAATTAAGCATAGAACAACATCTTGTCATCATTGCTTTATTAGCTGTCACAATTATATAAAGCAACTGATAAATACAATGTCATCTCAATTTTTTTAATGGGTAACACAGTTCCATGAGTTTTCTAAGACTTAGACAAGTGGAAAGGAATAGAATTTGTATTAGAACCATAAGAAATTGTGGAAAATTATTTGTTCTCAGTCTCCTTTGGGTTTCCTTTAGATATTTTATGGTTCCTTTGAATGATTTAATGTCTGTAAATCTTTTCAAAGTACAAAAATCATTAGTTCCATATTTTCAATACTGTCCAAGAAGTAAACTCAAATAGAAATAAAAATTGTATCTAAATTCCTGGAGAAATCCTTTTCCCTGATATTTGCCCTCCTACTTAGTCCCCTTTTACCAATAAATGCTAAAAAAAATAGGACCATAGAATGATGGACTGATCAGAAATCACACTATCAGCTGAAAATATGACCACAGTCAGTTTGATTCTCTCTCCCAGTTATGACTATCTTGTCCACAGTGTACCAAATATGTACTTACTCCTGGGTTAAGGAAAATTTTTGGAGTTGGGCAAAACACCTCTATAAAATATGCCTGGGATGATTAGTAAGATAAATTCAGCTTAAGTAATTTGGAATGAAAAGTCTTTGACTTTCAGAATTATGGCCCCAGATGATGGAGCTTGATCAACAATCTGGAATTTTCCTCTTTCTAGTGGAAAGAGAGAGTAATGGAAGTGGGGAGAAGTTAGTCCAAGAAGAGATCACCTAGGATAGAGGCAAAGAGCCAAGAAATGAGAAAATTCCTATTCTTCTCAACCAGTTGTTATGCTAATTTTTCTTCCTGTAGAAGGAATTAAAGCTGTTATCAATTTCCTCTATTTTTTTTTGTCCTGGTACAAAACTCTGACTTCTCCACTCCTTTTTTGAGCCCCCAACTCCCTCATGTACTTTCCCCAAACTAGTTTTTATGCAATTTGTGTATATTTTTGTTTATTCATTTTATATGTTTGCTGAGAAAAATTATATATGTCTATATATGTGCTTGTTTCCCTCATTTGAATTTAGTCTTCTTATGAGCGCAAGGATTATTTTAATCCTTGCACATGTATTCCTAGTAACACAGCATCTGGCAATAGGAGGTGCTCAAGAGACTCTCATTTGCGATTTGTGAATTTGCCCCCAATATTGACTATAATCCTGGTTAGCTAAATAGATACTTTAAGAATAAACTCACAATCATAGAAACAGGTATACTGTCAATGGAGAGTATGCTGTTTCCTAGATCAGCTTTTATGAAACCAAAATTCGCACACACATAGAAGAATTTGATTACTTTAGCAGCTGTAGTTATCACCAATATCAACTGCCTTGCAAATAACACATCCAATTGTAGTTATCATCAATATCAACTGTCTTGTAAATAACACATCTTGTTACAATGGTAATAGAACAAATCACTGTTGGAACAAAAACACCCACGCAGATATGTCGTAATGATAGTATGAGGGTACAAGTAAACTCATATAAAAACAATATCACTTTTAAAGATTTTTTAATATGGCAAAGTCATTGATAATTAAGAAAAATCTTTGAGTATAATTTCATAGAAACAATGTCCTCGATTTGATTTCAAGTAACTTAATATTAAAAAACATCCTGACCCCCAAAAGCATAATTTGTATTGCTCTTCAGGAGAATAAGGAATACCATTTAAGAAGCAATATGAAATTTACCTTAGCACAAGGTTAAACTTTAAAGGTTGGAACTTCCCACGTGTCTAATTCTTACTGACTTAGAAATACTTATTATAATTTTTATAAAGAATATGAAAAATTGGAATTGAATTATGGATGACTGAAATGTATTTCAAATGTAAAATTAAGAAATAAGTTATAGATATAACTTTTTTACTAAAGAATATGGATTTTTAAAGTATATTTATGACATTCAACTCAAAATAATAAAAATAAATTATGATTTCAGGAGTTTTGACCAAATAGTCAGTCTTAAAGTTAAAATAATATCTATGACCACAATAGAAAAGAAGTATGTTTTGGACACATTTTGTAAGGATAAATGCCGAAGTAACTAAGTAAATATGGTTGAACCAATTTAGAATAATAGTCATGCCATGATTAGGTAAAGTATCAACAAAGGATTTCTTCTGAATCTGAGAATAAGATTGAATTTTGTACATTCATTTGTACACTCATGTTTCTAATTCTACCTTTAAGACTGTCTAACACATAAAACCTTTAGTGAACATGTGTTACATATGGGCAAATAAGGAGGTTGCATAGAAATGAAAAGAGCAGTGAATTTGCAATCAATGGGTATCAAGCTTGAATCTAGCTTTGTAACTTATTGACCATAGTATCTTCTAAATTTCTAAAACTGAAAGTCATAAGAATAAGATAGGGGGAAATGTGTCCTGATATTTTTTTTAAAAAGTAAGAAAATAAAAAAAATTCAAAAATGAATAATTGCAAAAATAAAATCTAGCAATAAAAATACATATCATGTCTATGTGCATGTGTATGTGTATGTGTTGGTTCTGGTGTATATGGGTATACACAAATTCTCAGTGTAAGTATGAAGCAAGAAGAGGTAGAGTTTCTAAAGCAAGGAGACAAATTTGAGCTCACTGGCATCATGGAGACGTGGTATGATAAAATCTGTGCTTGGAATATGATGTACAGTGGTGAAAATTTCTTTTGATATATTTTTTTAAGAAACAGGAGAGATTCCAGGGGATAAAATCTTGGACTAAACTGTAAATGCTCTCACCCTTCCCTTGTTGACCTTGAAAAACCCAGAGGATATTGCCCCAGGGAAAATCCTGGAATAGTGGGGCCAGAAAAAGGGTTGAAACAGTCTTTTAGCTTGTGAGGCTAGGGAAATCTAAGGGCGCCTCTTGCTGTTGCTGAAGGGGATCAGTGAAGGACTAGAGGCATCCCACCAAGTCCAATCTCAGCAGAGCAGCAAGAGATACTGAATGCCATGTGGTTGGAACTGGTAAGCACCAACAACATGACCTCAGGTGTGTTTTAGCATAGCCAGGGGAATTGGAGAGACACAAGCATAGACAGGGATCCTCTAGTCATTGAGTTTGCCTGTGCTCTAGCATAGCACTAGGGGAGAAGGAGACCCCCCAGTGACTACACCACCCCTCACCCATACTTCATGCCACAAGCTTCAGTGGTACCCCATGGAAACTCATATAGACTTCACCTGGCCTTGTCCTTGGCACACACCAGCCAACTCATTACCACGTAGGCTGCAGCAATATAGAGCTTCTAGCAGAAAGAAATAGAAGCCAGCAATAAGGGCACTAGCTCCCAGAAAAAAATGGGGCAAAGCTCCCAGTACCCCAGAAGCAGAGATCCACAATAAAAGCAAGGAAAAAGATGATCACAATGAGCAAGAAGCAAATTAGAAAAGCAAAGATCATAAAATCTTATTATAGAGACAGGCAAGGTCAAAGTATGATTTCAGAAGATAACAGGATTGACATTGTCCTCTCATCTTAAAACTCAAGAGGGAAAATGAACTGCTTTCAAGACAAAAAGGTATTCTTGGAAGAGGTCAAGAAGGAATTTACAAGGCAAATTAGAGAAGCAGAAGAAAAATTGACCTGTGATTTTAAAAACATAATGGACAAAATGAAAAAAGGCACTGAAGAGAACAGCTCCTTAAGAAGTAAAGTTCACCAAATGAAAGAGGAGGTAAAAAACTTAAATGAAGCTATGAGCTGGTTTTATGAAAAAAAATAAGCTTGTTAAACTCTTGGTCAATATAATCAAAAACACAAAGAAGAAAACTAAATTAGCAGGGTAAAAAATGAAAGGAGTGAATTCACCTTCAAGGAAGAGGAAATTAAAGCAAAAATTAGAAAATACTTTGCTGAGGGGGAGGAGCCAAGATGGAGGAGTAGAAAGATACACATATACTAGTTCCTAACCCACAGCTTATAAAATACCTGTAAAGAAGAACTTCCAACAAATTCTGGAGCAGCAGAAGCCACAGAACAACGGAGTGGAGGATATATCTCTTCCTGAGCGACCTGAAAAACTGACACGAAAGGTCCATCGCACACCGGACCCGAGACAGAGCCCAGCCATGCCTTGGACACACAGCACTGAGAGGAAGAGATCCGAGCAGGCTTCAGGGGTAGAATCGCTGGGGTCTCCAAGTGAAGTGGATATTATTTCTCCCTGGGGCCCCTGGGTTAAGTTGCTGGGCAGAGTTATGTAACCTTGCCTAGCAGCAAGGTTCTGGTGGGCCCCTGTCAAAACGTTATTCCCGCCTGGGTTTGGTTTGGGCCCCCTTGCCTAGCAGCCACTTTCTGTTGGGCCACCTTGCCTAGCAGAAATTTTTCCCGCCCCCGCCCCCCATCAAAACTGTTCTGTGAGAAATATTTGCTGTTAAAACCGCAAGGCTGTACAGGGAAGTGCCAAAATGCTTAAAAGACACACGCACATCTTAGTTCATGGCTGCCTCCTCTGGGTTTTCCCATGAGACAGCCATTGACCCATCTAACAAAGATGCTCTCAAAGTTCCCAATTGACTCTTGCCTGTGTTTTTCTCAGTTTGTCTATTTCAGCATGAAAAGGTAAACAGCAAAGACAAGTCTTAAGGGACTTACTAAAAGTTTAACTTTACATTCCTAGATGGAAAGACAATATTTGTAACTCTTGAAACTTTTCAGTATCAGGGTAGTTGGTGGGATTACACACACACACACACACACACACACACACACACACACACACAGCAAAGAGTGAATTGAATAGGACGGGATCATATCTTAAAAAAATGAAATTAAGGGATGAGAAATATATTGGGAGGAGAAAGGGAGAGATGGAATGGGGCAAATTATTCCTCATAAAAGAGGCAAGCAAAAGACTTCTTAGTGGAGGGAAAAAGAGGGTATGTAAGAGAAAAACATGAAGTTTGCTCTCATCACATTCGACTAAAGGAAGGAATAAAATGCACACTCATTTTGGTATGAAAACCTACCTTACAATACAGGAAAGTGGGAGAGAAGGGAATAAGCAAGGTGGGGGGATGATGGAAGGGAAGGCAATGGGAGGAGGGAGCAATTTGAAGTCAAAACTCTTGGGGAGGAACAGGATCAAAAGAGAGAATAGAAGCAATGGGGGCAGGATAGGATGGAGGGAAATACAGTTAGTCTTATACAACATAACTATTATGGAAGTCATTTGCAAAACTACACAGATATAGCCTATATTGAATTGCTTCCCTTCCCAAAGGGAATGGGTGGGGAGGGAGGGATGAAGAGAAGTTGGAATTCAAAGTTTTAGGAACACCTGTTGAGTGATGTCCTTGCTATTAGGAAATAAGAAATACAGGTAATGGGGTATAGAAAGATATCTGGCCTTACAGGGTAAAAGAGAATATGGGGACAAGGGAAGGGATGGATGTTAGAAGAGAGGGCAGATTGGTGATAGGGGCAATTTGAATGCTCAGTGTTTTGGGATTGGGGAGGGGACAAATGGGGAGAAAATTTGAAACCTAAAATTTTGTGAAAACGAAAAAGTTAAACAAATAAATTTTAAAAAAATTAAAAAGAATAAAATATTTTGCCCAGTTGTATGCCTATAATTTTGACAATCTTAGAGAAATTGATGAATATTTGCAAAAAATGTAAATTGCCAGAATAACAGAAGAGGAAGTGAGATACATAAATAACTCCATCCCAGACAACGAATTTGAACAAGCCATCAAGATCTCTGTAGGAAAACATCTCCATGGTCAGAAGAGTTTACAAATGAGTTCTAGTAAACATTTAAAGAGCAGATATTTCCAATGTATAAAGAAAATTTGGGAAAATTTGCGGAGTCCTAGCAAATTATACCTAAAAAGTGAAGAGTCAAAACTGGTAAAGAAATTTATGGACCAGTTTCCCTAATGGATTCAGAAGATATTTAAGTAAGATATTAGCAATAGGATTGCAGCAATTTATCGCAAGAATAATGCAGTTTGATCAGGTAGGTTTTATACCAGGAATTCATGACTAGTTCAATATTAGGAAAATTATCAGTATTATTGATCATACCAACAATAAAGCCAACAGAACACTATTTAGCATCTACCTAAACCCATCAACAAGCAGTACATTTAATGGGGATAAACTAGGTGCATTTCCACCAAGATCAGGGATGAAACAAGGGTGACTATTATCACCATTATTACTTAATATGCTGCTACAAATGTTAGCTTTACAATAAGAAAAGAAGAAGAAATAGAAGGATTTATAATAGACCAAGAAGAAAACAAGTTATCACTCTTTGCAGTAAAAGTGATGATATACATAGGGAATCCTAGAGAATCAAGTAAAAATCTACTTGAAATATGAACATATGAAACAACTTTTGCAAAGTTTCAGGATACAAAATAAACCAACATATATCATCTGAGTTTCTATATATTAGTAGCAAAGTCCAAAAGCAAGAAATAGAGAAATGTAATTTAAAGTTGCTGTAGAAATTTTAAAGTATTTGGCAGTCTCCTTTCAAATACAAATGAAGGAAATACATGAGCACAATTACAAAAGACTTTTGGTAGAAATTAAGTCAGATCTAAAAAATTGGAAAGCAGGGGATGGAGCCAAGATTGAAGAACAGAAAGATAGACCTGCTCTAGCTTTCCTCCCATAGTCCATAAAATATCTGTAAAAATGATTCTAAATAAATTCTAAAGCAGCAGAAGCAACAGAATGCCAGAGTGAAAGAGAATTCGAGCCCAAGACAGCCTGTAAAACTGACGGGAAATCACACGAGTTTCAGATCAATCTTTGCCTCTTAGGCAAATGTGTTTTGATTCTTTTCCCTATAGGAAGATTCTATGGTCGTTTCTTTTCTACTTTACCTCTTACTCATGATGATCACTATTTTCCTGACTTTTAATGTACATCTCACAGACCACACAGTGCAGACAGGACTGGAGCAGGCTGCAGGACACAGAATCATTAGGAGCAGTTGCTGTTTCCCGATTTCTCAGCCCACAAATGCCAAAGACAGTCTCAAATATCAGTAAGAAAGCTCTTTCAGTCTGAGAGCAAAGATGGCGGAGTGATCAGTACATGCTCTCCTCCTCCCCTTGTTGACCTTGAAAGACTCATAAAATATTTCCCCAGAAAAATTCTGGAACAGTGGGATGGGTCGAAGGTCTAAACAGTTTCTTAGCATATGAGGCTAGGAAAAACGATTAGGGAGGTTGCCTTGCTGTGACTGAAGGGGATCAGTGCAAGACTGAGGCTGTCCCAGACAGCCCAACCTCAGCAAAATGTGAGGCGATCTTGAGCTTCAGGGGAGTGGAACCCACAACTGCCAACACCAGGATCACAGGCATGCCTCAACACCCAAGGGGAATTCAGAAGACACTAGTGCAGATGGGTTCACCAACCGCTTAATTTGCCTATGCTCTAGCACAGCAGAGGAGATGGACAGGTCCCCCCTCTCCCACACTTAACACAGCTAGCTTCAGGACAACTCCCAGGAAACCCAGAAAGACTTCATTTAGCCTTTGCTTTCTCACACTGGGAAGCTCAGCACCAGGTAAGCTGCAGCATTTTAGCTCCTTGCTGAAATAATCAGAAGCCATAATACACAAAACCTCAAGTTCAAGGCACAAGAACTGTGGGAGAGAGTCCCTTGTACTCTAGAAGTAGAGATGTACATTAAAAGTCAGGAAAATAGTGATCATCATGAGTAAGAGGTAAAGTAGAAAAGAAACGACCATAGAATCTTCCTACAGGGAAAAGAATCAAAACACATTTGCCAAAGCGGCAAAGATTGGTACTATACTCCCATCTGAAACTTCAGAAGGGAACATAAACTGGTCACAAGCACAAAGAGCACTCTTGGAAGAGCTTAAAAAGGATTTTAAAAGCCAGATTAGAGAAATAGAAGAAAAACTGGCCAATGACTATAAAAATACAAAGAAAAAATTCACTGAAGAGAACACCTCCTTAAAAAGGAAAACCAGACAAATGGAAAAGGAAGGACAAAACCTGATTGGGAAAATTGGACCAATGGAAAAGGAAGTAGAAAAAGCAACTGGAGAAAATAACTCATTAAAAGAATAATTGGAAAGATGGAAAATGAGACACAAAAGTTAACTGAAGAAAACAAATTGAGAAAATTAGAATTGGGCAAGTAGAAGCTACTGACTATATGAGACATCAAGAATCAGTGAAACAGAATCTAAAGAAAGAAATGATAGAAGAAAATGTAAAATATATAATTGGCAAAACAAATAACAAGGAAAATAGATCCAGGAGAGAAAATCTAAGAATTATTTGTCTTCCAAAAAGCCATGGTGAAGAAAAGAGTCTGGACAATATCTTCCAAGAAATTGTCAAGGAAAACTGACCAGAAGTCCTAGATTCAGAGATTGAAACAGTCATCTAAAGAATCCACTGTCCACCACCCAAAGGGGATCACAAATTGAAAACACCTAGGAATATAATTGCCAAATTCCAGAACTATCAAATGAAGGAAAAAATACTACAGACAGTTAGAAAGAAACCATTCAAATATCTAGGATCTACAGTCAGGATCACACAGGACCTGTCAGCTTCTACAATAAAAGATTGAAAGAATTTGATTATGATATTCCATAAGGCAAAGGAGCTGGGACTACAACCAAGGATTAATTACCCATTAAATTTGAGCACAACATTTCAGAAAAGGAGATGGACATTCAATGAAGTAAGGGATTTCCAGAGCTTCCTAATGAAAAGGGCAGAGCTCAATGGAAAATTCGATCTTCAAACACAAGTCTAAAAAGAAGCATAAAAATGTAAATGGGGGGAAAGTAACTTGTTATTCTATATGGCAATACTGTTTACATCCCTATAGGGAAAGATGCGACTTGTTAATTTTGAGAATCGTGTATTTACCATGACACTAAAAAGGGATACACATAGATAGAAGGAACAGGTACAAGGTAAATGATGTGATGATAAAAATGTGATTTAAGAATTCGAAGGGGATGTAACCAGGAGAAATGAAAAAGAGGAGGATGGAAACAGTAAATTACATCACAGGAAGAGGCAGAAAATTATTTTATGGTAGAGAGAAAGATGGGAAGGAGATGAGTATTGTTTGATTTTGCTCTCATCTGATTTGTTTCAAGGAGGGAATAACAAACTTAGTTAAGTAAAGAAATCTAACTAGTTCTATATGCAGTATGAGGGAAAGGGAGAAAGAAAGGGGTCAGGAGGCTAAAACGGAGGGAAGACGTAGCAAAGGTAAAGGGAAATAAAAGGGATGGGGTGCTGAAAGAAGGATGGGAAGACTGTAATAGGTGATGTTCAAAAATTAAAACTCTGTTGTGTAGGGGAATGGAAAAGGAGAACTAAAAGCACAAACTGGGAAAGAGGATGGAGAGAACGACACAGAAAGTAATTATTACTATGAGTGTAAAGAGAAAGAACTCTCCCATGAAATGGAGGTGGATAACAGAATGGATTAAAAGCAATATGTTGCTTAAAAGAAACACATTTGAAACTGGGGCATACACTCAGGGTAAAGGCAAAAGGTTGGGGCAGAATATATTGTGCGTTACATGATGTAAGAAAAGCAGGGGGAGCATCCTAATCTCACACAAAACCTAAATAAAATTGAACTATTCAAAAGAGATAAGGAAGAAACCATATCCTGCTAAAAGGCACCATACACAATGAGGCAATTTCATTACAAAACATATATGCTCCAAGTAGCATCCAAAATTTTAGAGGAGAACTTAAGAAAGTTACAGGAAGAAATGGACAGCAAAACTATACTAGTGGTAGACCTCAACCTGCCCCTCTCTAAACTTTATAAATCTAACTTCAGAATAAACAAGAAAGAAGTTAAGAAGGTCAATGAAATTCTTTTATTTTTAAATAAATTTATTTAACTTTTTACATTCATTTTCACAAGATTTTGGGTTGCAAAATTTTCTCCCCATTTGTCCCCTCCCCACTCCCCAATGCACTGGACATTCTAATTACCCATATCACCAATCTGACCTCTCTTCTATCATCCCTCCCT
>CM053772.1:147543054-147562140 GCA_028658325.1 Potorous gilbertii
GATCCCCCGCTCCCCTCTCAGCCTGTCTCTCTCACTGACCTGTGTGTCTGTGGGTGGAGGGACCTTCGCAGCCGCCGGAGATTCAATTCCCTGACGCCTGCTGGGCTCTGCTGGCTCCTCTCAGTGCCGCGTGGCCGGGGCGGGGGGAGGGGAGCACTTGGTTGGGCAGGACTCCGCTCTCGTCCAGGGTACCTTTGCGGTCGGTTCTTCAGGGCTCTCTGCAACGGAAATCTCCTTCACTGTGTTGCTGCGCGGCCTCCACTGCTCCAGAATTTGTCAGGAGTTCTTTTTACAGGAAATCTATGGGCTGTCGGTCAATGAAATTCTTAAGAAAGATATGATAGATCTCTGCAGAAAATTGAATGATGTTAGGAAGAATTGAAAATTTTTTCAGTGTTACATGGCACATATACAGAAGCTGACCATTAACTAGTATAGAAAATTCTCACAATTCAGTACAGAAAGGCAAAGACGGTGAAGGCATCCTTCTCAGACCATAATGTATTAAAAATATTTTTGATAAAATATAATATTATATAACAATATAAAAATATGTTACATATATGTAATAGAAGGCCATGAAAAAATAAGTCAATAATTAAGTGGAAACTAAATAACCTAATCCCAAGAAGTGAGTGGCTTAAACAACAAATCATAGAAAGAATCAAAAACTTCATTCAAGAAAATGACAATAATGAGACAACCTACCAAATCTCATGGGATATGACAAAAGCAATTCTTAGGGGAAGTTTTATATCTTTGAATGCCTATGTGAAAAACATAGAGAAAGAAGAGATCAATGAATTGGGTATGCAGCTGACAAAGCTAGAAAAAGAACAAATTGAAAATCCCCAAGTAAATACCAAATTAGAAATACTGAAAAACAAAGGAGACGTTACTAAAATTGAAATTAAAAAAACTATTGAAATAAAACTAAGAGCAAGTTTTATGAAAAAAACCAATAAAATTGGTTAATTTTTGGTTAATTTGATTAAAAATAAGACAGAAGAAAACCAAATTACCAATAACAAAAATGTAAAGGGTGAATTCACTTCCAATGAGGAGGAAATTACAATTATAGCTAGAAATTGCCTTGCTGAACTATATGTCTATTAATTTGACAATCTAAATGAGATCGATATTTTTTTTAAAGTTGAATACTCAGAAAAAGAAATTGAACAAGCCAACAATGAACTCTTTAGGACAAAATCTCCAGGGTCTTGGAATTACAAGTGAATTCTATCAAATATTTAAGAATATTTAATTCTAATATTGTATAGACTACTTGGGAAAATTGGGTAAGAAGGAGTCCTCTCAGATTCTTTTTATGACACAAATATGATTTTAATACGTAAACCAAGAAGAACCAAAACAGAGAAAGAAATTATAGACCAATTTCTTTAATGAATATAGATGCAAAAATTTTAAACAAGATTTTATCGAAAAAAGTACAGCACTTATCATGAGAAGAATACATTATGATTAGGTAGGATTTACACCAGGAAGGCAGGACTTGTTCAATATTAGTGAAACTACTAGCATTCATATCATATGAGCAATAAACCTTACAGAAAAGACAAGATTATCTCAATAGATTCAGAAAAAGATTTTGACAAAATACAGCATCTATTCCTATTGAAAACACTGAAGATCGTAGAAATAAATGGAACTTCCAGTACAATAATAAGTACTATTTACCTAAAACCTTTCTCAAGCAATATATGCAATGGGAATAAGGTAGATGAATTTCTAGGTGTTTAAGGGGTGAAACGAGGATGTCCGTTATCACTGCTATTATTCAATATGGCACTAGAAATGTTAACTGTAGCAATTAGAAAAGAAAAATAAATTGAAGGAATTATAATAGGGGAAGAAGAAACTAAGTTATCATGTTTTGCAGATTATATAACAATATGCTTAGAGAATTTCAGGGAGTCAAGTGAAAAAAACTACTTGAAATAATAAGCATCTCTTGCAAAGTTGCAGGTTAAAAAATAAACTCACACGAATCTTCGGCATTTCTGTATTATTAACAAAGCCCAACAGCAAGAGATGGAAAGAGCAATTGCATTTAAAGTTAGGGCAGACCTATAAAATATTTGGGAGTCTACCTGCCAAACCAAAACCGGAGACTGTATAAACACAATTACAAAACACTTCTCACACAAATAAGGTCAGATCTAAGTAACTTGAAAAACATGAGGGCCTCATGGGTAGGCTGAATCAAAATAATAAAACTGGTAATTCTACCTAAATTAATTTACTTATTCAGTGCCATACAGATCAAACTATCAGAGTATTATTATCTAGCACCAGAAAAATAATACGATCACAATTCATTTGGAAGAACAAAAGTTCCAGAATACCAAGGGAAGCAATGAAAGGAAATGTTAGGGCAGCAGTTATCAAAACCACTTGGTACTGGCTAAGAAACAGAAGGGTAGACCAGTGAAATAGGTTATGTACTCAAGACACAGTAGTCAATGACTATAGCAATGTACTGTTGATAAAACCAAGGACCCCAGCTTCTGGGATAAGAGCTCATTGGTAGACAAAAATTTCTAGGAAAACTGGATAACAGTGTGGCTTAGACCAGTGCTTGACACTGTACACAAGAATAAAGTCCAAATGGGTCCATGATCTAGGTATAAAGACTGATACTATGGACAAATTAGTGGAGCAAGGAATATTGTATCAGATTTGTAGAGAATGAAATAATTTTTATCTAAAGAAGAGATAAAAAGCATTTTGAAGTGCAAAATTGATAATTTCTATTACATTAAATTGAAAAGGTTTTGCACAACCAAACACAATTCAACCAAGTTTAGGAGAGAAGCAGAAAACTGGAAAGAATTTTCGCAATGTGTCTGTGATAAAGGCCTCATTTTTCAAATATATGGATAACTGACTCAAATGTACAAGAATACAAGTCATTCCCCAATTGATCAAAGGATAATTAATTGGTCAAAGAATACAAACATGCAGTTTTCAGAGAAAGAAATTAAAGCTATATTTATATGTAAAAGTGTTCTAAATCACAATTAATTAGAGAGATGAAAATCAAAACAACTCTGAGACATCATATCATACCTATGAGCATGGCTAACATGATAAAATAGGAAGATAATAAATGTTGGGGAAGATGTGGGAGAACTGGAACAGCAATTCATTGTTGGTGGACCTGTGGAACCATTCTGGAGAGCAATGTGCATTTTCTTTGAACCAGCAATACTCCTTCCAGGACTGTATCCACAAGAGAAAATAAAAATGGAAGAGTCCTACATGTACAAAAATATTTATAGTACCTCTCTGTTTATGGTAAGTAAAAACTGGAAATCATGGGGATGCCCATCAATTGAGGAGTGACTGAATAAATTGTGATATGTGAATATAATGGAATACTATTGTGGTATAATAAATGATGAACAGGAAGACTTGAGAGAGACCTGGAAAGGCTTATCTGAGCAGATGTGGAGTGAGAAGGGCATAACCAGGGAAACTTTGTACACAACAATTAGCATTGTGTGTGAGGAATTTTTCTGGTAGATCTAGTACTTCATTGCAATTCAAGGACTTAAAAAAATTCCCAATGATTTCTTAGGGTAAAATGTTTTCTACATCCAAAGAAAGAAATATGGAATTTTATCGCAGAATAAAGCTGACATGTTTCTTTTGTATTATGGTTTGTTTTCTTTTATGATTTCTCTCATTCATTTTTATTCTTCTATATAATGTGGCTAAGGTGAAAATGTATTTAATAGGGATGTATGTGTAGAACCTATATAAAATTGTATGCCCTATCAGCAATGGGGTTGGTAGGGAGGGGGGAGAGTGGGATAGAGAGGTAAAAATTCTAAGATATATAGAAGTGATGGGAGAATACTGAAAACAAATAAAATTATGTAATAAAAAAATCAATAGATAAACAAATGAATGAGTGAATAAATAATACATAAACATATAAACAAATGAATAAAAAGGAAGTAAGGATAAAAAAAAAAGAAAACTCTTTCACCTGGGTGAGAGGGATGTGGTATCTGGCCTCAGCCTCAGTGCCATGGTAACAGCAACTTCCACTTTTGGAGCCCTCTACCTAACAACTCTAGGTGAATCCAGCAGCTGATATGGGTTTCAGTTCTGAGTGTCAGTCCTGGAATGAGGAGGAATGATAGTGTCATGGATCTGGTGGTGGCTGTGAAAGGAGAATCCTGCTCACAAATCATGGGCACACAATTATGTTTGTGGTTGCTAACAGATCAGAAGACAGGCCAGGAGAGTATTAAACCCCTACCCCTTGATTGGGTCTTACAGTTACCTATAGTATTCCCTCCACTTGACAAAGAACTTAAAAGTCAAGTAACTGGCAAAATCCCAAAAAGAGAAAAAAATAAGCCTATGAAAGGTTCCTTCCTTGGTCAAAAGGTATTTTCTTCCATCTTTTTGGATGAGGAAGAACAAAGGAGGAACAAATCTGTCTTCCTCTCAGAAAAAGACAAATATTCAAGGCTTCTACATCCAAATCCTGCAAAAAAAAAAATCCAGTGGTGTCAGATATTGGAAGAGATCAAAAAGGATTTTGAAAATCAAGGAATAGAAGTGGAGGAAAAATTTGGGAAAGAAATGAGAGCAATGCAAGAAAATCATGAAAAGCATGTCAACAGCTAGCTAAAGGAGACCCAAAAATGCTGAAGAAAATAGCATCTTTAAAAATAGACCAACACAATGGCAAAAGAGGTGCACAAAGCCAATAAGGACAAAAATGCTTCAAAAAGCAGAAATGACCACATGGAAAAGGAGGTACAAAAGCTCATTGAAAAAAATAGTTCTTTAAATATTAGAATGGAACAGATTGATGCTAACGATTTTAAGAGAAATCAAGAAATTATAAAACAAATCATCAAAAATGAAAAACTAGAAGACAGTGTGAAATATCTCACTGGAAAAACAACTGACCCGGAAAATAGACACAGAAGTGATAACTTAAAAATTATTGGTCCATCTGAAAATCATGATAAAAAAGAGCCTAGACATCATCTTCCAAGAAATTTTCAAGAAAAATTGCCCTGATATTCTAGAATCAGAGGGTAAAATAGCAATGGAAATAATTCACTGATCACCTCTTCAAACAAGGAAAACTCCGAAGAATATTACGGTCCATTTTCAGAGTTCCCAGGTCAAGGAGAAAATATTAGAAGCAGTCAGAAAGAAACAATTTAAGAATTATGGAAATACAATCAAGATAATACAATATTTAGCAGCTTCTACTTTAATGCGTCAGAATGCTGGAATATGATAGTCCAGCAGTTAAAGGAGATAGGATTAAAACCAAGAATCACCTATCCAGAAAAAACTACCTCTAATATGTCAGGGGAAAAATGGAATTTCAATGAAATAGAGAGAACTTCTAAGCATTCTTGTTGGATAGACCAGAACTGAATAGAAAATTTGATTTTCAAATACAGGAATCAAGATAAACCTGAAAGGTAAACAGGAAAGAGAACCTTTAAGGGACTCATTAAAGTTGAACTATTCAGATTTCTACACAGAAAAATGTTATTTGTAACTCATGAGACATTTTTCAATATTAGTGCAGTTAGAGGGAATATTTATATATATATATATATATATATATATATATATACATATATATATATATATATGTATGTATGTATGTATTTGATATATGTTTACATATACACATACATGTATATATATTTGTATATATATGTATATATATTTGATATATGTGTGTATGTGTGTGTGTGTATATATATATATATATATATATACATATATATATATATATATATGTATATATATATATATATATATATACATATATATATATATATATATATATATATATAAAATTTCACATAAAAGAGTCATGAAAGAGCGTTTACAATTAAGGGGAAAAGGAGGAAGATGAAAGGAAATAATTTAGCTTTACTCTGATGGGATTTGGCTAAAGGAGGGAATAACTCACACTCAACTATATACGGAAATCTATTTTACCCTGCAGGAAGGCAAGGGAGAATGGGATAGAAGAGGGAAGACAGAGGAAGGGACAGCACATTGGGGAAAGGGATAAAAAGAAGCAAGCCGTATTGTGGGAGGACAGGTGAGACGAGAGAATGGAATAAATGAAGGACAGGAGAGGACGGAGGGAACTGTGGTTATTCTTTTACGATAAAACTATTATGGAAGTATTTTGCATTGTTACACATGTGTGACCTATATTGAATTGCTTATTTTCTCAAAGAGGATGGGTGGGGAGGGACACAGAAAATATGAAATTCAATACTTTAAGAATGAATGTTAAAGTGCGGTAGAGTCAAGGTGGTGAAGTAGAAAGAACAAAATACTTTACCTTTTTTGCCACAGCCCATAAAATAACTGTTAAAAAATGACTCTCAACTAATTCTAGAGCAGCAGAAGCCATAGAACAACAGATTGAAAGCGATTTCCAGCTCAAGATAACCTGAAAGGTCGAAAAGAAATGTCTATTGGACAAGGTGCGTAGTGGAGAACAGCCCAGCCGTGGTCAAGGAGTACTGGGAGGAACAGGACCAGAACAGGCCTCAGGACCCATAGATGGAAGAAGAACCATAAAAATATTTAAAGCAACTCTTTTTGTGGTGGCCAATAAATGGAAATCGAGGGGATGCCCATCAAGTAGGAAATAATTCAACAAGTTGTTCTATACGAATGCAATGGTATAAGAAATGCTGAACAGGTGAACTTCAGAAAAACCTGGAAAAATTTGTATGAACTGATGCTGAGTAAAGTGAGAAGAGCCAGGAAAATATTATACACAGTAACAGCCATGGTTCACGAGGACAGATTTTGATAGACTTAGTCTGTCTCAACAAAGCAAGCACCTATTTTAAAAGGACTCATAATACAAAATGCCATCCACATCCAGAGAAGGAAATATGGAGTCAGAATGTAGAGTAAAGCAGACTATATTTTGTATTATGTTTTATTTTGTTTTATTCTTCTCCTGGTTTTTTCCCATTCTTTTTAATTCTTTTATGTAACATGACTAACATGAAAATGTTTAATAGGAATGTATGTATGGAATACATATAAGATTGCATGACATCTTGAGGAGTGAGGGGGAAGGGATGAGCCAAAAACTTAAAGCTTATATGAGTGAATATTGGAAAAGGAAAACAAATTAACTAATAAAGTTTTGGATGAAAAAAGAAATAGAACAGAGTAATATAGAAATGTTTATATGATCGCCCATTGATTACCTATATTGAATGGCTTACTATCTTGGGAATGGGGAGGGAGGGGCGGGAGGAATAAAATTTGGATCTTAAAAAAGGTTAAAAATTGTTTTAACATGTAATTTGGAAAATAAAATTTTATAAAAATGAGAAAATATAAGGAAAAGGAAAACATCAAGTAAAAATACTCAGTTGTTAAAAAGGTATCATCACCTGAGTGAATCCTGCTTGATGTTGTTCATTCTTCATTCTTGAAGGAGACCAGTGGGATTATAACAGTGATATCTTGACTTGTCTAGAGATGGATATAAGTGAGGCAGAGTTGCCTAAAATTGTCATCCTCAAGCTGTCCTTCTCCATCATCAGAATCAAGTGACAAGACAAAAGTCAAGGGAACTGGCAACCTACCAGGACACAGTGGGTGATCTTGGTCTTTCTAAATTATGGTCTTTTCCAGGTCTTAGTTTGTCTGAGGCCTTGCCCATGAATTGATCTGGAAGGAAAAATTTATAGCCTGAGCAGAAAACAATTATTATTTACATTCATTCTAAGCCATCAAAATACAAACAATTAGTCACAGAGTCTTAGGTTGGGACTATTATTTATTATGTAAGGAAAGCCAGAGTGATTTGACCTTAACGGCATAGTCAAATACCTCCATTCAAAATGCCTTTTTTAAGGCCGGTGGAAACTTCAACTTCACTGGATAAAAAGCAAGTTGTCCAAGCTTTTTGAAAAAAAATGAAAAAAAGGAAAGGAGGAGGAGGAGGAAAATGGGAAAAGGGGAAAGGTAGAGGAGGAGGAGAAGAAGAAGAAATAGCAGCACTTCCCAACTTTTTTCAGTTTTATTTATTTTTAGTTTTCAACATTCAGTTCCACAAAATTTTGAGTTACAATTTTACTTCCCAACTCTCCCCTCCCCTTTCCCATAATACCTCACATTCTGATTATTCCTTCCCTCAATATGCTCTCCCTTCCATCACACCCCACCCTTCCCTTATTCGCATCTACTCTCTTCTCTTGTAGGGCAAGATAAATTTCTATACCTCACTACCTGAATTTATTTCCCAGTTATATGTAATAACAATTCCCAACATTTGTTTCTAATACTTTGAATTCCAACTACTATCCCTCCTTCCTTCCCCATCAATTTCCACTGAGAAAGCAAGCAATTCAATACAGACTATATGTGTGTTGTTTTGCAAAAGACTTCCATAATAGTCAGGTTGTATAAGACTAACTACATGGACCTCCATCCTACTCTGTCCCCATCTTTTTTTTTTCCTATTCTCTCATTTGATCTTGTCTATTCCCAAAGGTGTTTACTTCTAGTTACTCCCTTCTCCCATTTGCCCCCCCCCTTCTATCATTCCCCTCAACCCACTTGTTGCCTTCTCCTCTACTTTTTTGTAATGTAAGATTGATTTTCATACCAAATTTAGTGAGCATGTTATTGCCTTCTTGAGCCATATGTGAAGAGAGTAAGCTTCACTTTTCCCCTCTCATCTCCTCCCTTTGCCCATCCATTGAAAATTATTTGTCTCATCTCTTTTATGAGTGATAGTCTGCCCCAATCCTTATCTCCCTTTCTCCTCCCAGTGTTTTCCTCTCTGACCTCTTAATGTCATTTTTTATGCATATCGTCTCTTCTGATTTGTACTCTCTGTCTATGCGTGTGTGTGTGTGTTTGTGTGTGTGTGTGTGTGTAAAATCCCTCCAACTACCTAAATATTGAGAAAATTCTCAAGAGTTACAAATATTATCTTTCTATACAGTTATGTAAACAGCTAAGCTTTAAAAAGTCCTTTATGATTTCTCTTTCATGTTTACCTTTTCATGATTCTCTTGATTCTTGTGTTTGAAGGTGAAATTTTCTATTCAGTTCTGTTTTTTTCCTCATGAATACTTGAAAGCCCTCTATACACTGAACAATCATTTATTCCCTTGAAGTGTTATACTCAGTTTTGCTGGGTTTTATTCCCAGTTCCTTTTACTTCTCGAATATCCTATTCCAAGTCCTTCAATCTCTTAATGTAGATGCTTCCAGATCCTGTGTCATCCTGATTGTATTTCCACAATACTCGAATTGTTTCTTTCTGGCTGCTTGCAATATTTTCTCCTTGACTTGGGAACTCTGAAAATTGGCCACAATATTCCTAGGAGTTTCTCTTTTTGTGTCTCTTTCAGAAGGTGATTGGTGGATTCGTTTAATATTTATTTTGCCCTCTGATTCTAGAATACCAGGGCAGGATTCCTTGATAATTTCATGAAAGATAATGTCTAGGCTCTTTTTTTGATCATGGCTTTCAGGTAGTCCCATAATTTTTAAATTGTCTCTCCTGGATATATTTTCCAGGTCAGTTGCTTTTCCGGTGAAATGTTTCACATTATCTTCTATTTTTTCCAGTCTTTTGGTCTTGTTTTGTAAATTCTTGGTTTGTTGTATAGTCATTGGCTTCCCTGAATTCCACTTTCATTATTAAAGAGCTATTTTCTTCAATGAACTTTTGAACCACTTTTTCCAATTGGCTAATTATGCTTTTTAAAACATTCTTCTCCTCATTGACTTTTTGGACTTCTCTTTCCAATTGAGTTAGTCTATTTTTAAAGATGTTATTTTCCTCAGCATTTTTGGGTTCTCTTTTAGCAAACTATTGAATCATTTTTCAAGCTCTTTTATTGCTTGAGCCTATTTCATATTCATTTTGGAGGTACTGGAGGCAGAAGCCTTGACTTCCTCTGACAGTATGCATTGTTTATCCTCATCTGAAAGGATTGAAGGAGATACCTGGTAACCAAGAAAGTAACCTTCTATGGTCTTATTTTTTTCCCCTTTTTTGGTTATTTGTCCAGTCAATTATATGACTTCTGAATCGTTTGTCAACAGGAGGGTCCTAGTGCTTCTCCTCACCCCAGGACCATGCTCAGGGCTGAGGTTCAGATCAGCTGCTCAATTCCCCCAGGGGTTTTAGTCAAGGGCGGGGCTATGACTGAGGTCTGAGGTTCAGATTCTTTGCTCAATTCTACCAGAGTCATTAGGCTGAGTTGCCTAGACAATGGCCCCAGTCTGCTTCCATAACCACCATACCCGCCTGCTGCCCATTCCTGCTGCTGCAGCCATCTCTGCTGCTGCCTGGGGCCAGTCCTGGGGGGACACTGTTCCCATCTTACCTAGCTAGCAAAGCCCTCCCACACTGACCTTTGAAGGTTCCTTGGTCCCTTGTTGGTTGAGGGATCTGAGACCCTCCCTGCTGAAGATTTTGCCCCAGACACTTTTTTGGGTCCTGTTTCTCTATGTACTGTATGGCCAGGTCTGGACTGTGCTCTGCTCAATGTCCTATAAGATAGACCTTTCCTGTCAGCCTTCTATGTTGGTTACCTTTTGCTGAAAATATCTTTCATGCTGTCATACTGTGGCTTCTGCTGCTCTAGAATTTGTTGAGTCATTTTTTACAGGTATTTTATGGGCCGTGAGGAAAGTGCTACATTATATGCATCTTTCTACTCTGCTATAATGGCTCCACTCCCCACTTTCCAACTTTTTCTTGAATGCATAGTTTGAATCCCCAGAGGGCAGCTACTGTTACACTCAGATAACATAGTTAAGTTTGAAATATAAATGAGTTGTCATTAGTTTATATTACCAACCACCTGGGCAAAACAAAAGAAGCAAACAAGCAAAAAACAGAAAGTAGATGAGGAGTTTGGGAAGCAGATCAGAAGCCTGGAATAGAGGCATCATACAGCAATGCTGAGATAACGTCATCCTTCAGAAGAACCAACAGTGGAAAAATCTATTTTTGGTCTCATTCTCACTACCATGTAAGGAATATAATTGGTGTGTGTGTGTGTGTGTGTGTGTCTGTGTCTGTGTCTGTGTGTGTGTGTGTCTGTGTGTGTGTGTGTGAGTCTTCTTATGGGAGCTTCAGTAGAAGTCATCTCTCACTCCGAGAATTTAAGATTGAGCTGAGTGATGCTAAGCATTTAGAGAAAGTCCATAGGATTTGCACAATGTAGATTCAGAAGGTTTCAGAGAAAATGACACAGTTTGGGATTGCTGCAATCTGTACTATTTAAATGTATGGAAAAATTCAGAGGCTAGGTTGCTTTTGAAGACATGGTCTTTTCCGTTTAGGAGTTCAGGTGCCATTACCTTATTGAAAGGATACTTGGATTCTATTGACTTTATTTTTAAAAGAGAAATTAGAACAAGGAAAAAATGTAAAAGAAAATGTCCCCCCAGATGAAATTCTGAACATAAAGAAGGGAAATAATTTTAAAGAGGAGAGAAGATGGAAATTGTTTAAAGGAAATAATATTCATTTACCAGTAATAGACAAATTAAACTAATTCTTTCTTATTTTTCTCCTTACTTTCTCTAACAAGGAAAATAAGCTTCTTAGTGGATTTGTTTGTAAAATGGGTTAATAGACAATTGTTACTGAAGGTAAGTGAGAAAATAAAAGATCACCTCTTTACCCTTGATGTATTCAAGTCACCTGGTCAAATTTGTATTTTTGAATTGTATTTTTGACTACTGAGAGAACTGATGACTGTGATTCCTGAGCCATTGTCTGTGATATGAAAGATGAGGACAAGGTAGAACAGAAGGATTCTCAAAGGATTGGACAATGTCAAATATCAGCCCAATTTTCACCAAAAATAAGAGAAGAGAATCAATTCTGCATATAACATGCAAGTGAGTTTGCATATTATATCTGATTGTATATCAATGACTGATTCTTGGGAAATTTCTAAAACAGATAATTAAAATGACAGTTTTTGAACTTCTAGTGAACAAAACTTTATTGAATGTATTCATTTAGGCCATATATGCCAAAGAACATTTTTATTAGGGTCACTAAACTGGTAGATAAGAGCAATGCTTAAATTACAGTTTACCTAAATTTTAGCAAAGCATTTGATGACATTTCTTGTAGTCTTCTTATTCTTAACATCAAGAGGTGACAAAATGGGACAGGAAAGAAGTTCTAAATTTCACTTATTCCCTAATTATTTAGTTCTGTGTGACCCTAGACAAATGATTTAACTTCTCTCACCTTCATTGTCTTCATCTGTAAAATGAAGCAATTGGAGATCTAAGATCTCCTCCTATTCTAAATCTATCACCTATTGAGATATGAACTAGACTTTAATATAATTAGATGGATTAGGTACTGGTTGAATTTTTTTTTAAAGAGTAGTTGTTAGAGGTTCAATGTTAATTTGGCAAAGGGTCTCCAAGGGAGTGTCCCAAGGTTTTGTTGGGGATATTTGTTATATGAAGGCATAAATAGCATGCTTAATAAATATATGGATGACATAAAACATACTGTAGGACAGATACAGGAATAAAAACTTCTTGACAGCCTAGGACATTGGGTGAAAGTGAAATGGAATTCAGTAAGAATAAATGTTCTATGATTAACTTGGGTTTTGAAACACTGCTGTGAGTACAAGATGCCAGTAGGTGTGCAGTTAGAAGTTTATCTAAAAAAGAAAAGATTTGAGGCTTTTAAAGGACTGAAAGTTCAAGATGTATTTGCAGAGTGATGGGACAGCTAAAATGTTAAAGCAAATTTTGGCTACCTTGAGATAAGTGTAGCTTCTAGGAATGAGGCATTGATAATCCCCATGTACTTTGACTGGGTGCAGACTGTGTAGTATTATATTTGTTTTATAGCTCATTAGTTCAGGAAGGACATTGAAAAGCTAGAGAATGTCTAGAGGAGGGCAACCAGAAAGGTGAAGAGTTTTATGTTCATAGCATACAAAGATCAGTTGAAAAAACTGGGTATGATAATCTTGAGCAGAGAGGATGCAACGGGAGCATGACATATGTCATTCATGTTATTACTTGTCATGTGGTAAGATGCACAGCAAATATAAGAATGGTAACTCACATTTATGTTTTGCTTGATAATTTATGAAATCCTCCCCTTGCATTTCCTTCAGAATTCTGTTTGGTACCAATGAAAGTACTATTGTTTATAGATATGATAATACTAAGACCAATGGGTGGAAAATATTTTAAAAAAAGAGCAAACGTTAAATTTAGTTTAATATCACGAAGTCTTTCCTAACAGACGTGGTGAAGTTAAATGGTCTATTTAGTGAAATAATTAGTTCATTCATTGGCGTTCCCACAGCATTTAGATGTCCATATTTTGAACATATTATAGTAGAGATTTTTTTCTAAGTTGAACTAGTAGACTGCTGATATCCCTTACATCTGCAAATATCTCTGACCCAGATTCTTTGACTTTGTGGAAGTCACTTAATCTCTCCAGGTTTTAATTCCTTCTTTTGGAAAATGAGGGATTTGAATTATCTTATTTGAAAGTTTTTATTTTCTCTAAGTCTTATGACCATAAGTTCTAAGCAATTTTCAAGGGTTTAAATCATTCGGACTGACAGACAAAATGAATATGCTGCCACGTATTTTTAAAATTAACAAATAATAATAACAGATCTCATTGTAATAACACCATATTTGTATTGAAGAGGTATTTGTGAAATCCGTCATGATTTCAATAGTACAATGACAGTAAAATTGATATGATTTTGGATAGTTTCTGTAACTACAGGTTATGTAGCTTTGCGTTTGTTGTAGGGCCTTTCTAGATGATGTAGCGATAAAAATCTGCAACAAATAGAAACTGAAGCAGAAGGTTCCAAACATTATCAATTTATTGGCAAGGCAAGCAATTGAAAATATAAAGGAAAATAAAGGAAAACAGAAGGAAGGTAATGGCTCCTCAGTGGCCAAATAAATTCTGACATCAGCTTTTTATATTATTCATTACATAAGATCCAATGATGAAAACTAAACTGATTATGACTGACAATTTTTTTGAAAGTAAAGAAAATCTACATTTTGCTTAATCATACTGACTTGTAAGAATGAGTCTACTGAATCCATGGAGATGAATTGGAGTTGAACAAAACCTTTGGAAAGTTCTGTACCAGATGCCACTTACACTAGAGAGAGATAATGCCACACAAAGCATCTCCTGACCAGGTCGATTCATCTTTCACTCATCTTTCTTAATCTCCTTGGGACAGGACCAGATTGTAGCCCCTAAAACTAGGGAACCTAACCTCTTACAAATGCTACCCCTGAGGCATATCTAATTAAATCCAAATCTGATGCATAGATATTAATTCCAGTTTTAAGTAAACCTAAATTGTTTATCAATTAATAATCTAAATTTCACACTGACTACCCAAAGTGAAAAGCCCTGGCTTCTTTTTTTTTTTTTGGAAAAGCATGAACATTTAGGATTGTCAGTACCAGAGAATCAAAAGAATCTATGAGAAAAAGTCTTGGAATAGAAAAAAAATTACATGAACATGAATCAGATATTCTTAAAGTGTAAAATCTCAAAAGAATTTTATCAAAGTGTCTGATCTTTTCCCAGAATTACATGATCCATGAATTGCAAGGCTCCCCATTGCTTGTGTTTTGCTTTGTTTTATCCAGGTGCATTTCTAATTGCTTGATTTACATGCCACATTCTGGTAACCTCTGTCAACTCAGTTCAGTTCACTATCTCATAATGGATATTGTCTTCTCTGAAAAGTCCCTTTTACAAGGCAGCAATGTGTACCTAATCATTTCCTGTTCTCATTCTGAGTATACTGAGTTCTGCTTGTGGAAACAACAGAATCCAGATCAGTTTTTCAAGCAAATCTATTTTGCCATTCAGATTGAATTTTCATTTTTTCTTTCTTTTTAAATATTTAGATCCTAGATATTATCAGATTATTTCAATGACTTGTTAAATTAACTATTTCACTGATAAAATGCTTAATGCAAAAATTCCCTACATTTACACTTAAAGTGTTTCTATCTATATACATTTATATACATATATATACATTTATGTGCATAAGTATACATGCATGTATACATGCGAATGTGTGTGGATGCATATATAAATTATATAAGTATGCATATGTATATATCTACATATATAAATACTTACATGTATGTATTATAATAAAGGTATCATATAAGGTAGCACAGTGGATAGAGCACTGTGTCTGGAATCAGGATGACCTGAGTTCAAATACATCCAGTGTGATCTTGGGCAAGTTATTTAAACTTTCTTCATTGAATTATCAAATGCATATAATTATAACACTCCCCTTACCAGACTGCTGTGAGAATTGAATGAATTCATATGAGTAAAGGCCTTCATAAACCTTAAAGCACTGTATAATCCAGAATCATACAGTCTAAAGAAGATACTTAACCTCAGTTTGCCTAGTTTCCTCTTCTGTGAAATGGGGAGAATAATATCACCTACCTCTCAGGGTTATTGTAAGTGTCAAAGGAGATAAATTTGGTAAATTATTCCTTGGTACAAACTGGATGCTATATATGTATATACACATGTATACTCTGGATCTGATATTAACTACCTGAAAACAACTTAAACCTTGGCAACCACAGTCTACACTTTTGGAAAGATCTCTAAGTAACCACTCAGCTCTAATATTCTATTGTCTTACAATATAGTCAGCCTTTTAGGATACCAACATTTTGAAGGGTGTTATCAACACATTCATAGGAGGGAAAATGAGGCTAATGATCTTGCATAGTTCTCCGTCATTCCAAACAAGTCCAGTGCAAGTCAAATCATCATTTCTCTGATGTCATGGTTTTCCTCGAAAATGAAGGATGAATACAGATTTGTGAGTAGACTGAGCTACCCTGCTGCATGATCCAACTCACCCACTCCTTTCTGTCCTGTCCCCTTGTTCTCCTCTCCAAGGGAAGGCAAATTTAGATGGCCAGAGAATGCCCAGTTAACTTGGGTTTTACAGGTCAGATTCCTTCTTTCCTTCCTTCCTTCCTTTCTCCTTCCTTCTTTCTTTCTTCCTTTCTTTCTCTTCTTTCTTCAGAATGATTATCAATAGTATTGATATTCTTTCCCTCCCACTTCCATTTACTTATTTTTCTTCTTTGCTTGGCTCATTAAAGAGGCCATTTTCTGTTTACCTCTTAAAGAGGCCTATTCTGTGCATAACCTCACTGTAAGTGAGTACCTGAATAGGTCGTCTCCCATAACATCCTGGGCCTTCCCCAGTCATTCTGATGAATATCTGGTCACTGGAACCAAACGACCCAGACAGGGAAGTGAGGCTGGCGACCTTGCACAGCCCTCCCTCGCTCAAAACAAAGTCAAGTGCAAGTCATGTCATCATTTCTCTGGTGTCATGGTCTTCTTCAAACATGAAGGACGAACACAGACAGACACACAGGAACTGATTTATGCATTTATGCACATATTTATGCCTTTGTATGGTGAAATCACCTCCTCTATATATTGCTCTAGATTTATCTCTGCATTCCCCATATTCTTGGTCATTTAGAGCTATACATCTTAGATCTCTCAGTGGGTTAAAGTCATCATTTTCCCAATAGCTTTTGACAAATATCAGTAATTGGTAGGACCTGTTCTTCCATTGCCATCTTGTCCTGTGTTAATTCTTCAGTGTTTTCCAGACATTTATCTTAAGCTCCCAGAATGTGAACTTGCTTGTCCTTTTCTTAAAAGTAATTCTTCTATTCTATTTAACTTACACCTTAGTATAGCAGGAGCAATGCACTTCGGTCTTCTTTGTCATACTAGAAAAGGTTCACATTACCGTGACTTCACTCTGAATTCTCTCACTTATGAATTGACCTCAAAATTAACAAAACTTCATTCAACAGTAAGAATGTAAACTGGTTCCTTTCTATTCATTTTTCATGTATGCATCATATTGACTAAATTAGATAAAAATAAAAACACAGTCCAATATAGTCTTTGTTTTGTGTTGGTTCATATGTTTTCTGGCATATTATATCAAGTTTCACCAAGAGGCTAAAATCCTTAGAAAACTTCACCAATCACCCGTCATCTTGAATCAGCAGGACAGAGTTATTTAAAAGATCATGTATTTCTTTGCAGATTTTGGATCATAAGGTGATCGACAGAGAATTTTATTCATCCCCAGACTTCCCAATATCCTAGGAACAGAGTAAAGAAAAATGCAATCCCAAATGATGTTACAGAAAAATAATCATCATACGTTGATTGCTTATGTAGGCAATATCAAAGGACCCAAATAACATGAACCTTCACTCTAATTTTGATTGCATCTTCTATATAGTTGAATGCATGATTTAACTGTTTTTGATTCTTTTCTTGTTTATAATATCTCACCATCTCTTTTCTCCTGCTCATTTATAGGCAGGCATGAAGGCAGTCAGCAAGCTTAGTTGTTTTGTTTTGTTTTTGTTTTCAAAGTTGTTTTGCCTTATTTCTTATTTTTTTATATTTCCTCCTTTTTAATTTACTTATAACTTGAAGAAGTGCTATATTTCTTATTATACATCCATATTTCATTTAGCTGGAAAAAAAAGGTTGGAGACCTCTTATCTTATTTTCTATTAGCAGATTACATTACAGATAATGTAAGTATTAGGAGATAACTTTTGAAGACCTAGGACAAAGAAACTTAACAACAAAAATAATAATATTAATAGTAATAATAAAATACTTCAGTCAGTGGCTGCTTTCATAACCAAAAAAAATCATCCAGGCAATTTTGATTGGTCGTTGAACCCCAAGGTAATTTTTCTAAGTATAAATTTTTTGGTTTCGGGAATAATATCATATGCTCTGTAGGATGTCACACACAAGGTTGGAGGAGCTGTTGTTACTAGCTTAGATGACTGGCACATGCTGTTCTCTCTAAAGAGTCAATCTATTATTTACTCAACAAGCATTTATTAAGAGATTACTTGGATGCCAAGAAGGGGAAAACACAGTCCCTTCCCTCAAAGAGCTCCCACAAAGAGCTCACATTCTAATTGGGGGAAAAACATAAAAATAAAAGAAAAAAACATCACTGCAAACCATTTTGAAGGCTATTTTAGATGGATATTTTAGGTGGCAGGTTACTCCCTTCCAGCAAGATGTTTCCCACCATATACTTTGTTCTGCATAGTCCCTTTATCACTTGGGTTAATTTTCTCGGTATAATTCAAACCAATCGAAGTTCTATTGAATTCATTTTTCCCCAGCGAATTTCTTCCCACCCATATATGCTTTAATCTCATTTTACTATTCTCCATTTGGAATTAGAAATAGGCCTGGAAGATGGCGGAGTAGAAAGACTCACATTTGCTAGCTCCGAACCCACCCACAGCCCATAGATTTCCTGTAAAAAGAACTGACAAATTCTGGAAGAGTGGAAGCCACCCAGCAACACAGTGAAGGAGATTTCTGTTGCAGAGAGCCCTGAAAAACCGACCACAAAGGTACCCTGGACAGGAGCGGAGTCCTGCCCTGCGGAGCACTCCCCTCCCCCACCCAGGCCACGCAGCACCAAGAGGAGCAAGCAGAGCCCAGCAGGCGTCAGGGACCTGAATCTCCAGTGGCCGCAAAGGTCTCTCCACCCACAGACACACAGGTCAGTGAGAGACACAGGCTGAGAGGGGAGCGGGTATCTCCGGGACTCGGACCCCCTTGGGAGGCTGCGGCCGCGGCAGAGGCAGCTGGGCCAGAGGCCCGCAGAGCAGGCAGGAGCTCCACCCCAGCTCCATCACAAAAGATCTCTGCATAAACCCCGTGAGGGAACTGAGCCTGAGAGGCGGCCCTGCCCCCACCTGAGAACCAGCAGATAAGCTCCCATTGAAGAGCAGTCAGGCCTGCCGCCAAAAGCCCTGAGGCTGGGGAGCAGCATTTGAATCCCAGACCCCAAGCACTAGCTCAGGATCTAAACCAGGGGGGTGGAGAGGACTCTCAAAAGTCAAGTAACTGGCTGGGAAAATGCCCAGAAAAGGGAAAAAAAC
>CM053772.1:147562640-147592424 GCA_028658325.1 Potorous gilbertii
AGTAGTAGTAGTAGTAGTAGTAGTAGTAGTAAAAGCAGTAGTAGTAGTATAGTAGTAGTAGTAGTATAGTAGTAGTAGTAGTAGTAGTAGTAAAAGTAGTAGTAGTAGTAGTAGTCGTTATAGTAGTAGTAAAAGTAGTAGTAGTAGTAGTAGTAGTAGTAGTAGTAGTAAAAGTAGTAGTAGTAGTAGTAGTATAGTAGTAGTAGTAGTAAAAGTAGTAGTAGTAGTAGTAGTAGTAAAAGTAGTAGTAAAAGTAGTAGTAGTAGTAGTATAGTAGTAGTAGTAGTAGTAGAAGAAGAAGAGGGGGACGGAGAGTAAGATTTTGATATTATTATCTCATTCAGAAACATCATGATCACACGAAACTTTTCGTGTTAGATCATCTCTTAATTTCCAGTGTTCCCATGCTGTCCAAGTCCTCTTCTTTCTATCCTCAAATGTAACATTTTCAGCATTTTTCAACTTACGATCATCCTCAAGTGACATTTAGGAAGTTGTAACTTTCAATTTGAATTACAGTTCCCTTTAGGATCGCATCAGATTTGATCAATCTGGATATCTCTGGGCTATATCCTTCAGGATAGTCAACTCTTCCACTTAATAATAAGTTTTGTACAATCACAAAAAGATCTCACAACAAATACCTCAAACTGAGTGTCTGGGCAAAAACCTAACCATTTATTTTTTGCTTTTCCTCAAACCCCAAGGGATTGAAAATGGCATCATGAACTTCTAAAACGTTCACTTTTCTGGATGGAATTGAATGGCAATAGCTGAGTGGCAAGCAAATTTCCCTCATCCAGTGATGAATTTTGCTGTTGGTCTCTTTAAGCAGCTCTGTCAGACTTCTTTTGGATGCCAGATGATTCTTTCTTCTTCTGTCAGGTTATTAAGTCATTATCTTCTGCCCTCTATTCCACTGCCAGTTCTTTCAATCACAGTTTCCTGGTTGATCTTTTAATTAAAATGTTTAATTCCATCCATCTTTGGTTTTAAAAAATCATAACAGTTTCTAAAGAGTTTCATGATTTTTCACATTTTTTTCTTTTATTCTTTTAATCATAAAGCTTGTATGTGAAAATAATCAAAATACCACAATTTTATGTAGCTCTTAAGCTTTCTACACTTTCCTACTAGTACTACTAGTACTTCCATGAAACTTTGTACTCATTATTCCAGTTTGTTTTTATAAAGTTCTTTCCCTGCTCCTTTAAACCACCAATCTGTATGTAAAGCAATGATATATTTCATATTTTACAGGAATGTTTGACTCTTCCTAATTATACTACAGTTAATTTTCTGTCCCAAACTGCTCAAATTCCATCAGAAAGTTAAGCTTCTTCATACCCAAATTTGAGCAGTTTTTATTAAATCAAATTCTTTTCCTCTTCCTTTCAGGCACCAAAAAGATCATCTACAATCCTGGCAGTATATTGAATCATTTGTCAATTGATTTTAATGTTTTTCTGTATTAAGAAAAAAATATGCCTTTCCAGGGATAAATATGGAATGAGTTTTTCAGAACCAGCACCTCATACTCTAGTTTTCTAAAAAACTGAATTTTTTGTTCTTAATATCCAGTCACAGGATGATTGCTCTCTAACTGCCTGTAGGCCTGGACATCTTCCAGTTCCTTACATTGATTGCTTCTCTTGACATGTTTGAGTGGAGGCACTGGGGCATAGAATTCAAATGGGACTGCCTTTGCACATTCTTTTTCTCTTTTAAAATAACTTCCTACCCTGGGAACTATCTTTAGGCTCAGTTTTCTATTATTAGAATGACTATCAGCCCTCTGTCTTCCTTTATCACCTGATATTCACCTTTTTATCCTGACGGGACTCTTAGTCTCCGTTTTCCAAGGTCTGACCTGTCTAGTAAGTCATAGCCTTAAAATAGATATTTTCTATTAAATTACTACTGAGAGGATAAATGCAAAAATATTAGGATGACTAAGTGATACAGAAATGAATTTAACTAGAAAAGGGAGGTGAATATTTAAATTCCACTGTTAGATTATATTCGAAGCATAGATAGATATGCCTAATCATTTGGTTTTTTTAATGTTAGTGTATTTTTGAAAGATCTCTGCAATAGTACCAAGAAAATTAAGAATAAAACAGTCTCATTATAGTCCTTAAGTAAAGAATATCAATATGAATAGGTCCAGTATATTAACATGTCAAGGAATTTCTATGCTTGTGAAATCTGTAGGAATCAGGCTATCATATTTCATTCACAGTCTTGGGCTTGAGTTTTAAACTTTACTGAATGCTGTTGATAGAGTTTATAAATATCCTCACTGGATGATTTAGAATCATAAATTCTGACTTTGATAAAGTAACACATTACCTTACTTTTGTGCACATACCTTCATTTGCATCTCCAGCATCTCTTCTCCACTGCTCGAATAAGAGTAGTATGAGGAGAATATGTTGAAGAGCCCTTATATGCCTTTTGTGATATGAAATGCTCATGAAATCCACATTGAACTTTGACATGTCCCCTTCCCGTCCTTCACTGCCTGTCAGTGTATAAGAAACTGAGTATGTGCTGATTCTATTAAATGGATTAATGTAATCAAATAAATATGGTGGAGAGGAATGTATTTGCCAAATTTGATGAAGATTTAAAATTAGAGTGACAGGTGCAAAGCATCACTATAATTTATCCTAAATTCATTAATTCCTTCTCCACCCAAACAGAATATTAGCTTTGAGAAGATTACAATGAGCCTACCAGACATAACTCATTTGCAAGTATAGTAATTAGAACATGTTGCATCCAGATGAAAATGTTTCCTGTCATACCACCTGTTAGAGTGGTTACTGCCAACAAAGATTCAAGTGACCCATTCATATGTAATTTCTGTCTGGCAGTGGAAGTAAATTTGCTTCATCTATGCCTTTCAATCTTCTGAGTTCAACTTTGCCATGCCATCTGTAGTGCTTGTGTGTGTGTTTATGTGTGCCAGAGAGAGAGAGAGAGAGAGAGAGAGAGAGAGAGAGAGAGAGAGAGAGACATAGGCATGTCCTTTTCTAAAGTATGAATACAGGAAACAGAAAAGTACTTTATCTTGAATTAGAGTATTGTGTGTACATTGTAAAAAAAAAGAAGTCAAGAATCTGTCATTTGATAAAATGCAAAAAATTGAAAATTTAGATGTAAAGCAATAAATAATGTGAACTTAACAGAATTAAAAAATGTCTGCAATTTTAATTCTCACTATCTTGGCCTGGACATGTTAACATAAAATAATTTCCCTGGAATGTGATATTAGTCTTATGAAACAGATAATTAAAGGAAAATCAGTAAATCTCCACAGTGGCACCATTTAGCTTAAAATGAAAATTAATTTTTTGGTGCACACATGAACTCAAACTTTGTTTCTTTTATGCTGGAAATGTTTGTGCAATACAGTGGAGCTTTTTCTAAAAAAGGAATGTTTACTTTCAAAGATATCAACACAAGTATATAAACATACTCCCCCAACATACAGGAGGCATAAACCTCCTTCCCAACCTGCACCACTTCAGTCTCTGGGGAAGGAAAGAGAATTAGGTTTATAGTTTAGCTTAGTTCCTGTATAGTCCCCATTCTGTGTTAAGAGATGTCTCTGTAATTCAAGACCCTATCCTCTCAGACTTTTCACGCTGAGAGGACTGATAGCTGTCCCACCTTCTCTGCAGTTCTGCTTCCAGGTTCAAAGGTTTCCATGACTTGAACTCCACCTATAGCACTGACAATATATATTTGAGGATATATAACAATGCAGAAACACCCCAAGCCCATTTTTCAGAGTCAGGATAAAAGAGAGAGAGAATGGGAAGGGCAAATTTCTTCCACTCTCACCAGTTCACACTGGGAACAAAATCTGAAAACACGACCTAAATGATGGCAGATAGAAAAAAAAACAATAACAACTTGGTCTCATCAGAATTAAAGTTTCTGGCAGCCAATCACAGGAGGTAGGAAACTATGGAACTCAACATGCTCAAATGTTGGCTTACATGTTTAACTAGGAAAGTGCCTAGACGTTTAGAGAGATATCTGCTTTAATTCCTTATTTTGAAAATTTTTTAATTTATTTTTAGTTTTCAATATTCATTTCCACTGATTTTGACTTCCAAATTTTCTCCCCATCTCTCCCCCCACTACATCCCAAGACACCTTGTATTCTGATTATTCCTTCCCCAGTCTGACCTCACTGCTAGTCTACCCCTCCCCTCCCTTGTTCCCATCTTCTCTCTTTTTCTTGTAGGGCAAGGTACATTTATATATTCCATTACTTGTATTTCTTATTTCCCAGTTGCATACAAAAACAATTCTCAACATTCATTCCTAAAACTCTGAGTTCCAACTTCTCTCCTTTCCTGCCTCCCCACCCATCACCACTGAGAATCTCAGGCAATCAATTCAATATAGGATATACACGTGTAGTTGTGCAGTAGACTTCCATAATACTCATGTTGTAAAAGACTAACTGTATTTCCCTCCATCCTATCTTGTTTCCCATTTATTCTATTCTCTCTTTTGACCTTACACTTCCCAAAAGTGTTTACTTCTAATTACTCCCTCCTCCCATTCACTCTTCCTTCCTCCCACAACCCACTTACCCCCTGTTTCCACTACTTTCCTGTAATGTAACTCAGACTTTCATACCAAATTCAGTGTGCATGTTATTTCCTCCTTGAGCCAAATATGATGAGAGCAAACTTCATTTTTTCCCCCTCACATCTCCACTTTTCCCCTCCGTTGAAAAAAGTTATTTCCTTCCTCTTTTATGAGAGATAACGAGCCTCATTCCATTTCTCCCTTTCTCTTCCCAATATACTCCTTTCTTATCCCTTAATTTTATTTTTTTACATATCAACCCTTTGCATTCAATTCATCCTGTGCCCTCTGTGGGTGCACACACACACACACACACACACACATACACACACACACACATTCTCTTCAACTATCCAAATACTGAGAAAAGTTTGAAGATTTCCAAATATTATCTTTCCACATAAGAATGTAGAGTTCGACTTTAGTAAGTCCTTTATGATTTATCTATCCTGTTTACCTTTTCATGCTAGTCTCGATTCTTGTGTTTGAAACTCAGATTTTATATTCAGCTCTGGTTTTTTCATCTAGAAAGCTTGAAAGTTCTCTATTTCACTGAATGACCATTTTTCCCCTGCAGAATTATACTCAGTTTTGCTGGGAAAGTGATTCTTGGTTTTAATCTTAGTTCCTTTGGCTTCTGGAATATTATCAAACCCTTTGATTCTTTAATATAGAAGCTGCTAAATCATGTGCTATTGAGATTGTATTTCTGCAATACTCGAATTGTTTCTTTCTGGCAGTTTAAAATATTCTTTTTCTTTGTGTCTCCTTAAGCATGCTGTTGAGGCATTTCTCATAATATTCTTGCATCACTCTCATTTATCTTCCCAATTTTCCTTTCCCCTCTCTTACATCATTTTCAAAGTTCTTTTTTTACCACTTCCATGGCCTGAGACCATTGAATTTTTTTTGAAGGTTTTGAATGGAGAAGACTTGTCTTTTATGTCTACCTCTGATGGTATGCTTGGTTCTTTCTCATCTGAAAGGATGGAGGAAAATGGCTTTCACCAAGAAAGTAATCTTCTATAGTCTTATCTTTCCCCTTTTTTGAGTAGTTTTTCAACTTGTTACTTGACTTTTGAATCCTTTGTCAAGTGGATGGTATATTTTAAGGGCCTGTAAAGTCTCAGTTTCTCCAAGGTGGCACAATCAAAGGGGAACAGTTTACTCCTCTCCCAGTCTGTGGTCTGGTCTGGAGGCAATCACAAGCTTTTCTGCTTGGAATCTGTGAGTAGAAATCCCTCTCCAAAACCTCCACCAGCTCCACCACACCAGTTTATCTTCATTTCCTTCTTCAGCTGTTCCAGGAGAGCTGCTTGTGCTTGTTAGCAGTTCATAGTCCCTTCTGAAGTGTCAGATGGAAGTAAAGTCTCAGTTCTGACCTCTTTGGTGTTTGTGTTTTGGTACTTATCCCCATAGAAAGACTCTATGGATCTTTCAGTCCTCTGCTTTTTTTTATTCATGATATTGATTGAGTGTTGTGGCTTCTGGTTCTTTCAGTCCAAATCTAGAGAACTTTTTGCTGAGCTGATGTGTGAAAAAGCTAAAAGCAGCCCTGGGTTTAGCTTGTTAATTGTGGGGGAGGAGTGATATGGTCACAGGAGTTCTTCTCAGTTGAACTGAGGCAAAGGCAAGCTCAGGGGCTGGTAATCCTAGATGTTCTATTGTCGTTCTGATTCCCTTGGACAGCTGAGGCATGCCTAGATGGTAATGCGTCTTCCCACCCCTCCTGGGGCTCCTCTTCTGGTGCTGAGGCTTGTCTGGGTCCTAGTGTAGGTTTTCTCTGCTCTCGGTCCTCTGTGCTTCAGGTTTGCCTCTGCCAACATAGGAGGAATCCTCCTTAGCTATTTTCCTTGTCTCAGGTGTTATGAGATTATTGGCCTCCTTCTGCTGTTTCTGCTGATTTGGGATTTTTCTGGGCAAATATTTTATGGTTCTTTCACGGTCATCAAGTGGACAGAAGAGAGCATTTACTGATCACTCCACCATTCTGGCTCCAGGAAGTTCAAGTAGGTGGCTTACCGAAGTTTGATGTTTGGGCTGAAGGTCTCTGGAGCTGCTGCGCTGATATCCTCTATGTTGATTCATGCTCTCACCATCTCATTTGTATAAAGCAATTATTCTTTTTAGTTATTTATAAAGTGTTTACTTTTTAAAGCCATATTGTCCTCACATTTACCCCTAATATTTCTTACAAACTACCCAGTGACTAATAACTTACACTTATGTTTTACATTTTACATACACAAAAAGTAAGCAGTCTGTCCTTGAGTCCTTTATGTTAGTCTTCGGTATGTACTTTATCTTTTTCTTGGCTCTGCTATGTGAGGTATTCTGTTAAGTTCAGGTTTGTTTGCTTGTTTGTTAATGTAGTCCTGAAAATCTGACATTTCATTAAATGTCCATTTTTTTCGTTGAGGATTATGATTAGCATTGATGGGTATTTTCTACTAGAACCTCAGTTCTTTTGCTCTTAGATACAAAGTGTTCCAAGACCTCTGGTCTTTTGGTGTCCCCACTGCTAGGTCTTGTGTAATTCTTATTGTGGCAGTGCCACATTTTATATATTTTTTTCTTGCTGGTTTCATCCTTGAGCTGGATAATATTACTTTGGGTTTTCCTCATAAGATCTCACTCAGTGGATTTTTCTATTTCTGTTTCCCATTCTTGTTCTAATGCTACAGAAAAATTTTCTTTAGTTATGTATTATATGAAGATTATTTTTTTTGATTATATCTTTCAGGTAGTCCAATTATTCTTTTGCTGCTTCTTTAGCTGTTCTCCAGATCAGTTGCTTTGTTTTAGAGATATTTCACATTCTTTTCTATTATTTCATTCTTTATATTTGATTTATTATTTCTTGATCTTTTATGTCTTTCCTGGCTTCTACTTGCCTTATTCTCATTTTCAAGGAGTCATTTTCTTCGTTAGCATTCTGGATCTCCTTTTCTAGTTGATTAACTTTCTTTTCAAACTCTTGTTTTTTTTCTTGAATTGATCTTATTTTTTTAAAGTAAATTTTTCTGATTTAGATGGGTCAGATTGATATTTTACAAACATATGAAATGAAATGCAACCATGGTTCAGATCTATTGTTCATCCAGTTCAGGACTACATCTCTTGAGAGGAATGTCAGAGGATACAGATTACTGTCTGTGGAAAGAAATACCAGAGTATAGATGTTTTCTCCATTTCCTATTTCCCCTTAATTTTTCACTAGGGGTTTTAGGATCATTGGATCATGAATCCATAGGAGAAGGGACCCAAAAATTCTTCTTGCCCAACTGTCTCATTTGACAAGTGAGGATTATTTCCTCACATATTTATTATATGAGAATCTTTTCTTGGCACTTTGTAATTTCAGCTCATATAATCATTTAGGTCAATATCTTTTGCATTTTATGCCCAATATATAAATGGGTGTTTTCCTTTTTTTGTCCAACAAGAGCTTATATTACTCA
Organism: Potorous gilbertii; assembly: GCA_028658325.1. Taxonomy (NCBI): domain Eukaryota; kingdom Metazoa; phylum Chordata; class Mammalia; order Diprotodontia; family Potoroidae; genus Potorous; species Potorous gilbertii. The sequence goes on from CM053772.1 coordinate 147,570,716, forward strand.
AAGATTACTGGAAGAGAGTTGAGGAAGGTAATGGGGAAGGAGACTATTTTAAGGAAGGGAGTTGTTTGTTCAGAATTTTGTTAAAAAATTGATGGTTTTATGCCCTTAACGTATTTTCAGAATTAGTTTATATGTCCAGTTTATATGCCTCCTCAGGCATCATTTTTGGTACTAAAAGTTTTTATTCCTATAACCCTCACATGGAAGTTTCTCCCACTCCCCACCCAACACACATACTTCATCCTCATCACTTAAGTCTTCCTTTACTAAACCTTCTCCAGAGCCATTATATGTTTTTTGAGAAATAATATCCAGAACTTCAAGAAAGAAAGAAAGAAAGAAAGAAGGAAGGAAGGAAGGAAGAAAGAAAGAAATAAAGAAAGAAAGAAAAAGTGAATGTAATCTGGCATGGTCTCTTCTTGATAAGGTCATGTTATGGTTTGGGGGCAGTGGTGAAGCTTTCTTCCACTATTTTTTTTTTAATGTTTACATAGTCAAGGTCACTGGATTATTGTTTGTAGACCATCTGTCTCTGTCTCTCTCTGTCTATCTCCCTGTCTCCTTCTCCCCTTTCAAAAAATGGAACATTTAACCTTCTCCCGTCCTTTAGTAACCTGATGACTCTTCATGATCTTTCAAAGCTCACAATAACTAGGCAATTACATCTGCCTATTTTGCAACATTCTAAGATATAGATCATCTGGGTCATGAGAGTTAACTGAATCAGTTTTTCTCATTGAAGTAGGAGACTCACTAGAGCATGGCATACTAACTGCAAAACCCAGTCAATTGGTAGAGAGGGATACTAAACCTGAAAGAGGAGAATTCCTTGGTTTACCTAGTCTTTTCTGATTATAAGTCACACATAATTCCTATTACGGAATAGATTTTCTCAACTAGATTGATAAAGTTTTCCAAAAACAGTTCACCCATATCAGAATTATGATGAATTATGATTCTGGTTTTGGGAGGCAAGTATAACTTTATCCAGTAGAGTTAGCTGCTAACCTACTCTAGATGGCTTAATTTAATCACATCTCATTGCCAGTCTCCTTCAGCCAATAACTGCGCTTAGTTTGCTTCACTACTGTAAACAGTCTTTCTCTTGACACTATTACCATGCTATTCCTACTGCCCTTTACATTTGGAGAAGAATAGTCAACATTACGGTGGGGAACCTGTGGTCTCCTGGCCACATGTAGCCCTCCGGGTCCTCAAGCGATTGAATCCTATGATTAAATCCAAACTTCACAGAACAAACCCCTTTCATAAAAAGATTTGCTCTGTAAAGCCTGGCGTCAAAAAGCCACACCTAAGAATCTAGAAGGCCACATGTGGCCACGAGATCTTAGGCTCCCCACCCCTGATCTATACCAGCTATGCTATTTTCTCACAATTTAATTACCCCCTTTTCTTTTGGGCAATTTGAGCTTAACTCTCACTACTTTTCTAAAAATTTCCTCACCAGTTACAACTGATCTCCTTATCACCAAATTCAGTCTGTTTTATCTTTACAACTCATCCTCCTTGATCTCTTCAAAATATTTGACATTACTGACCAAGTCATCCTCTTTGATTCCTTCACCTTCATTACCTCTCACATCGTATAACTGCAACCCTCAAACTGCTGGCTTTCTCTATTAGCTCTGAATGCTGCCCCGTAAAGCTGGATGCTTCTTTCCCATGAGATTCTTTTCTTTAGATCTTCTCTCCTCTCTCACCATTTACCTTGATTTCTTATAAGATATGATCCCATACCATTCAATTCACTCTGTGCTCTCTGTCTCTGTGTGTGCATGCATGTGTGTATGTGTGTGTGTAATTCCACCAACTACCCAGATACTGAAAAGTTTCAAGAGTTATAAATATTATCTTTCCATATAGGAATGTAAACAGTTCAAGTTTGGTAAGTCCCTTATAACTTTTCCTTGATGTTTACTTTTTCATGCTTCTTCTCATTCTTGTGTTTCAAAGTCAAAATTACTTTACAGCTCTGGTCTTTTCATCAAGAATGCTGGAAAGTACTCAATTTCATTGAAAGACCAGTTTTTGCCCTGAAGTATTGGACTCAGTTTTGCTGGGTAGGTGATTCTTGGTTTTAGTCCTAGTTCTTTGACTTCTGGAATATCCTATTCCATGCCCTTCAATCCCTTAATGTAGAAGCTGCTAGATCTTGTGTTATCCTGATTGTATTTCCACAATACTGCAGTTGTTTCTTTCTAGCTGCTTGCAATATTTTCTCCTTGAGCAGGGAACTATGGAATTTGGCCAAAATATTCCTAGGAGGTTCTCTTTTTTGATCTCTTTCAGGCAGTGATTGGTGCATTCCTTGAATACTTATTTTGCCTTCTGGTTCTAGAATATCAGGACCATTTTCCTTGATAACTTCATGAAAGATGATGGCTAGGCTCTTTTGTTGATCATGGATTTCAGGAGTCCCATAATTTTTAAATTGTCTCTCTTGGATCTATTTTCCAGGTCAGTTGTTTTTCCAATGAGATATTTCACATTATATTCCATTTTTCATTCTTTTGGTTTCGTTTTGTGATTTCTTGGTTTCTCAGAAAGTCATTAGCCTCCATCTTTTCCATTCTAATTTTGAGAGAACTATTTTCTTCAGTGAGCTATTGCATGTCTTTTTCCATTTGGCTAATTCTGGCTTTGAAAGCATTCTTCTCCTCATTGGCTTTTTGAACCTCTTTTGCCAATTGAGTTAGCCTATTTTTCAAGGTATTATTTTCTTCAGTATTTTTTGGGTCTCCTTTAGCAAGGTGTTGACCTGCTTTCATGCTTTTCTTGCATCTCTCTCGTTTCTCTTCCCAGTTGTTCCTCCACCTGTCTAACTTGATTTTCAAAATCCTTTTTGAGATCTTCTATGACCTGAGCACATTGAATATCTAATTCAGATGTTTGGGATACAGAGGCCTTGACTCCTATGTCTTTACCTGATGGTAAGGATTGTTCTTCCTTATCAGAAAGGAAAGGACGAAACATCTGGTCACCAAGAAAGTAAACTTCTATGGTCTTATTTTTTTTTTCCCTTTTCTGGGCATTTTCCCAGCTAGTTACTTGACTTATGAGATATCCTCTCCACCCCCACCCAGATTCACCCAGCTAGTGCTTGGGGTCTGAGATTCAAATGCTTCTCCACAGCCTCAGGGCTATAAGCAGGGGGGGCCTGGGTGTAATTCAGTGGGATTAAGTTCAGGTTCTGGGGTTGGGGCAGGGCCACCTCCCAGGCTCAGTTCCCTCAGGGAGTTTCTGTGGAGACCTTCATTAGTGGACCCCAGCTCCTGCCTGCTCTGGCAGCTCCTGGCCACTGTTGCCTCTGCTGTTGCCTCCCAAGGGGGCTTGAATTATGGAGATATCCCGCTCCCCTCTCGGCCAGCCCAGAAGTCTCTCTCACTGACTTGTAGCGCCTGTGGGTGGAGGGACCTTCGTGGCCACCAGAGATTCTGTCTCTGAAGCCTGCTCGGATCTGCTCCTTTCAGTGCTGTACAGCCAGAGAAGGACTGGCCTCTGCTCCCATCTGGTGCACGATGGACCTTTGGGATCGGCTTTTCAAGGCTCTCTGGAATGGAAATCTCCTTCACTCTGTTGGTGTGTGGCTTCCACTGCTCCAGAATTTGTTGGGAGTTCTTTTTACAGGAAATCCATGGGCTGTGGGTTCGGAGCTAGCATATGTGAATCTTTCTACTCCACCATCTTGTCTCCTTCCCCGACCTGTTCTCATTTTTTTAAAATTTTTCTTCAGTTTCTCTCATTCAGCTATTTATTTATTTATTTTTAGTTTTCAATATTCACTTTTATACGACATTTTTAGGTTTAAGCTTCATTCTATTTCTTCCCCTCCCCTCCAAAGGATGGTATGGAATCTGATATGTACTCTACTTTTTCACTCATATTAAACATAATTTCACATTAGTCATATACAAAGAAGAATTAGAACTTACGAGAGGAACTACAAGAAAGAAGAAACAAAACATTAAAACAAAAGCAAATAGTATGCTTTTGTCTCCATTATGACAACAAATATCTTTCTTTGGATATGGATAGCATTTTCCATTGTGCATTTTTGGAGTTTTCTTAGATCCTTATTTTGCTGAGAAGAACTAAGTCTCTCAACCTCAGTCATCTCAAAATGTGGTTTTTACCATGTACAGTCTTCTCCTTGTTCTACTCATTTCCCTCAGAACTATTTCATGTAATTCTTTCCAGGTTTTTCTGAAGTCTCCCTGCTCATTATTTTGTGTAACACAATAGTATTCCATTGCATTCATGTACGACAACTTGTTCAGCCATTCTCCAATTGATGGATAAATCCTCAATGTCAAAAAGAGATTCTATAAATATTGTTTGTACATATGAGTCATTTCTCCATTTTTATTATGTCTTTGTGGTACAGGCTTGCAAGTGGTATTGCTGAGTCAAAGGGAATGCAGAGTTTTATAGCCCATTGGGGATATTCTCAAATTGCTCTCTAAAATAGTTGGATTAGTTCAGAATTCCATCAATAATGCGTTATTGTTCCAGTTTTCCCCTATCTTCTACGACAATTGTCATTTTCCTCTTTTATTAGGAAATTAGTCAATCTGAGAGATGAGATGTAGAAGGATTAAAGTTTTTTAGCTCCTCTTGTCAAGCTGTAACCTGAAGACCACCTGAAGTGGTCTGATGTCTTCCCCTTCATCTATTCTATCTCTAGATCAGATTGAATGCAGAGTTTTAAAACTTATCATATACTTATTAATTATAATTAAGAACATATGAAATATGGTGAAATTTTCTTCCAACAGTATGTGGATTGTGTGAAATAACTAATGAATACTGCATGAATTTGAACCAACACTGTTAAGGTTTGTTCTCACATAAACACTATAACTATACCCAGCCCTAACATGGGATGAATGTAGTTTATCCTCAGTGTGAATTCTCTGATATAAAGCACGATGGGAGGTAAATCTGAAAACGTTTCCACATTGATTATTTCCATAGGACTTCTCTTACCTATAGATTTTCTGTTATGTAGGAAGATGGGAGCCCTGTGTGAAAGCCTTTTTGAATTAATGACATTCATAAGACTTCTCTTCAGTGTGGATTCTTTGATATCCAGTAAGACTGGAGCTCTGTGTGAAAGTTTTTCCACACTGATTACATTCATAATGCTTCTTTGCAGTGTGGATTCTCTGATGGCCAATAATGAGAAATCGGTAGGAGACAGACTGCCTACATTCATTACATTCATAAAACTTCTCTCCTGTATGAATCTTCTGAGATCTATCAAGATCTGAGTTCCAACCAAAGGCTTTCCCACACTGAGTATATGAATATTTTTTCATTCCAGGGTGAAATCTAGGTTGGCAAGGAAGAGATTAGTGTTGGAATGAGGTTCCTTCCCATTAATTATACTCACTAGGCTCCATGATTTCATGGACTCAAACATTCTTCACATCAGGATGGTGAAGGTTTATTTTAATACATATGTTTGTGATTACATACATTTATACATGTACATGTATATAAACATACATATATGTGTATACATGTGTGTATGTACACACATGTATTTTTCTGATCCTTCTGTCACCCTGTATTGCTTTTGTCATACCTTGCTTAAAATTTAATATATAATTTAATTTTACTTGCATTTTCAATTAATTAATTCAGTTTTAATATTTGATTTAATTTACATACATATATATTAAATTTTAAGCAAGGTATGACAAAAGCAATATAGGATGACAGAAGGATCAGATAACTCATTTCAAACTTCAGTTTCCCACTGCTTCTTGACTTTATTTCAATTAAAGATAAAGAACAAAATTAAAAGACTAATAACCTATGATTTGTAGTGTGTGTATACATGTATTTTACATATAGAATTTATGTTATGCTAAGTTATATTTTAATTAATATCACTATTATATAATTAGTTTATATCATAATATATTGTATTATATAACAATCTGTTTTACTATATTATATAATAATGTGTGTGTATGTGTGTGTGCATTTCAACGAAATATCTTTGACTCTCAAGTTTACAAAAGACTAAATACAGAGAGAATCAGATTTTTATTAGGAAGAGTAGGAAAATACCTGTAAGAGAAAGGGGATGAAAAACTGATCTGTTCTCTAAATTTGAAAAAAAAAAATTATCATAAGATGTGTAGATCATATATCTAAATGCAAAGGAATACTAGAGAAATCACGTGATTCAACTGAAAGAAACTTCCATGAAGAACTTGAATCATGAGGTACCCTTTAGGCGTTGTGATTTTGGTTTACTTATTTCACTAAATGAAGCCATAGTGAATTAGAATAATACTTGCATTCACTAAATTGTGAAGTGGTCATGAGGAAAATGTTTGTGAACTTCAACATATCATATAAATATGAGCTTATTGTAGTGCTAGCAGTGGTAATGTCAGTAGTAGTGGCAGCTGGAAGACAAGAGTCAGGGATGCTCTAGGAATTTGCAGTATATATTGGAAGTACTGAGGGCTTTTCTGAGTTCAAAATTGAGGAAAAATATATGAAATTTAATGTGATGGAGAGTTTCTGTTCAGCACGTATAATATTCCTATTGTTCAACAGTTGTGATGATGAGTTGTCAGTAGGAGATCACACATGCAAAAATAAAAAAATCAAACACATCTCTAAATTGAAATAAAGCAACAACAACAAAAACCCACAGATGTTTCAAAGCATTAAATAAATGGAAAAATTAAGTCATTGAAATTTGAATTTCACTTTATATCAAATTTTACAGAATATAACTATTTGAGTTCTATAATTTAAAGAATAACTCATTTAGATTCCATATCTAAAGGATATCTGTAATAATGAGAATAGAGCTGTCAAAGACTCTGAACTAGATAAAAAATGATTTAAAAATATTTAGCAAAATAAAAAATACAATGGAATAGACATTAGTATGTATTTTTATAATACTGTCCCCCAGGATACATGTATGAAATTTGGTGGCATATTTTGGGGTTTGATACCCCTTGTTTAGAAAATGTTTTCACTGACAGACAGATGCCAAGTAATCCATATGGGAAGGAAAAATCTCAATCAACCAGAAACTCTCATTTTTAATTTATCTGCAACCCGGAATTATTATTAGTTTTTCCGTAAATGATTGTATCATAATGCAGAAAAAGACTTAAATGAAACTAGAATGAAGGTAGAAAATAATTCCAAAAATGGACAAAATAAAAATGATAGGCTGAACCCTCAATAAAAGGTGACAAAATTGAAACCTTAAGGGAAAAAAAAATCCAAAAGAGATTTTTGATAGATCTTTCCACTTATTTCTCTCAATGTTACATGTAAATATCCTCATACATTCATTATTTTGAGCTTTTTGAAAACAAAAAAACAGATTAAATTATCAGATCATTAAAAGTATTTATACAATTATATCCAACAAACATGAAATGTTATACATCCATTCTGTTCCTAGGAATTATAAAATCACATCTGCTCAATTAAATTATCCTCTGCATGGAGACAAATGACTGTACTTATTCTTCAAAAATACCTTTTCTATCACACTGAAATTGTTTTAAGAATTTGTTGATAAATTATGTGGCTGTGCATAATATCACACGTAATCTATATAGGCCATAGTGTCACAGAGCCTAGCACAATGCCTGGTAAAAGGAATGAACTGGACTTGTTACTTCCAATTAATTTCACACTCAATTTTAAAAGTAGTTCTATCAGTGAGGATTGCTGCCTTATAGACGTAAAAGTTTTATAGAGCCCTAAGAATTTAAGTAATTTGCCCAGTGTCTCAAAGCTGGTATTGAAGAAAAAGACTTGGAACTTTCTGACTCCAAAGAATCTCTCTCTCTTGTCTCTGTCTTTCTGTCTCTCTCTTTCTCTTTCCCTTTCTCCCTCCATATATATGGAAACAGTTTATATTCTGGTCTTCATGAATTTCTGAATTTGACAAAAATATCATCTGGTAACCAGTCTTTTGTGACAAACCTCTCCTATGTTTTCTGAACAGATTTAAAAAATAAAAATATATGTTTATCTTCAGACCCATAATTTAAGCTGTTCCAGTTTGGCCCTCATAGAATTTTATCTCAGCTGGTATATTGCATCATGAACACGTGAATGTATGCAAAGACTATATGTATGTTTATATATAGAGAGAAAATGGAGGATGTAATTTGTAAATATCCATCTTAAAATTTTGCCCTTTCTAATGCCTGAGTGGTTTAAATAATGTATAAAAGTGATGGATAAAAATATACTTTAAAACTTTCTGTTCATGGTTAATAACAAGCAATAAAATTTTACATTTTCATCCTTTTTGTGTCTTTTGTAATCCGCCAAAGTGCGCACATACACACACATTTTCTTATGTAGAATGAATTTGTTTGGGGACCTGGTACAACTCTCTCATCCTTGACACTTGCATGCAATATTCCTGAGTGTTTTAAGTATTTCAGTGTTTATCTTTCACTATTCTACATTATCACCAGTCTTTATTTTAGTACGCAGAAAAATACCTATTCCATTTAGATTCCAAACGGACACAGTATAGACAAGAAAACATGAAAAACAATGTGTCTGTTTAGGTTGTATCATAGAGATAAAGAACTCTTCCATGAGAACTTTTGTATATACTCTATCCTCTTATTTCATCATAAGCCCCTACACTTCCTGACTTAGGATGATCATATGTTCAATCACAAAGATCTCCCCTTCAAAGATTTTGGCAAATTTCTTTCAAATCTCTCTCCATCCACACCCATCACTCTCCAAAGAATTAAGACAAAGATAAATTCTTCGAGATCAATTTTTCCCCCTTTTTATATTTATTTTTAGTTTTCAATAATCATTTCCAGAAAATTTTGAGTTCCAAATTTTCTCCCCATATTTCTTCTCCTTCACCGCAAAACGTCATGCATTCTGATTACCCCTTCCCCCAATCTAGCTTCCCTTCTACGACACCCCTCTCTTCCCTTATCCCCATCTTCTCTCTTCGCTTTTAGGGCAAGATAGATTTCTGTACCCCATTACCTGTATTTCTCATTTCCAAGTTGCTTGCAAAAACAATTCTCAACATTCATTCCTAAAACTTTGAGCTCCTCCTTCTCTCTCTTTCTCCCTCCCCACCCATCCTCACTAAGAAGGCAAGAAATTCAATATAGGCTATATATATATATATATGTGTGTGTGTGTGTGTGTGTGTGTGTGTGTGTGTGTGTGTGTGTGTGTGACTTTGGAAAAGACTTCTATAAAACTTATGTTGTGAAAGAGTAACTATGTTTCCCTCCATCCTATCTTGTCCCATATTTATTCTCTTCTCTCTTTTGACCTTGTCCTACCCCAAAAATGTTTACTTCTAATTACTCCATCCTCTTATATGCCCTCCCTTCTATCATCCTCCTATCCCACTAGCCATCTTCTCCCCCATTCACTTGTAGTGTAATATAGATATTCATACCAAATTGAGTGGAAATTTATTCCCTCCTTAAGCCAAACATGATGAGAGTAAGCTTCACTTTTTCTTTCTCACCTTTTCCCTTTTCCCCTCCATTGAAAAACCTTTTCCTTGCCTCTTTTATAAGAGGTAATTTGCCCCAGTCCATTTCTCCTATTGTCTTCCCAATATAATTCTCTCACCACTTAACTTTATTTTTCCAGATATCATCCCTTCCTATTCAACTCACCCTGTCCTCTCTGTATGTGTGTATACACATATATATGTATGTGGGTGTATATGTAAATGTATATACTACCCAAATACTGAGAAAAGTTTCAAGAATTACAGGTATTATCTTTCCATGTAGAAATGTAAACAGTTTAACTTTTGTAAGTCACTTATGATTTTTCTTCCCTGTTTACCTCTTCATACTTCTCTTGATTCTTGTGTTTGAAAGTTAAATTTTCTATCCACCTCTGGTCTTTTAATCAAGAACGCTTGAAAGTCCTCATTTTATTGAAATTCCATTTTCTCCCTGAAGTATTATACTCAGTTTTATTGGGGAGGTATTTCTTGGTTTTATTCCTAGTTCCTTTAACTTCTGGGATAACATAATCCAAGTCCCTTAATGCAGATGTTGTTAGATCTTGTGTTATCTTGTTTATATTTCCACAATACTCTAATTTTTTTCTTTCTAGTTGCCTGAAATATTTTCTTCTTGATTTGCGAACTCTAGAATTTGGCTACAATATTCCTAGAAATTTCTCTTTTTGAATCTCTTTCAGAAAGTCATCAGTGGATTCTTTCAATATTTATTTTACCCTCTGATTCTAGAATATCAGGGAAGTTTCCCTTGATAATTTCATGAAAGATGATGACTAAGCTCGTTTTTTTTTTATTATGTTTTTCAGGTGGTCCCATAATATTTAAATTCTCTCTCCTGGATCTATTTTCCAGGTCAGTGGTTTATCCAATGAAGTATTTCGTTGGTAAAAATTTTTGCAGATAATGTCTATGAAAAAAGACGCATTTCTAAAATATATAGAGAACTACATCAAATGTACAAGAATACAAGTCATTCTCCAATTGATAAATGGTAAAATGACATGAACAGGGAATTTGCAGAGGAAAGTATTAAAGCTAGCTATACTCATATGAAAAAATGCTCTAACTCACTATTAATTAGAGTGATGAAAATCAAAACAACTTTGAGGTACTAAATCACACCTATCAGCTTGGCTAACATGACAAAACAGGAAGATGATAAATGTTGGAGAAGATGTGGGAGAGTTGGAAAACTAATTCATGTTGGTGGAGTTGTGAGCTAACCCAGCCATCTGGAGAGCAATTTGGGGCTATGCCCAAAGGACTACAGAAATGTTCATACCCTTTGAACCAGTAATACTGCTTCCAGTACTGTATCCCCAAGAGATAAAATAAAGAAGAAGGTCAGGGTCCCTCATGAAAAGAAGGCACCCACAGTCACTGAGATCCTCCCTCCTTCCCAAGGACATCCTACCAGGGCCATGTGCTCCTTCTCTCATGCCAAGATAACCAAGAATATTACCTGTTTGTAAAACACTAGATTCAGCCTCCAGATGAGGAAATAACAACTGACTGCTCAAAGAATCAGAGTCCCAAAATTCCAAGGAATACTTTTAGCCTTGAGTCACAGATATAGCCAAGAAGTTTCTCTGCCACAAAGCCAACTGGTGGGCATCATCATCTTGTTTCAAGAATTACAATGTGAGTGTACAGGGATGAAGGTGGAGTGTTTCTTCTGAGCTCACTAATTTTAGGGAGAGGTCAAATGGAGGAGATGTTGTTCCCAACATCAAGTCCCGATTTGCAGCTTTGGAGTCATAGCAAGTGGCTCAGTCATTCATTCAGCAAATAGGAGTTGGTGACTACTAAATGTAGGACTCTGGGACAGAGGTGGAAGCAAGAGACAAAGAATCCTTAGGACAGAGACTCCATGCTTCTTTGACAGTAAGCATGACTTGACAGACACAATATGGAAAGCCCTTTGATCAGTTTTCTTAGGATTAAAATGTCACTTCTGGACATAAAGCATTCCCAAATGTATGTGGAAAGAGGATCATCGGGACTTAGGAGTTCTGAGCTTGAGTCCTGCTTCTGTGTTTCATATTGGCCTGCTGTAAAGCTATTGAACACAGCAAGAGGAAGTCCAAGTTTCAAATCCTGCCTCTGGCATTTAGTAGCTCAGTGACCCTGGGAAAGTCACTAGATCTCTTGGAACTTTCATTTCCTCCTTCGAAAACTTCAGAGATTGGATTCAATGGCTTCTAATTCAATGGCTCCAATCTGGATCTAAAATGATCATGGTCAGTCTTGGAATCAGGAAGACCTGGGTTCAATTCCTGTCTCTAACATTAACTAGCTCTATGAACCTGGGAAAAATCACTTAACTTTTCTCATCCTCAGTTTCCTTCTATGTAAAATGGGTAAAATCCCTTCCAAAGATTTTTGTGAGGACAATATTTTGTAGACTCTAATTACAAAGGTAAAAAATTAGCATTACCAGGTTCTCAGGACTTAGAGCTGGAAGGATATCTAAGGTTTTTAAGCCCAACTTTCTCTTTTTACAAATGTAGAAACTGAGTCCCAGTGAGAGTCAGAGACTTGTTTATAGTCACAAAGCAGCAGAGCTATGATTTGAACCGATTCTCTGACTATAAATCTCGTTAATATTGATAATATGTGTATTTGCATTTGTTTTTCATATTCATACTTGTATTACCATTACTGTTATCCTCAAAAGGTCCCATCAGAAGCCTGAGGAAATTCAAACTCTCTAGAATCCACAACTACTGGGACAGACACCATAGATATCCAGACAGGGGTCTACAATTGAATCCAATTTGATTCAATTCTATGAACATTCATTAAGGTCTCACATGTAGTAAAGCACCATGCCAAGTACTTGGAATACACAGAAAGACAAGAACAAATAAACAACAAAAACCAAAATTACCCTGACAACTGAAATTATTATAAGGGAAAATTAAAGGATCTATAGTGCTACACACACTGCTCTCTGTTCTTGAGAATTAAGTCTCTTTCTCATGGATATACTACATTCCTCCCTATCCTACCCCATATCCCCACACATCAGACAATCTCAGCCAGAGGAATACTGTGATGTCTCTTCTCCCTATTTCTGCAACCCCAATCTCTCTGTCTCTGTCTCTTTGTCTCTGTCTCTCTCTGTCCCTGTCTGTCTCTGTCTCTCTCTATCTTTCTGTCTCTCTGTCTCTGTCTCTGTCTCTCTGTCTCTGTCTCTGTCTCTCTGTCTCTCTCTCTCTCTCTCTCTCTCTCTCTCTCTCTCTCTCTGTCTCTCTCTCTCCCTGTCTCACTGGCATGGGAAATGCTCTTTTTTTTCAAGTTAAGTGTGGAGATTAAATGTTGTCAGTCTATTGTCTACATCCTTTCTTATATTCAATTATTTTTAAAGTGTACACAACAGAAGCATTATGACTTTCCCTTTCTGGTGGCTCCTCATTGATGCAGGCAGTGATATAAAGATCTGAGTATGAAGCTTTTTTTAGTGAGCACAATGCCCTGCTGGTATGTTGATTATATTGAAGACAGACTGAGTCAATGGGAATTGCAACTCATGCTTGGACACACAAAAGGTCAGCTTTCATTTATGGTCCAGACACACACCTTGAAACCAGTCTGGACATGGAGTCCTGTCCAAGGTACTGTTATAAAAAGGCAGGTGTCTCTGAGACATTTGAAATGGAAAAAAAGGGGGCAGCAAGAGAAACAAGAGAAGGGCCATCCCGAGAGGAAGGGAGGTGCAAAACAATTATTAATAAAAGGCAGTTTCCATAAGATGTATTACTTCACTGTGGGTGGGTGGGTTTCTTTCTTGTTTTTTTTTTTTGCTGGAGTGTTCCCCAGATAATTCTCAGGAATTAGAACATACCCAATTTCCCTCCAATCTTGGAGGGAGTGTGTGACACCAGGTACCAGCCTTGCCAGAATGTTTGGTATTTTCTTGATGCTATTTTTTCCTATGCAGAAGTCTTTACTACTGAAAACAAGGTGAAAATGACTTGAAAATCCATGGATATCTGTGATCTGAGTCTGGTTTTCTGTAACTACATGGACCACACAGCTCCTATTTTAGCGTTCCAGATCCCCTCTGTAAGAGCATAGGTGACCTCATTTTATACAATACTGTAGGGAAAAAAATCATTTTAACTTAGCAAATGTAGGAATAATGTGTGATCTACTTGAGAGTGTATTTTTTGCCTTTGGTGAGAGTTTAATAAAAGCTTGTTGATCAATTGAGAAAAAAAGAAATTATCAAGAAAACCTATGCTGAGTTCTTAGAAACAGAGGGTAAAATGATCAGAGAAAGAATCCACTGACCACCTCCTGAAATAAATCCCAAAAGGATAACTCTAAAGTATATTGTAGCCAAATTTCAGAATTAATAGGACAAGGAGATAATACTGAAAGCAGCCAGAAAGAAATAATTCAAATATCAAGGAGTTACCATCAGAATTTCTCAAGACTTAGAAGTTTCTACATTAAAGGATTGGAGGGTTTGGAATATGATATTCCAGAAGGCAACAGAGTTTGGATTGCAACCAATAAACAATTACTCAGAAAAACTGAGGATAATCTTTCAGAATAAATGACGGACATGAAATGAAATAGGGTCTTTAACACTTTCCTGAGGCAAAAAAACAGAGCCGAATAGAAAAATTAATCTTCAAATACCAGACTCCAGAGAAGCATATAAAGGTAAACAGGAAAGAAAAAATGTAATTCAATAAAGTTAAACTATTTACATTCCTACACAGGAAGATGATAGGTATAATTCTTAAGAAATGTATCTCCATTAGGGCAGTTAGAGAAAGTATATATAGACAAAAGGTGGCTTTAATGCAATGGTATTAAAAATAGAAATGAAATAAAAAGAATTGTATCATGAAAAGAAGAAAGAGGAAGAATTTCATAAATTACATTACATGATGAGGTCCCAAAGACCTAATAAAGTAGAGGGAAAAAACCGGAGGAACTGCACATTGTTTGAACCTTACTCTCATAGGATTTGGCAAAAAGAGGGAATAACATACACACTCAGTAGGATGTGAAAAGTTATTTTTACCTTAATAGGAAGTAGGAGGTGAAAGGGGTAAGGAAAAGGAGAGAGGGAGGTGGTCATGAGATAAGGGAGGACAGACTGAGGGAGGTGGTCGTCAGAAGCAAAACACTAGTAGTGAGGGGCAGGGTAAAAGGAAAGAGAAACATGCATAAGGACATTGTAAATGTGAATGGAATGAACTCTCCTATTACACACAAGTGGATGGCAGAGAGTATTAAAATCAGAATACTCTACAACATGTTGCTTATGAGAGACACATATGAAGCAGAGATACACAAGGAAAAATGGCAAAAGGCTAGAGCAGAATCTACGATGTTTCAGCTGAAATAAAAAGACAAAACAGGGGTACTGATCTCAGACAAAACTGAAGCAAAAGTAGATCTAATTAAAAGAAATAAGGATGGAAACCATATCCTGCTAAAAGGTACCATGGAAAATGAAGTAATATCAATACTAAATATATGCACCGAGCAGTATAGCATCCAAAATCTTAGAAGAGAAGTTAAGTGAGTTACAGGAAGAAGTAAATAGCAAAACTACACTAATGAGGGACCTCCACCTCCCCATCTCAGAACTAGATAAATCTAAACACAAAATAAACATGAAAAAAGTTAAGGAGCTGATTAGACTTTTAGAAAATTTATGATAGATTTGTGGAGAAAATTGAATGGGGATAAAAGAAATATACATTTTTCTCAGCAGTACATGGCACCCACACAAAAACTGATGGTACGTCAAGTCATAAAAACCTCATAATCCAGTGAAGAAAGGCAATAATATTAATGCATCCTTTTTCAGATCATAATGCAATAAAAATATGTGTAATAAATGGCCATGAAAAGATAGAATAAAAATTAATTGGAAACTAAACAATCTAAGCCTAAAAATTAAGAAGGTCAAACAACAAATCATAAAAATAATCAATAACTTCAAAGAGAAAGACAATAATGAGATAATACAACAAAATTTAAGAAATGCAAAAAAACTTTGGCAATAAAACTAAAAGTTGGTTTCGTGAAAAAAAAGCACTAAAATAATTAACCTTTGGTTAATTTGTTTGGAAGAAAGGAAAGAAGAAAACCATATTACCAGTATCAAAACTGAAAAGGTTTAATTCACCACAATTAGGAGGAAATTAAAGCAATACTTAGAAGGCATTTTGCCCAACTGTGCAAATAAATCTCACAATCTAAGTGAAATTGATAGTTACAAAATAAAAACAGGGCAGATTTATAGAAGAGGAAATAAAATACTTAAACTAATTTCAAAAATAGAAATAGAATGTACTCCGTTAGAAGAAATCTCCTGAGGGCTACCCCGTCACGCACTGCAGGCCTGGCCTCGTCATCTTCCTTCATGAGCCAGACGTGGGAGGCCCCAGTTCTCTGATTACGCTGCCAGAGCCCAGGCAGCCCCATGTCTGCGGTGTTGGCATTGGCAGCCCCCAGGGCTAGAGAAGCGGGAGCCCAGAGCTCGAGCCCGCCACTGGCGGCTTCGCTCGCTGGGACTTCTACTGGCTGCACTCCTTCGCGGCAGGAGGTACTGCAGGATGTTGTGCCAAAACCACCATCACTTCTTTGGATCTAATGGAGATATTATTGCAGGCACATAATCACCATTACAAACATTTAGGAGTATTTTCTGCATTGTGTACTGTCCCCAGAAAGGAAGGCTATCTTTTGTTGTAAATGTTGAAATGGAGCAATGATGATTAGAATCTTTCCCTATGGTGCAATTCAGTTTATGTCCTTTGACCATTATAAAAGTTAATTACTGCAAAACTTGGAATTTCTGAACATACACACTGGCTAATGGCTGGCTCCATAGCAAGTATGACAGCAGTTATCTGTACTTACTCACTTGACATGGTTAGAGTTCACCCGACATTCCAGGTGAGAGGTGAACATATGTACACAAGACCTGTTTCTGCATTCAAAACAATTTATACGAAGGAAGGTGGCTTTCATGGGTTTTACAGAGGACTGATGCCTACTATTGTAGGCATGGTTCCCTAGGCAGTGGTTTCATTTTTCGCTTTTAGTACCTTAAAGAGCGTTGGTCTCTCCCATGCTCCTACCTTACTTGGAAGACCTTCATCAGACAACCCTAATGTTTTGAAAACACATATAAACTTGCTTTGTGGTGGTGTTGCTAGAGCAATAGCACAGACAATATCTTATTTACTTGATATAACCCATCGTCGAATACAATCAGGGACTGTTCTCCCAGATTCTGAAAAGTGCCTTACAATGTTGAAGACACTGAAGTATGTCTATGGACACCATGGCATCCACAGAGGACTCTATTTGGGCCTGTGTCTTAACTACATTTTCTGTGTTCCCTCCTAGC
Source organism: Potorous gilbertii (assembly GCA_028658325.1). Lineage (NCBI taxonomy): Eukaryota > Metazoa > Chordata > Mammalia > Diprotodontia > Potoroidae > Potorous > Potorous gilbertii. The sequence continues at coordinate 147,587,656 of CM053772.1, forward strand.
CCATGGCGTTCACAACCTACAAGCTTATGAAACAGTTTTTGCACCGCAACTGAAGTCACATTTTTCCTTAAGAAACTGTCCAATGCTAGACACATGTATTTCTGTTACAGAAACATTTATGTTTTACCTTACTATTGGCAGTGGAGCAGGGGGAGGTGGTTTGTATGGATTAAGTGAAGTGGAAAATCACTCTGGCAGTGCAAGCCTTGGCACTTTTTTTTTAAAGCCAGAAACCAAAAGTGCTTCCTGTCATTTATTGATGCCCTAATTTGTGGTTTCCTGATATGAAACCCATCCTTAGGTCTGCTCTGGATGATGTGTTAAGCTGTTTCATTAAAATAATTAAAAGTTCCAAGAAATCAGTCAAAGATTCATTGGTATCCATTGCAGGTTTTCTGAGATTTATTCTTAGCTTTATCGTGTTCTTCCGAGCTCTTTTTATTAATCATGGCAAGAAAAAATATCCCAGCCTTATTCCAGATTTAATGAAAAACTATGCTGGACTTTTAAAATGAACTGGGTTCTTTGTTTTGTTTTTTTAATTAGGTTTAATAAATTGTGATTATTATGGCAAGAATGTATATCGTGTACATTATCTTGCCCAGTGGGGTAAGTGTATTTTACAAGCCAGTACTGAAAGGGTGATATTTTGTGGGTAGGGGTGACTGGTTTTTTGCTAAAATAATGCAATGTACTATGGGATAAAACTGTTAATTTAAAAAAATAAAAATATAAATGTGACACAAGCAGTGATAATGACTCAGAAGCTAAGTAAGCTTACTTGCACATGTGATAGTAATGAAAAGGGGGTCTCTGATACTGTGGGATATTTTACATAATTTTTTGTATGAAAGACAACCCAATCCTAGAAGGAATGTGAGTTTAAAAAAAAAAAAACAAAACAGACCAGCCTTAAGAGATTTTATTTGTAGAAGTGGGTTGGTTTATGACTTCTGTTACAAAAAATGTATTCAGGTAGACTGAAAACATTCCGACTATTGTCAATGTATGGATCAAACGGTATTTACTGTACTTGTATATAAGTAGAATGATATGTGCATTAATATATTACTGAATCAAAATGCTCTTCCATGAGAGAGACTTTTGTTGTGAAAATTTATTTAATGGAGATACCGAATACAATTTCTAGTGATCTCATATTGTTTAAAAACAAGCAAGTTAATAATACCAGGATTCCTTCTTTGTCAGTGTGTACTTAGTGTCATTTTTATTTATTGTTGTAAATATAATTTCAGAGGACATGATGTATAGAATCATTGCCATGAAGTAAGTCATTAGAAAATTGGTTAAAATCATTGTGTACTTCCATTTTTGTTTTAGGTTAAGAGAACGAGTATTTCTGGTATGGTCTTTGTAAATTAATGAAGTTTTGGGAAAAAATGGAATGAATTGTGCTGATTTTGTTTTGACATCTCATCACATAAATATTTGTTTGATTTATATACCTACCAGTTGACAAAACTGCATGTGCTCTTGGAGTTGTGTATGTTTCCCTTTGTGGGTTATGCTATAACTAAATATTGTCAAGCAACCTTTAGGTAATTTAAATCACTAAAACAATATCTTATATTATCCCCTGAAAGGAAAATACAAATGTCTTACTGAAGGAAAATCTGCATTCTGTGCCATTTCTGGAATATGTTCAATAATTTAATAATAAATACATTTAATTCAAAAAAAAGAAAAAAAATTACAGGGCCAGATGAATTTATATGAATTCTAGCAAACATTTGAAGAACCATGATTGTAATATTATAGAAAAGTCTTTGGGAAGGTAGGTAAAGAAGGAGTCCTACAAAATTCATTTTATGACATAAATACAGTGCTGATGTGGGAAGAATCAAAACAGAGAAAGAAATTATAGACCAAATTTCCTAATAAATTTTTATGCAAAAATTTTAAATAAGACATTAGTAAAGTGATTGCTGTCATTTATCATGAGGATAATACACTGTCATCAGGTAGGATTTACACCAAGAAGCAGGATATGGTTCAATATTAAGAAGACTATCAGTATAATTAGCAATTCAATAATAAAACTAACTGAAAACCTATGATTACCTGAAAATATACAGAAAATGTTTGACAAAATATACCCCCATCCCTGTTAAAAACACTGGACAGTATAAGAATAAAGAATATTTCCCTTAAAATATTAAGTAGTATCTATCAAAGCCTTCAATAAGCTATAAGTTTCTCAGTAAGATCAGTAGTGAAACATGGATGTCAATTACAATCATTTTTATTCAATATTGTACTAATTATGTTAGTTTTAACAATACGAGAAGAAAAATAATTGGAAGGAATTAAAATGGGCAATGATGAATCAAAGCTATGACTCTTTGCAGATGATATGATGGTATACTAAGAGAATCACAGAGAATCAACTAAAAAACCCTTAAGATGGTTAACAATTTGAGGAAATTTAAAGTAAGATCAACACAAATCATCACCATTTCTACATATTACCAATAAAGTCCAGCAGCAAGATATAGAAAGAGAAATTCCATTTAAAATAACTGCTGAAAACATAATATATTTGCGAGTCCACCTTCCAAGACAAATTCAGAAACTATATGAACACAATTATAAAACACTTCTCACACAAATAAAGCCATATCTAAACAACTGGAAAAACATATCAGTTGCTCATGGGTAGGTTGATCTAATATAATAAAAATGACAATGTTATCTAAATTAATTCACTTATTCAGGGCAGTTTATATAGCTTGAAAAAAATAAAAAAATTAATCAGGAAGAGGAAAAGTCAAGAATATCAAGGAAATTAATTTAAAAATGCAAAGAAAAGTAGCCCATCCATACCAGATCTGAAACCTTATTAAGATGTGTTAATCATTAAAACTATTTCACAGTGTCTAACAAATAGATGGTGAATGAGTGGAGTAGCTTCGTTAAACAAGATATAGTAAAAGATGATGAGAGTAATTTATTTTTGAAGAAGGCCAAAGACTCTAGCTTCTGGGAAAAGAACTCTATATTCACCAGACAAGGAAGTAGGAAAAGAGGAGATTAACTAAATGGGGGAGGAGGAATGAAAGAAGGGTGGGCAGACTGGGGGAGGTTGTAGACAGAAACAAAACACTGGTGGGGAGGGAAACAGTGAAAGGAGAGAGGACACAAACAGTAAGAAAAAATACGATAGAGGAAAATACATGGTTAATCATAACTATGATTGTGAATGAAGAACTCTTCTATGAAATGGGGATGGATAGAAGAGCGAATCAAAATTCAGAATCCTAAAATGCGTTATTTGTAAGAAATATATTTGGAGCAGAGAGACACACAGAATAAAGTTAATAGGAAAGAACACAATCTATTATGCTTCTACTGAAGGGGAAAGAAAATCAGAGGTAGTAATTCTGATCTCAAGAAAAACAAAAAATAGACCTAGTTAAAAGAGATAAGGAAGAAAATTGCATCTTGCTAAAATGTACCATAGATGATGTAGCAATATCACCTCTAAACTTATATGTACCAAGTGATATAGCATCCAGATTCTTAAAGGAGAATTTAAGTGAATTATAGGAAGAAAGAGACAGTAAAACTATACTAATCAGGCACTTCAAATGTTCATTCTCAGAACCTGATTTTTCCAACCTGAAGGTGAACAGAAAGGAAACACTAAAGATGCAAATAGAATATTAGAAAAGTTAGATAAAATAGACCTTTGGAGAAAACTGAATGGGGACATGAAGGAATACATCTTTTTCTCAGTGGCATATGGTATCTTATTTGTAAATCAGGAAGAGGTAAAATAGAGAAATAAAAAAAATGTATATAGCCTAATTTCCGTAATGCATATTGCTACCAAAGAGATTGCAGTAATGTGTCAGAAGGGTTAGATCTTAGAAGCAGGTGGGATTTGTATCAGAATTTTAAAGTTGTTTCAATATTAAGAAAAGTATCAACTATCAACTATATCACCAACAAAACCAAAGTGAATCATATGATTATCTCAATAGATGCTGGAAAAGCTTTTGACAAACTACAGTACCTATTCCTACTGAAAACACTAGAGAACATAGTGAGTCCTTAAATGATAAGCAGTATTTATCTAAAACAATCAGGAAACATTATCTATAATGAGGATAAGATAGAGGCCTTCCCAATATGATCAGGGTGGAATAAGGATGCTCATTATGAACAAATATACTAGTACTATAGTATTAGAAATGTTAGCTGTAGCAAAAAGAGATGAAAAAGAAATAAGAGGAAAAATAATGGATAATGAAGAAAAATACCCCTTGAAAACAATATGATGGTATTATATATGAGGGAAACAACTAAATATATATGAAACAACTAAATATATATGAGGGTATATATATATATGAGGGAAACAATTAAAAATATTGAAATAATCACCAACTTTAACAAAATTTCAGAACATAAAAGAACCCACATGAATCATCAGCATTTCCATGTATTACAAACAAAGTTCAGGAGCAAGAGAAAGAAAGGGTAATTCCATTTAAAACAGCTGTAAACAATATAAAATACTTGAGAGTCTATCTGACAAGACAAACTCAGGAACTAAATGAGCACAATTATAAAACATTTTTCACACAAATCAAGTCAGATCAAAAAAATGGGGGAGAAGGAGATAAGCAGGGTGGGGGGGGATGATGGAAGGGAGGGCAATGGAAGGAGGGAGCAACTTGAAATCAATACTCGGGGAGGGACAGGATCAAAAGAGAGAATAGAAACAATGGGGGGCAGGATAGGAT
>CM053772.1:147592924-147618024 GCA_028658325.1 Potorous gilbertii
AATAAGAAATACAGGTAATGGGGAATAGAAAGCTATCTGGCCCTACAGGACAAAAGAGAAGATCGGGTAAGGGAAGGGAGGGATGAAAGAAGAGAGGGCAGATTGGTGATAGGGGAAATTAGAATGCTCGTTGTATTGGGTTGGGGGGAGGGGACAAATGGGGAGAAAATTTTGGAACCCAGAATCTTGTGAAAATTAATGTAAAAAGTTAAATATACAAATTTATTAATTATAAAAAAGATGAATACAAGTTTTGAAATGTTGATTTTGCAAAAATAAAGAGAATAATATCCAGGTAGTTTAATTATTAAATATATACTTGCACTGGTGCATCATAGAGGATTCACACCCAAACTATCTATGAATACCATAAATAAACTCAATATAAATGACAAATAGAATTACATAAATTTTGTAACCAAAAATATGATTTTATTATATGGTAAGCACTGGTAAAGCAATTTCTCTACCAATTTACATTGTACCTTTTCTACAACTTTGTCTTAACTATGTTACTAGGAAGTTAAGTGACTTGCTCATGTTCCCATAGACAATATGTATGAGACAAGCCTTGAATATAATTGTTTTGATGCTATGGCTAGCTAGGTGTCCAGGGACAATTCTTTATCGTCTGCATCATTCTGTCTGTCCTGTTAATTGTACATACTGCTGTGGTAAAATCTTCTTCATTAACTGTTGCTCTTTGTTGAAATTGATAGCGTATCTATTATTGATAGTGCTGAAGTACCAGTTTTTTCCAAATAATAATTCAAATGAACACCAACAACAAAAATAACAGAGTAAAACAAAGATCACTATGATTTTCTAGTTTCACCATCTTCCTTCAGCCTTGATCTGTTCACTTTCTTTTCTCGTTCGGAAAGATGAATGAGTAAATTATTCATCTTGAAAGCATGAACTGCTTAAGAAGAGACAGACAGATAGATAGATAGATAGATAAAGGGAGATTAAATAGATTTAGAGAGACAGAAATAGAAACATTCTCCTTGCTTCAGAAGATGACCACTACAAGGAGTGTTTTTTTTTTTTTAAAGGAGAAGAATAATTTCTGTCATCCCTACATGTATGGCATAGAAAAGTTGTATTTAAATTATACATGACTTTCCAAAGATTCCATCCATCATGAAAGATGCACAGTTAATAAAGCACTATACTTAATTGTGTAACCCGAGGCAAATTACTTAATCTCTCTCTGCCTCAGTTTCTTCAGCCATAAAATGGGATTATTAGTAGCAACTCCCATCCACGAGTGCTATGAATATTAAATGTTATAATGTTCATAAAATGCTTAGCTTTCTTTCTGACAAAAAATAATTACTTAACAAATCTTTCTTCCCTCTTCCCTTCCCTTGTGACTCTAAATTTACAATCTTATCGTTTCAGTGTATCCTCACATAATATAAATAATAATATTCAAATATTATTTAACTATTTTAATAATTAAATAATTGATGATATGTATCTTAGTGCAAGTAGGTTTAGTCTCATTTAATAGATACAAAAACTAAGATCGTGATTTACACAAGGTTTTCAGTTAGAACATTTACAAAGTGAGAACAGAATTCAGATCTTACTGCAATGCTTTTACTCCTATGGATTTGAACATACTTTTGACTTCCAACTCCAGTCTTTCTGGATCCCTCTAGTGTCTTTGAAGGGCATCTCATCACGCATAGACTAACAGGGAAAAAATGGAACAAATAAGAGAAGCTTAGCTCTCTGCTGTTCTACAAGTAGTTGCAGGGGTGTGCTTAAGCCAGTTCCAGATAGCTGAAAGCTTATTAATATGTTTTCAGTGTGAGAGATCAGAAAATACTACAAATTGGGGGTTTACTTTAGTGTTTTTTTTTATTGCCTTGACTTAAGAAAGACACAGAGAAAATGTCAATATTGTAGACTAAACTTAACAATGTATCATCTATCCATTTCTGCTACCTCCATTAAATATAAACCTCTAAGGTGTAAGGTTACATTTCTACTCCCTCCATGACCCAACTCCCCTGATTCCAGCTTTCCTTTCACTGAGCAGCCATGCCAGAGACGTTGTTCTTGGGTGCTAAAGAACACATTGTTACAATGCAACGGCATGATTTATGTCAAGGCAACAATTCTTGCAAAGCAAAACAGAAAACATGGTGCAATGGATAGAGAACCAGTTTTGGAGACAGGATGACCTGAATTTAAATATAGTCTCAGGAAATTACTAGCTGTGTGACCCCGAGCAAGTCATGTAACTTCTGTTTGACTCAGTTACCTCAATTATAAAAAGAGGGAGGATAATAGTACGTTCCTCTCTTGCTTGTTATATCAAATGAGATGATACTTGTAGTCATTAGTACAGTTCCAAGCATAGAGTAGCACTATAAAACTGTTAGTTGTTGTTGTTGTGGAACTGCAAAACAGTTAATAAATTCCTAAGATTTCCATTTAGCCACCAAAACTCTCAAAATGCTGTTTCGTTTTGAAAATCACAATAAAGATCTATATATACCCTAAACCTACTTTCCCTCTAACATAGTCTATTAAAAATGTCCCCTTTCTTTGATAAAATGAAAAGAAATGCTAGGTAGATCCTAAAGGCATTAGAGACATTTAACTTTTAATGGAAACTTTTTAAGCAAGGATTTTATTTTTTTTCCTGTGGTGACAAAGTCAATCCTTAGGCATTCTTAAGCTATAAGCTGGGCAACTAAATGCTAGTATGGGATTCAATTAAACAGATGGCACTATTATTTTGTTCACTGCTAGTATAATGGGGTACCCAGGTGCTACGGCAATGGGTATGCTGCATAATTGAACCTATAAATAAATAAAGACAAAACAATACTTTATACATGCCTAGGCTCTTAGCGAAAAGAGAAGGAATGCTTTTGAGTGGAAAATTAAGGTAAGATGGGCATAACGGTATTATAGAAAAAAATATGCCCACAGCTGTATACACAGATCATTGCATGTCCTCCTTAATTGAGGATTTCAGACTAATTAAAGGAATCCTTCTAGTTAGGTGGTTCAATAATTTTCAAATTATTTATGAGAAGGAGTATGCCAAAAAACTCTTATGGATGATGCATTCATATCTCTAACAATTCTGTTATAATTTAATGACAGAGAAAGAAATCAGAAAATCATGTATTTAAGTAAGAAGAATTTAGAGCCCATCTACTTCAATGCGTTTTTCTTACAGATAAATAAATTGAATCTCAAAGAGAGTGAGTAACTTGCCCAAGGTCATTTAGTTAGCTATTAAGTAGGAGAACTAGGATTTGAACTCAGATCATATACCTTCGGGTTAAGTAATCTTTCCATTACATCACTAGCTAAAATAGATTTCGATTGGTCTCATTAAAATCCTGGGCTATCATTAAACCAGAAAAAGCATACTTCAAATTTTCCTTAAAACAAATTTCAGTTAGAACCAATTCTTCTTTAAAACCATGTTAACTAAAGTCACTTGACTTAAAACCAATTCAACTAGATCAATTTCCTTAAATTTTCCCAATGTGCAAATGTATATTTTTATAATATTTTACATTTCATAATTTTAATAGTATATTTAACCACTTGTAAACAGAGTATTTACATGGAAAAATTACATTTTAACCACCATAATCTTTTGGATTTTTGAGTTGAGTGGTCTCTTTTCATGATGACCTTGAAGTCACTGTCAAATATGAAGCCTAGATAGCATGGACAGGGAGAAAGAAAAACTTAGGAGTAAATGGTGTGTGCACAGCATCAAAAGACAGTTACCATTTTTTATTTTTATTTTTAATTGCTTTTGTTTTTGAAAGAATATATAAAGACTCCGGAGGTAAGAAATGAGAGAAGCAAAGTACACGATAATGATGTAGAGATACTAATCTTGTTGAGCCAGCAAGTTCTTCCAGTGATACTCTATTGCCTTTAGATAGGAACTGATTCATAGAAAGAGTGACAGGAAAAATATGTCTGTAGGATTTTATTTCTATATCAGAGGTTTTCCCAAATCTATGTATGAAGAAAATGCATAACCATCCAAAGATCCTCAGTATCTAACTTCATGGAAGCCATTGGTGGAACAAAATCTGGCAATGACTTAATACATAAATCATTTTATCCAGTCCTAGTTGGTAGGATTGATGGACCAGTTAAGATGAAGAATGTAACTGTTTTTTAAAATATATAATTAATTTATTTTTCAATTCTAAACATTCACTTCCACATGAATCTGCATTCAAAATTTTCTCCCCCATATCTCCTCACCTCCATCCTCCACCTCAGGACAACAGACACCCTCTTCATGCCTTCCTTGAATCTGTCCTCCCTTCTATTTACACTCCACCTTCCATTCCCAACGCCTATATTTTCGTATAGGGCAAGATAGATTCTCAAATCCAATTACCTGTACATCTTAATTCCAAGTTGCACGCTAAAATAAGTATTAACATTTAGCATTAAAGCTTTAAGTTCTATATTCTTCCCCTTCCTCCCTCCCCACTCACCCTCATTGAGACAGCAAACAATTCAACATAGATCATACCTGTGTAGTCATGCAAAACACTTCCATAATAGTTATTGTGTGAAAGACTAATCATAATTCCCTGTCCTATCCTGCCCTCCATTTATTCCATTCTCTCCCTTAACCTTTCCTCCCCATTAATGCTTGCTTCTGATTATCCCTTTCCTCAATTTGCCTTCCCTTCTATTATCTTCCCTCTTCTGTGCCATTCCCCCCCTGCTATCCTGTGGGGAAAATAAATTTCCATATCCAACTGACTGTGTGCTATACCCTCTTCAAGTTCAATCCCATGAGAAGAAGGTTCACTTATTCCCTTTCATCTCCTACCCTTTCCCCACCATTTTAAAGTCGTTTCTTGACTCTTTCATGGGAGATTATTTGCTACATTCTACCTCTCTGTCTGTTACTCCTAGTACATTCTGCTCAATAGTAAATTATTTTTTTTATATATTCTTCCTTCATATTCAGCCCACCTTGTGCCCTTTAAGAATATATATATGTGTGTGTGTGTGTGTGTGTGTGTGTGTGTGTGTGTGTGTGTGCGTATGTGTATGTGTATATACACACATATATACATATAATATATGTACTTATGTGTGTATGGGTATATATGCACACATACAAGATATATATATGTACACATATATATACGTGTGTGTATACAATGTATCCATTTATATCTACACATATATAATATACCCATTGGAGGAGCCAAGATGGTGGAGTAGAAAGACACACTTATGCTAGCTCTGAAACCACAACCTATAAAATATCTGTAAAGAAGAACTCCTAAGAAATTCTGGAGCGGTGGAAGCCACGGAACAACAGAGTGGAGATTTCTGTTCCAGAAAGACCTGAAAAATCCTCACCAAAGGTCCCTCACACATGGGATCAGAGTGGAACCCAGCCCTACCTTGGCCCCACAGCCCCGGGAGGGGCAGATCTGGGCAGGCTCCAGAGTAACCTCTGGTGGCCCCAGGGGTCCCTCCACCCACAGATGCACAGGTCAGTGAGAGAGACTTCTGGGCTGTCCGAGAGGGGAGTCGGGTGTCTCCGTAACTCAGGCCCCCTCGGGAGGCAGAGGCAGCAGGAGGCCAGAGGCTCCCAGAGCAAGCAGGAGTTTGGCAGCAGGTCTATTACGGGAGGTCTCTGCATAAACCCTCTGAGGGAACTGAGCCTGGGCGGTGGCCCTGCCTCGACCTGAGAACCTGATTTAATCTTATCCTGAATAGCAGCCGGCCCATAGCTAAAAGCCCTGAGGCTGGGGAGCAGCATTTGAATCTCAGACCTCAAGCACTAGCTGGGCCTACCTAAGCCAGGGTGGAGAGGACCCTCAGAAGTCAAGTAACTGGCTGCAAAAATGCTCAGAAAAGGGGAAAAAAATAAGACCATAGAAGGTTATTTTCTTGGGGAACAGATGTTAGCCCCTTTCCTTTCTGAGGAGGAGGAACAATTCTTACCATCAGGAAAAGACATAGGAGCCAAGGCCTCCATATCCCAAACATCTGAAATAGATATCCAATGGGCTCAGGCCGTGGAAGAGCTCAAAAAGGATTTTGAAAATATAATATATCCATAAATGCATGCATACATACATCTTTATATATATATATATACACACACACACACACACACACATACATATATACGTATAATATATTTTATATTATATATAATACTAAAATTTGTTTATGTAGGAATGTATAAAGTTCAACTTTAATAAGTCCCTTATGGTTTCTCTTTTTTTCTCCTTTACATACTTCTCTTGATTCCTGTATTTGAGAGTGAAATTTTCTGTTGAGCTCTGGTATTTTCAACAAGAATTATTGGAAGTCCTTTATTTCATTGAAATTCTATTTTTTCTCTGAAATATTTTGCTCAGTTTTTCTGGGTAGGTGATTCTTAGTTTTAATCTTATCTCCTTTGTCCTCTTAAATAGCATATTCTAAGTCCTTTGATCCCTTAATGTAGAAGCTACTAATTCCTGTGTTATCCTGATTATATTTCCACATTACTTGAATTGTTTCTTTCTGGCTGCTTGTAGTATTTTCTTATTGACTTGGGAACACTGGAATTTGTCTAAAATATTCCTAGGAGTTCTCGTTTTGGAGTCTCTTTCAGTAGGTAATTGGTGAATTATTTTCACTTCTATTTTACCCCTTCCTTCTAGAATATCAGGGCAGTTTCCTTGATAATTACTTGGAAGATTATTTCTCAGCTCTTTCTTTTTATCATAGTGGTAGACCATGGTTCAGGTAAACCAAAAACTTTCAAATTATATCTCCTGTATATATTTTCCTGGTCAGTGGTTTTTCCAATGAGCTATATAATGCTGTCATTTATTTTTTCATTCTTTTTGTTTTGTTTTGTTTTTAATTTCTTGATTTTTCATAAGGACAATAGCTTCCATCTGCTCCATTTTACTCTTTGAAGAACTATTTTTTGCAGTGAGGTTTTGCATCTCCTTTTCCATTTGGCCCATCCTGCTTTTAAAGACATTCTTCTCATTGGCTTTTTAGTCCTTTTTTGTCATTTGAGTTAATCTATTTTTAAAGTTGTTATTTTCTTCCTAATTTTTGGGGTCTCTTTAATAGTTTTTTATGTGTTTTTCATGATTTTCATACATCATGATTATTTTACTTCCCATTTTTTCCTCCACTTCTCTTACTTGTTTTTCAAAATCATGTTTGAGCTCTTCCATGGCCTGAGCCCATTGCATATTTTTAGAGGCTTTGGATGTAGGAGCCCTGACATGGCTGTCTTCCTCTAATTGTATGGTTTATTCTTCCTCTGAGTGTATGTTTTACTTTTCATCCTCTAAAGAATTGAAGAAAATACCTTTTCAGCCAGAAAATAAATTTCTATAGTCTTATTTTTTTCCCTGTTTTGGGCATTTAAGTGGTCAATTACTTAACTTTTAATACTTTGTCAAGTGTACAGGGTTCAGAGGTTTTATGCAGCTGTTCTCTGAGATATCTCTAAGGACCTGTAAGTTTTCAGTCCCTCCAAAGTGGCATAATCAAGGGAGAGATGCTTACTCCTCTCTCAGCCTGTACCCTGTCTGTGAGCAACAAAAAGCTTTTTTTTCTGTCCTGGATCTGCTAGTAGGATTCCCATTCACAGCTGCCACCAGATCCACCAAGCCAGCACTGCTCCTCACCCCAGGACCCCAGATCAGCTGTGAATTTCCCCCAAGATATGCTCCAGAAACAGCCACTGCTCTAGCAGTGACTGCAGCTGCCCTGGGTCTGGGATCATACCATGCTCTCCTTACACCCAGGGGAAAGAATTTTCCGACTGACTTTGAGTCTGTCTTTGGCATTTGTGGATTGCCCTGAAGTTTGCTCTCAGTTTTGTCTATGCCACAAGACCCACACTGGGCTTTGCTGTAGTCTGAGCTCCATGCAGTAGAGTCTTCCTGTCGGCCTTCCTGGCTCTCTTGGCCTGGAATTCTGTTTCACTCTGTCATTTTGTGGCTTATGCTGTTCTAGAATGTGTTTAGAGTCATTTTTACAGGTGTTTTAAAGTCTTTTTCTGGGGAGCAGGTGCAGGTCCAATCTGCCATCTTGACTCTGTCCTCAAAAAGGCAACATTTTTTATGGTCATAGTTTGGAAAAATCTGTAGGTATAGCTATGTGGTTATATTTGAAGATAGGTGAATTGAATCTGTCCCCCTCCACCCCTTACACACAGTTTTTTCTCCAAATTCTCTCCCTATGAATGAAAATACTACATGTTGTTATCTGATCTCTTTTGCAACATATTTAGGTATGTATCTTACACACGTGGCCAGGGTTCAATGAAATATCATGAACCCAAAGCAAGGATAAATGTTTCCTGGGAGTTTAGGAAGTTGGATTATTCTTATAAAATAAATACAACTTGACTAACATTATAGGAACAGGGGTTCTTGACATTTTTGCATCATAAATCTCTTTGGTAGTCTGGTGAAAGTAATGTACAAAATAAAACCCTTAGCATTAAACCAAAACAAATTATACTGCAATATCATTATCAAGAGATTTATTTAAAGTTACCAAACACTGAGTGGCTGGATTAACTTAAGGGAAAGAAATTCTCAGTTCACTGGGTGTCACAGCACACATGGTGCTTCCCTAGAGTTCCATTTGTTGTTAGGTGAATCGTACAACTCCTTGCATTAAAGTGGGACTTCACAGCATTGGGCAGCCAAGTGTTGAAGTGGATGGATCAATTGACTTGGAATCAAAAGGACTTGAGTTCAAATCTGAATTCAAAGTTTTACTGGTTTTATGACTCGAGGAAGTCATTTAACCCTGTTTACCTCAGTTTCTTTCCAGAAAAAAGAAATTGTAAAGCACTCCAGTCAGAACCTTTGCCAAGAAAATCTCAAATGAGGTCAAAAGGAGTCAAAGATTAAGGAAAAATGACTAACAGCAACAATAGCAAAATTGGTTTTGGAATGGCTAATTAATTTGCTTTTAAAGATATAAGAAAGAAATAACAATGAAAAATTAACCATGAGTTTCGTACTATGAGTTTTATGAAGAAAACATTCAAAGGGTGGTAGAAGTGAGACAGTATCCTGTCAAGGACAATATCCTTTTTATCTTTTGGTTTGTTTCTTCTTGTTCTTTATATTTGGAAAGTTATTACATTGGGTTCTATTCTGAAGTCACTGCTTTAAAAATATATTGATATGTTGTGCTCTTAAATATCCATTTTCACATACACTTTGCAAGTTATCATCACTTATATCAAAAAATAAATTTTAAAAAGAGAAAAAATATTTTACAAAATTAACCAAAACATCCGTGAGTCTAAGTAAATGTGATATACATCTTATCTTTAATGATTGCAAAGAGGAGAGGTGCATTTTCTCACATCTTTGTCTTTAGTCTATGTCATTGTAATTGAAGAATAATCAGTTTAATTCCCATTTCCCCTATTTGTAATGCTGTCATATTTGTGAATATTGTTTTCCCTGGTGTGCTGATTAGCACCGTGCCTTAGCACTGTGACTGGCACATAGTAGATAGTTAAGAAATTCTTATTGACTGGTTGCTACTTCACTTTGCATTAGTTCATATATTTCAATACTTCTCTTATTTTTTTCTTCTACTGTAAGTTGTTTAGTCACTCACCAATCAGCAAGCATCTATTCTACTTTTACCTCTTTAGTACCACAAAAAGTGGTGCTATGTTTATTTTGATGTCTATGGAAACTTTCATTCTTTTTTCCTTTATATGTTTTTCTGTAAGTGTTTGGTAATGAAATTTCGGGATCATAGAGTGTGGACAATTCAATCACATTATGATCATACTCCCTCTTGCTTTCCAAAGTTATTGGGAAAATAACAACAACAGTATATTGCTTTTCCTTTTTTTGCACAGGCAAATCAATATTGGCTATTTCTATTTTTTTTCATTTTTTCTATCTTGCTCTGTGTGAGATTCATAATCGTTTTGATACACAGTACTTTTTTTGAATTTTGAATAATCTTTCACATACTTTTAAAATAGTTTGACACTTTTGGTTTTACATATGTTTCTTAGTTTTCTATATATCTTGAATAACAACTCCTTAACAGAGATATTTGATGCCATCAGCTTCCCTTCTAGTTGACTTTGTCTTTTTCACGAAAAAGGGAAGCTGCTATTTAAATGTCACATGGACTACTTATAGTGATAATAATAAATTTAGATGGTAAACATAAAACGATTTAGGCCATATGTGTGTAAAGCACAGCCAAAATCTCTAAATAGTTCATTCATTTGGTCAACATGATTAAAAAAATATGGTGGGAAAATCAAAGTAATATTTTTTTTAAAAGAAAGTTATAAAGCCACAACAAACCCAGAAGAAATTAAAATGAATTATCAGAAATTACTCAATAATAACATTACAAAAGATCTGAGGAATCAAAACAGAGAATGAGGTACAAAAATATACAATATCGATTTAAATAGATAACTGAAATGATCTAATCACCAAGCAGAAAATTTAACTGCTTCTAAAAGAACTTGAAAAGAGGGGGGTAAATGTATCCAACTGTATCCACAAGGCAAATAATACCAATTTAAAATATAATGTGATTTATTCTTACACGTTGAAAAAGAACCTTACCAAACTGCTTTTGTGAGGTAAAAATTATCTCGATACTAATCCCAGGAAAGACAAACTAAAGAAAGAAAACTATATACCAGTGTCATTAATAAATATTCATTTTAAAAATTAAAATAAAATGGTAAATAGACTACAACAATTTTACTCAAAAATAATTTACTTTTATGAATTTGGATTTGAACCAGGGATACAAAGATGAATCAACATCAGGAGAAAAATGGATATAACTGATAATATTGTAAAAATACCCCCAAACACCTGATTATCTCAAAAAAAAATTAGAAGGCAAAACTTTTGAAAAAGTTTAATAAATATTCACCCATAAAATTATAGAAAGCATGGAGAAATTTCAAATATTATAAAGTTATCTATTTCAAACAGAGTAATAGCATTTCAGGGAACTAAAAAGTAATGGTATTAAAATGTCATCTTCCTTCCTACATGGAACACTTTCAGATGTTCAACAAGGGAGTTTGGACATGACTGATGATCTAAATTATAATTTCGTGCAAAAGTAATTGAGGTAGACATTTTCAAAGAAAATTCAATCAGCTGGGATCATTCAAGTAATTTTTACAATGTTACAGAACTGATTTTCCAAAAAGTTCAACATTCTTTCATTTTAATATTAATTTCTAACTTTACATGATTCTTGCCAGATGTTCTATATTGCACATTGCCAGTCAGCTGGCACGTGGGCTTTCTGAATTTTTTCTCTTCTCAGATATCAGGAAGTAGCATTTTGTGTAATATTTTATGAGCACCTACAGAATGTTTCTGATGGCTCAGGTGGAGTTTCTAATTTCAATTCATATCAATATATCATACTCAATTTTTACTTTTCTTTTTTATAATGAAAATATGTTTCTTTTTCAAAATGTCTATTGAAATATATAGATAACAAAAACTCATTTCAAAGTATTTCCTATCTTCGTATCTTCTTGAGGTATTTGTTTATCAGGCCAAGAAAAATGTCATTCTGAGTATGTCGAAAGAAAACAATTTCTTGGAATTTCATCCTATGGTTTTAGTTTCTAAGTAATATATACATTTGGTATTTTATTATATTCTTAAATTGTTCCCTACGCTAAATCATTATCTCTTCCAAAAAAAATCTAAATAGGAAAATAGGAAGATCTCAGATCAACACAACTCATTGTTTCAACTTTGTAACTGACAATAAGAAGAGGCCTTGAAGTTAATCAATTTTGACTATCAATGTGAACAAATATTTCTCCATTTGCGGCATAGTAGAAGAATTAATTAGGTTTTCCTATTCATCACAACCTTTGGATCTCAGTTCTTCTAGGAACAATAAGACAAACTTTTCCTGCCTAAACCAGTGCATATGGCCCTGTGTGGGAAGACACATGTTGTAAAGAACAATTGTTTTTGTGACAATCTAGCATGGTTTTCTCATTGAAGAAAGACAAAATTTTCTGAAATGGATATGAAGTAGCATTTGGAAACAGATCAGCAATCTCAGAGGAGCAATTCTCAAAGGTTTACATATCTCTGGCCAAATTTCTTCTGACAGAAGCAGTGGCTATGATTTGAAACTGCTTTCCACTAGTCACACACACTTGTAACATAGCGACCCATGTTTGATTATGTCCTGACTTTTCTTGGTAGACTATGAGGCAGGAAGGGCAGAGACTAAGTCATATTAGTCATGTGCTTTTTTGGTGTTGTTGCTGTTCTCCTTCAGAGTGTAGCACAGTGTAAGGCTTATAAAAGAAATGTTCACCATGTTTAGTGAACTGTATCTCATTAACTGGGACGTATTCTGGCTAACTTTGTAATGAGCAAGAAAATAACATTAATTAATAGATTTTCAATATATAAAAATGGAAACTCATCAAAACCTATGGTACCTTTGAGTGCTGCACAATGGGGGTTTGTGTACAAACTAAAATTGAGGGAAAAAGAGGAAGAGAGAGAGAGAGAGAGAGAGAGAGAGAGAGAGAGAGAGAGAGAGAGAGAGAATATGAAGGTTCTTGTTTATGCATAAATGGGGTCCAAATGAAGATCAAAAGTTTTAAATATAAAAATCCCAGGCCACTCTTGGTGAAAATTCCTCACATCTAATAAGTTTTTCAGGCATATAGATGTATATTTCATAGCAGGAAAGATTTTTAATTTCAAGGACTAGAATAAAATATCATTTTCTCCTATTGAAGTAATTTTACTGGAACTCAGTTCATAGTTGCAATAAGACATTCCTTTATAAAGATTTGATAGAATCCCTTATCACCTTTGCCTTTAGTTTTTTTAATATTAATTTTATTTGTTGCTAGTGTTCTACAATCGCTACCATACAACTTAGATTGTTTTTTTCATCCCTTCCCCGTCCCTGCCCAAGACGGCATACAATTTTAGATAGGTTCTATACATATATTCTTAGTAAGTATATTTTCACTACAGCTGTGTTGTGTAGAAAAATTAAAACGAATGGGAGAAATCATGTAACAAACAAAAGTGTAATACAAAAGAAAATGATCTGCTGCATTCTGCAATTGAATTCCAAAGTTCTTTCTCTGGGTATGGAAGACATTTTGCCTTAAAAGACCACTGGGAATTTTTTTAAGTCCTTGCATTGTAATGAAGTTCCAAGTCTATCAGAAAAAAGTCTCTCTGACACTGTGGTCATTGCTGTGCACAAAGTTATCCTGGCTCTGCTTCTTTCACTCAGGATCAGATCATATAAGTCTGTCCAGTCCTCTCTTAAGTCTTCCTGTTCATCATTTCTTATAGTGCAATTCTATTCCATTAAATTCACAGACCATAATTGATTCAGCGATTCTCCAATTGATGGGCATCCCATTGATTTCCAGGTTTTGGTCACCACAAAGAGGGCTGCTATAAATATTTTTGTACCTATGGTACCCTTTCTTATTTTTATTGTCTCTTGGGAATACATTCCTAGAAGTGGTATTGCTGAATCAAAGGGTATGAACATTTTTGTAGCCCTTTTGGCATAGTTCCAAATTGCTCTCCAGAACAGTTGGATCAGCACATAGCTCCGCCAATAATGAGTTAGTGTTCCAACTCTCTCACATCTTCTTCAACATTTATCATCTTCCTGTTTTGTCATATTAGCCAATCTTATAGATGTGATGTAGTATCTCAGAGATGTTGTGATTTGCACCTCTCTAAATCATTTTAGAGCATTTTTCATATGATTATAGATATCTTTAATTTCTTCCTCTGAAAACTGCCTGTTCATACCCGTTGACCATTTATCAATTGGGGAGTGACTTGTATTCTTGTATATTTCACTCAGTTCTCTATATATTTTAGAAACTAGGCCTTAATCACAGACACTAGTTGCAAAAATTCTTTCCCGTTTTTCTGCTTCCCTCCTAATCTTGTTCGCTTTGGATTTGGTTGGTCAAATCTTTTCAATTTTATGCAATCAAATTTCATAAATTTTGCACTTCATAATTCTATCTATACCCTCTTCAGTCAAAAATTCTTCCCTTCTCCAAAAATCTAATAAATACACTAATTCTTGCTCCAATAATTTGTTTATAGCATCAATATAAAGGTATAAAGATACCCATTTGGACTTTATGCCTGCATGTGGTGTCGGGCATTGTTCTATGCCTAGTTTCTGCCCCACTTTTATCCAGTTTTCCCAGCAACTTTTGCCAAACAGTGAGTTCTTGTCCCAGAAGCTGTGCTCCTTGGGTTGATCAAACAATAAATTACTATATTCATTCACTACTGTGTCTTGAGTACCTAGCATATTCCACTTATCTACCCTTCTGTTTTTTAGCCAGTACCAAGTGGTTTTGATAATTAATGCTTTATAACACAATTTGAGATGTAGTAGAGCTCAGCCACCTGTAGCATTTCTTGCATTTAGTTTTGTTTCAAAGGACTTGTCTCTATCTTAAAGAAATTTTTTACAAATAATATATGCAGACATATGACACATGTATTAAAATTTATTAGTCACTCCATTTAGGTCCACATTTTATTGGTAGCACCTTTTCCAGCTTCACATGGATAAAGATACAGAAAAGTAACTAAATCTTTTGTTTTGCCCAATGATAATATGGCAAATATCGATAATAGAACACCAACAAAAAAATGCTCCCAGGTTGGAATCCTCTTTAACATTTCAGTGTAAAGAGATCCAGAGACTAAATGATCTAGATAAAATAAATTACAAAATAAAAAAAAATCAAAACGTACATTAAAGAAGGAACATGAAACAAAGTTAAATTTCCATCTAGAAAGAGAAAATGGTAAATGAATAGAAATGAGGGTAAAGTTGAATGAGTAATTGGTATGCCTGGATATTTTTAGTCAGGACCAGTTCACTGATGCTTGCGTTTGCCTCCCAATCTGGTGATCTTCGTTTTCGTTGTAGAGCTCATTGCAGGAGAAAGACTGGCTGATGTGGTAGAGTTTAGTCTCTACTTATAATCATAGCATCATGGTCTATACCTGTTTCCTCCCTGCTAACATCCTTCGTCATTTCTCCCCCTGCTTCATGGATCATCAACAAATCAACAATAATATCCAACTCTTCAGGTTTGTGAAAATGCAAAAAAATGCATGATAATTATTTGGGCAGAAAAAACTTCAGATTTCTGAAATCGAAGGGTCTAGACCATTCATTCCATTCAATGAGAGGGGAAAGACTGATGATAAACTGTTCCACAAAGGAGAAGTAGAGAGTAGAATGGATTAAAAACCATAATCCAACAATACATTGTTACAAGAAACACATCTAAAACAGCGGGGTAAACCCAGGGTAAAGATAAAAGGCTAGAGTAGAATATATAATCTTTCAGCTGCTATAGAAAAGCAGTGGTAGCAATTCTAATCACAGGCAAAGGAAAAGTAGAAATAGATCCAATTAAAAGAGATAAGGATGGGAACTATATCCTGCTGAAAGGCACCATGGATAATGAAGCAATGTCATTCCTAAACATATATGCACCAAGCGGTATAGCATCCAGATTCTTAGAGAGAAGTAAAGGGAGCTACAGAAAGAAATGGACAGCACAACTATACTAGTGAAGGACTTCAATCTCGCTCCCTCTGAACTTGATAAATCTAACCTCATAATTATCAATAGGGAAGGGAAGGAGCTGAATAGAACTCTGGATAAAGTAGAAATGATAGATCTCTGGAGAAAATTAAATAGGGAGAAAAAGGAATGTACTTTTAACTCAGTGGTACATGGCTCATACACAAGAAATGACCATGTGCTACGGTACAAAAACATAAAAATCCAGGCAGAAAGCTATAGACAGTAAATGTATACTGCTCAGATCATAATGAAACAAAAATTACCTGTAGTCAAAGGTCATGGGAATAGAAGAAATTAGAAGAAGAAATTAGAATATTAGAAGAAATAGAAGAAAATTAATTGGAAGTAAATAATCTTTTTAAATTTTTTTTCTCTCAAACGCTCAACAATCACTACCATATAGTATTTACCTCCCTCCCTTCCCCCTCCTTCCCCAATGCCTCCCTGAGACAGTATACAATTTTATACAGGTTGTACATAGGCATTTCTATGAAATACAATTTCACCATGGTAATGTTGCATAGAAGAATTAAAATGAATGGCCGAAATCATTTAACAAATCAAAATATAACACAAAAGATAATGTTCTGCTACATTCTGTGATTGAATTCCATAGTTGTTTCTCTGAATGTGGAAGGCATTTTGTCTTAAAAGACCATTAGGAATTTTTCAAGTCCTTGCATTGCAATGAAGTTCTAAGTCTACCAGAAAAAATCCTCACACACTGTGGTTGTAGCTGTGTACAAAGTTCTCCTGGTTCAGCTCCTTTTGCTCAGCATCACATAAGTCTTTCCAGGCCTCTCTGAAGTATTCCTGTCAATCATTTCTTATTGCACAATAATAATCCATTACATTCATACACAATAATTTACTCAACCATTCCCAAAGTGATGAGCATCCCCTTAATTTCCAATTTTTGGCCATCATAAAGAGTGCTGCTATAAATATTTTTGTACATGTAGGACCCTTTCTCATTTTTATGATCTCCTGAGGATACAGTACCCAAAGTGGTATTTCTGGGTCAAAGGGTATGCACTTTTTCATAGCCCTGTGGGCATAGCTCCAAATTTGCCCTCAAGAATGGTTGGATCAGCTCACAACTCCACCAAAAATGAATGTACCAACTCTCTCATGTTTTCTCTAACATTTATCATCTTTCTGTTTTGTCATGTTAACCAATCTGATAGGTGTGATGAGGTATCTCAGAGTTGTTTTGATTGGCATCACTCTAATCAATAAATATTTAGAGCATTTTTACATATGACTTTAAATAGCTTCAGTTTTTTGCTTTGAAAAGTGCCTGTTCATATCCTTTGACCATTTATAATTTGGGGAATGACTTGTATTCTTGTATGTGACCCAGTTCCTTATATATTTCTGAAATGTGGCCTCAATCACAGACACTATTTATAAAAGTCTTTCCCAGTTTTCTGCTTACCTCCTAATCTTCATTGCGTTGGATTTGGTTGTGCAAATACTTTTAAGTTTAATTTAATCAAAATAATTCATTTTGCACTACATAATAGTTTCTATTTCTTGTTTAGTCAAAATTTCTTCCCTTTTCCATAAATCTGATAAATACGTAATTCCCTACTCCATTAATCTGTTTATATTATCGATCTTTATGCCTAGATCATGTATCCGTTTGTACTTTATTCTTATGTATAGTATGAGGCGTTGGTCTATGCCGAATTTTCACCACACTGTTATCCAGTTTCTCCAGCAATTTTTGTCGAACAGTGAGTTCTTATCCCAGAACCTCAGGTGCTTGGATTTATCAAACAGTAGACTGCTATATTCATTGACTACTGTGTCTTGAGTAACTAGCCAGTTCTATTGGTCTACTTCTGTTCCTTCTTCTGTTTCTTAACCAATACCAATTGGTTTTCATAATTGCTGCTTTATAATACAATTTGAGATCTCGTAGAACTAGGTCACCTTACCTATAATTTCTTTTCATTAGTTCCCTCGGTATCTTGGACCTTTTGTTATTCCAGATTAATTTTGTGTTATTTTTTCCAGCTCTAGAAGATAATTATCTGGTAGTTTGATTGCTATTGCACTAAATAAGCAAATTAATTTAGGCAGAATTATTTTATTATATTGGTTCGGCCCACACATGAGTAATTGAAGTTTTTACACTTACTTTTTACACTTACTTAAACCTGACTTTATTTTGTGAAAAGTATCTTGTAATTGTGTTCATATGTTCCCTGGACTTGTTTTGGCAGGTGGACTCCCAAATATTTCATAATGTTTACCCTAGCTTTACATGGGATTTCTCTTTTCATCTCTTGCTGTTTGAATTTTTTACTAATATATAGAAATGCAGAAGATTTATGTGGGTTTATTTTGTAATCAGCAACTTTGCCAAAGCTTTTTTTTTTAATTTCAAGGAGCTTTTTACTTGACTTTCTGGGATTCTCTACATATATGATCATATCATATGGAAAGACTGTTACCTTAGTTTCTCCTTTGTCTGTCTAACTCCTTCAATTTCCTTTTCTTTTCTTATTTCTACAACTAACATTTCTAGTACCATATTAAATAATAGTGGTGATAATGGACATCTTTGTTTCACCCCTGCCCTTATTGGTATATAATGGAGACTGAAGGTTTTAGATAGATATTGGCTATTATTTTATGGAAAGTTCCATTTATTTCTATGTTTTCCAGTGTTTCTGATAGGAATGGATGTTGTATTTGGTCAAAAGTTTTTTCTGCATCTATTGAGATAATCATGTGGTTTCTGTTAGGTTTGTTGTTGATATGATCAATAATGCTGATAATTTTCCTAACACTGAACCAGTCCTGCACTCCTGGTATGAATCCTACTTGATCATAATGTAGTATTCTCCTGATAAGATTCTGCATTGGTTTTGCTAAAATGTTAAAATTTTTGCATCTACATTCATTAGAGAAATTCGTCTATGATTTTCTTTGTCTGTTTTTGCTCTTCCTGTTTTAGGTATCAAAACAATATTTGTATCATTAAAAGACTTTGGGAGAACTCCGTCTTCCCTAATTTTCCCAAATAGTCTATATGGTATTTAAATTAACTTCTTTAAATGTTTGATAGAATTCACTTGTAAATCCATCTGGCCCTGGAGATTTTTTCCTAGGGAGTTAATTGATGGCTTGTTCAATTTATTTTTCTGAGATGGAGTTATTTATGTATTCAAACTCCTGTTAATCATGGAAATTCACATTTAAAAAAAAATAAACATCCATCACATTTAGATTGTCCAATTCATGTGCAGAAAGTTGGGCAAAGTAATTTCTTATTATTGTTTTAATTTCCTCCTTATTGAAGGTGAGTTCATCCTTCTCGTTTTTGATACTGGTAATTTTGTTTTCTTTTTTATTTTTTTTAAACAAATAGATCGAAGATTTATCAATTTTATTGTTTTTTAATAAAATCAACTCGTTTATTTATTAGGAAAATAGTTTTCTTAATTTCAGTTTTATTAGTCTCTATTTTGGTTTTCAGTATTCCTAATTTGATATTTGCTTGGGTCTTTTCAATTTGTTCTTTTTCAAGCTTTTTCAACTCTATACTCAATTTATTGATCTCTTCTTTCTCTATTTTATTCATATAGGCTTTCAAAGACATAAACATCCCCCCGAGAATTGCTTTTGAAGTATCTCATAAGATTTGGTAGGTTTTCTCGTTATTGTCATTCTCTCGAATGAAGTTATTGATTGTTTCTATGATTTATTGTTTAATCCATTCCTTTTGTCGATTAGATAAGTTAGTTTCCAATTAATTTTTGTTCTATCTTTCCATCATCTTTTATTATATAAAACTTTTATTGCATTATGATCTGATAAGTATGTATTGCCCATCTCAACCTTTCTGTGCTGGACTGTGAGGTTTTGTGCCCTAGATCATTTTTTGTATATATGCCATGTACCATTGAGAAAAAGGTATATTTCTTTCTTTCTCCATTCAATTTTCTCCAGAGATCTATCATATCTTTCAGAATTTTATTCACCGCCTTATCTCTTTCTTGCTTATTTTAAGTTTAGATTTATGAAGTTCAGAGAGGGAGAGGTTGAGGTCTCCCACTAGTATAGTTTTGCTGTCTGTTTCCTCCTGTAACTCCCTTAACTTCTCCTCTAAGAATCTGGATGCTATACCACTTGGAGCATATATGTTTAGTAATTTTATTGCTTCATTGTCTGTGGTGCAGTTTAGCAGTATATAGGTTCTTTCCTTACCTCTTTTGATTAGATCTATTTCTGTTTTTGCTTTGTCTGAGATTAGGATTCCAACACCTGTTTTTCTTACATCGGCTGAATCACAATATATTCTGATCCAACCTTTTACCTTTACCCTGCCTGTATCCCCACTTTTCTAATGTGTTTCTTGTGAACAACATATTGTTAAATTATGGCTTTTTGATTGAATTACCTTCATACTTTGATGATGCATTGAAGGTGGACTTTAATTATCAATAAGTCATTCTTCTAGGGACATTCTTTCTGAAATTATCATTTTTCTATCCATCTCTCGTTTTATTAGAGAGTTCATCCCATTCACATTAACAGTTATGATTACTATCTGTGTCTTTCTCTCCATCCTCTTTCTCACCATTTGTACTTTTCATTCTCCCTTCTCCCTTCCCCTACACAACAGAGTTTTAATTTTTGACCATCACCTACTGCAGTCTTCCTGTCCTTTCAGCCCCCTTCCTTTTTACTCCCCTTTATCCTTTATACTTCTTCCCTCCCTTTTAGCCTCCTGTCTCCTTTCTTTTCCCTCTTTCCCTCCTACTGCCTATAGAGCTAGTTAGATTTTATACACTTAATTAAGCTTATTGTTCCCTCCTTGAACCAAATCAGATGAGAGCACCTCTCAAACAATGTCCATCTCCCCTCTCTCTTTCCTTCTACTGTAATACAATTTTGCACTGCTTCTTGTGATGTAATTTACGATTTTCTGCTTCCTTCTTTTCACATCTCCTTATACAATCTGTTCACATGCTTAAATCACAAGTTTATCATCACATCATTTTCTTTATACCTGATTTCTTTGCCTATGAATATTCTTTTTATATTTAATAATAGGTAAATGATTCTCAAGATTAACAGGTATCATCTTCCCTTATAGACAGGTAAACAGTTTGCCCAAATTGAATAACAAGTTTTTCTTTGCCTTTGTTTACCTCTTTATACCTCTTTTGAGGCCTGAGTTTGAAGAGGAATATTTCTTAGTGATTTTCCTAGCCTCAAGTGCTATGAGCCTGTTTTTCCCTTCTGCTCATCTCATTGATCCAGAATTTTTCTGGGGAAAAAATTTATGATTCTTTCAAGGTTAGTAAAGGGAGGGGAAGAGAGCATTTCCTCATCACTCTGACATTTTGGCTCCAGGAAGTTCAAGTAAATGACTCATAGACATTTAATCTGCTGGGTGATAGTCTCTGGAGCAGCTGCTACTGATACCTGGGACTCAGTGACTCTTACTCTCTCCCACCCTGGGCTGCCACTCCGCCTTATACAGGTCAGGGGTTTTCCTTGTTAGCCCTGCCATGGCGGGATGTGCTGCCCTGTGTGCTGGGTGCTCCTCCATCCCCACAGAACAGATCCTTCCTGTTGACCTTCTGTCCTGGTCTGTGAATCTGCCACAGTGTGTCTCTGATTGGATTTTGCACCTCCACAATTTTGTCAGATTCTCTTTTTAGAGAAATCTGAAGAAATTTGCCTATGAGCTTAGGTGAGTAGTTGCTCTTGCTCCACCATCTTGGCTCTGCCCCCGAGAGTAAATTATCTAATCCTAAAGAATCAGTGAATTAAACAACAAATCATAGAAAAAGTCAGCAACTATATTCAAGAGAATGACAATAATGAGACCACCTACCAAAACTTCTGGGACACTGCAAAAGTAGCTCATAGGGGAAGTTTTATATCATCAAAAACTTACATGAATAGTATTAAGAGGAAATCAATGAATTGGAAGTGCAGCTGAAAAAGACAGGAAAAGAACAAACTGAAAATTCCTAAGTAAATAGAAATCCTGAAATCCAAAGGAGAGATTAATAAAATTGAAATTAATAAAAAATATTAAACCAATAAATAAAATTGAGTTCATTTTATGAAAAAAACAAAAATTGGTAAACATTTGGTCAATTTGATTAAAAAAATGAAGGAGGACAAGTTACCAAACTCAAAAATGAAAAGAATGAACTCAATTGCAATGAGGAGGAAATTAAAACAGTAATTAGCATATATTTTGCTCAACTGTATACCCATAAATTTGACAATCTAAGTGAGATGAATAAATATTTAAAAAATATATAAATTTCCCAGAAAAACAGAAGAGTAAGTTGAATACTTAAATAACCTCATGTCAGGAAAACAAAAAAGTAATTGAAAAAGTCATCTGAAGGGAAATTGTTGAGGAAGGCCAGGAGCTGCATGCCTGCTCTCTGGCTCCCTAAGACAACTCTGCCTTGAGGCTGACTCAATGCTTGGTCTTTGGAGGGAACAAGGAAGTTGGTTGGTGCAATGAATACAGTTCCAGGCCTGTAGTAAAGAAGATTCATCATCCTGAGATCAAATCCAATTTCAGACACTTATAAGCTCTGTGACCCTATACAAACTACTGAAAACTGTCTGTCAAAATTAATCATCTATAAAAGAGTCAATGAAGGAAGTGGTAAAGAACTCCAGTGTCTGCAGCAAGCAATCCCCCAATGGCCTCAACAAAAATTGGACATGTCTGAGAAAATGTCTAAATAACGACAAACTTGAGTAGAGTCACATATATTAGGAACTATCAGGTTTTGTTGTTCTTGTGTGAAGTTTGTTATTTTTTAACCTTTAGTTAATACATACTGTGTCTAAGCCACACTGCAATGATATGGACATTCCAGTTCAAGTCATTCAGTATGAACGTCCCCTAATCAGAGAATCAGATTGGTTCTGTGATGATTTTCACCATTACCTTTAGTATAATAATTTATAGGAAGAGGCAAATCAGAATCAACTTATAAATGCCACGAATGAAAATTCTTTAAATAATATAAACAGGAATTTGGAAGAGAAAGAAATCCCAAATCAATCTATCTGTAGTCATGTGAAAAATGATTTAAATCATTAATAATTAGAGAAATTAAAATTAAAATAACTCAGAGTGTCCACCTAACATCCATCATATTGTCAAGGTTGATAAAAATGGGAAATGGAAAATGGTAGAGGAACTGTCGAAAAACTAGTATTTTAATGCATTACTGTTGAAACTCTCAGTTGACCTAGTCATTCAGAACAGTAATTTCAAAATATGCCACAGAATTCTCAAACTATGTATACTCTTCGACTCAAGCATACTAATATTAGAGCTTTAATTAAAAGAGATAAAAACAAAGAGAATAATGCTCAATTTATACTAGAGTCTTGCTATTAAAATACTCAGAAATACACACATGTATATATACATGTGTGTATAATATAGATATGTATATGACACCCTCAGTTCAATGTACTTACTACTACAATGAATTGTTATGAATAAACATACATAAAAAGAACTGTATACACACACCATACATGTATATGTATGTATATGAGTATATGTGCATATATGTGTGTATGAAAATTTATATGTGTGTATGTATATATGTGTGTGCACGTATATATGATTTTGGTATGGTGAACACATGAAATCAAGGAATTCCTTATAAAGAACTTTGTCAAAGTTATTTGAATAAATTTTTAAATCTATGTAAGCAAAAATACAAGTCTTTTCCCCAAATGATAAATGGTCAAACATAAAGAGGCCATCTTTTCATTAAAGAATACACACACACACACACACACACATATATACACACACATATATACACGTATACATACATGCATACATATATACATATATATGCAGATATACAGATATAGTTTCATGAAAAATGTTCTAAGCATTGATTAAGGAAATGAAAATTAAAATATGTGTGGGAAATAATCATCAGATTATCAGATTTGTTATAATGAGAGATGCTTTTCAATAGGGGAATGACAAAACAAGTTATGGTGTGTGATTTTGATAGAGTAACATTGCAGTACAAGAAATGATGAGCTGAATGGTTAAGAAAAAAGTCATTTAAAAAGTTGAACTTATGAATGAAGATGCTATCAAGCTCCAAATAAAGAATTCATTGTAGAAATATGTAATTATTGATATATATGCTTCTGGGAGTGTGTAGGTCTGTGTATATTTTTGTTAATATAAATTTATTTATTTAATTTTTTACATTAATTTTAACAAAATTTTGGGTTCCAAAATTTTCTCCGCATTTGTCCCCTCCTTTCACCTCAGTACACTGAGCATTCTAATTTCCCCTATCACCAATCTACCCTCTCTTCTGTAATCCCTCCCTTCTCTTGTCCCCATCTTCTCTTTTGTCCTGTAGGGCCAGATAACTTTCTATTCCCCATTACCTGTATTTCTTACTTCCTAGTAGGAAGAACAATACTCAACAGTTGTTCCTAAATCTTTGAGTTCCAACTTCTCCCCATTCCTCCCTCCCCACCCATTCCCTTTAGGAAGGCAGGCAATTCAATATAGGCCATATCTGTGTAGTTTTGCAAATGACTTCCATAATAATCGTGTTGTGTAAGACTAACTATATTTTCCTCCATGCTATCCTGACCCCCATTGTTTCTGTTCTCTCTTTTGATCCTGGCCCTCCCCAAGAGTATTGACATCAAATTGGTCCCTCCTTCCATTGCCCTCCCTACCATCATCACCCCAACCCTGCTTATCTCCTTCTCCCCCACTTTCCTGGGGTAAGATAGGTTTTCATACCAAAATGTGGGTGCATTTTATTCCTTCCTTTAGTCGAATGTGATGAGAGTAAACTTCATATTTTTTTTTCTCAGCTCTTCTCTTTTTCCCTCCACTAAAAAGTTTCCTGCTTTCCTCTTCTATGACAGATAATTTACCGCATTTCATTTCACCTTCTCTCCTCCCATTACATTTCTCTCTCACTGTTTAACTTGATTTCTTTTAAGATATGATCCCTTCCTATTCAGTTCACTTTGTGCTCTCTGTCTCTGTGTGTGCGTGCATGTGTGTGTGTGCTTGTGTGTGTGTGCACGCGAGTACATGCGTGTATATGTGCATGTGTAATCCCACCAACTACCCAGATACTGAAAAATTTCAGGAGTTACAAATATTGTCTTTCCATATAGGAATGTAAACAGTACAACTTTGGTAAGTCCCGAGTGACTTCTCCTTGCTGTTTACTTTTTCATGCTTCCTCTCATTCTTGTGTTTGAAAGTCAAATTTTCTTTTCACCTCTGGTCTTTTCATCAAGAATGCTTGAAAGTCCTCAATTTCATTGAAAGACCATATTTTCCCCTGAAGTATTATACTCAGTTTTGCTGGGTAGGTGATTCTTGGTTTTAGACCTAGTTCCTTTGACTTCTG
>CM053772.1:147618524-147654973 GCA_028658325.1 Potorous gilbertii
TCAAACAACCAATTTTGAACTTTTTCATGCTAACCAATGGAAATTAAAGGATAACTTTTCTACTTGCCTTAGAGCTCTGGTGTTTTGAGTTGAAGTCTATACTCAGGTATAATTCCAGAGATTTAACAGCATTTATTTGATTGTTCTAGAAAAGACTTAACTATTTTATACATTTATCTGTTTCTGTTCTGTTGGGCCCACAGTACCAACCTAGTTAGTTGATTTGAAGGAAGAGAAGTAAAATATGATAAAATGGTAAAATCTAATGACATATTAAGTTTAGTACTAGAATTTACCCTGTTTGGATGTTGTGATGTAACATGTTTGCCAAGAGAATTAAAAACAATATATTTTCTTTGAATAGGAAAACGTTTTACAATTCCTACTCATATATTTTTTTACATTTCAGTACCTTCCCTTTAGAAAAGCTATCCTTCTTTTTTCCAATGCTTCCAAAGTAGCAATAGAAATGCTATAACCTTTAGTCACTTTATTTGATATGTTTGTTTCTATTGTTTGACTTTTTCATTAGGAAGGATTATACTCTATACAGAGGCTTTCTTCTTGAATTCCTGACTTACAAAGACAATAGACATCAACATATACAAATAAACACATATACATATATATGCATACTACAGGTTATATATGTACTTTTATAAAATATTTCCTCTGTGTGAAATATACCAGTCTGTATGTCTACAAAAACAAATGCACACAAAACTAAACAGAAACTACTTTCTTTGAAATACAAAGCCCTACTAAGATAAGGGATTCCTTGTATTTAAAATGTTGGAGGCAATGTTACAAACATTATTGAAATACAATGAATAGCTTCCATGTGAACACTCACCAACCTCCTTCCCCCCGTTTTTGTTTTTTCCTTAAAGAAAAGGCTTAAATCCATCAAACTATGTTATTAACTCCTGATAGATTTGGGTTTATTGCTTTCTTAGAAGCAGGTTTCTACAACAAACCAAGTCAATACTACATGTCAAATAGAAATAGAGAGAAAGGCCTTTGCTGCATCCTAACCTCCATCAAATGGTAACTAGGAAAAAGATCAGAAAAATTTTATTTCGTTGGCACAAAGAATATTAAAACAACAATTTCCTCTTCTATGAGCTATTAACTGGGTTTTTCTATTTCAATGACATACCAATAAACAAACATGTGCTAACAAAAAAAAATAGTTAACCTTTATTTTCATCCATTGAAATTTACTTGTGTATTAGTAAAATAGATCATGAAAATTAAAGAGTTCTTTTATTTTTTCTTTTAGTACTATAAGACGCAGAAAATTTGCTATTTTATATAAAACGTTAGCATGAATAAATGACTATTCTGAATGTAGCATCTGTTATGTGATTCTGAGCGATGGAATGTCCTTTCCTTTTTGTCTTTGTTTATTGGGTAACAAAAGACTACTGCTATAATCCCTGTAAAACATGTGCAAGATCCAATTACTAAGCCATTGACTATGTAGTCATCTACATGGTTCTCTTGATTATACATCAAATGGTGGTCTAAACCACATTTTTTACCCTTTTCTTAGGCAAAAAATGGGAATACTTACAAAGAAGACTGCCTTGAGAAGTTCTGGGAGCTTGTTTGGTAGAAGTTTCTGAATAATTCAAGTACTGTTGGGTATCTTGCCATGTTTATGAGACTATATATTTCCTTTGGAATTGTACATTCTTAAATCTATCCTTTCAAAATCATTGTAATACTACATTATTGCTACCACAATATTGCTCTTATTCTCTTGGTGTTCCTAAGAAATGTGAATCCAAGCTGTCCTTAAACAATATATCCTTGGATCATCAATGAAATCACCATCATTTTGTTAATATTACTTTTACATATCTTCTACTAAGGTAAGCTAAATTTACATAGGTGAATCAAATGAAATCACAATAGAAAGATATAATTCAATTAAATCCAGTTCAATAACCTTTTGTTTATTTGTTTTAATATTTACATTTACTGTGTTTGACATTTGTTCTACTTGCAATTATCCATTGCTCTAAATCACTGCTACCTACTAGCTCACTGCAATGTTTTAACAAATATGACCTCACTGATCATAAAGTACTTTCATTTTAATGAGGGTTATGAAAGCAAATAGCAGCATGACACTATTTTACATAATAAACATGTATTTATTTATTCACTATTATTTTATAAATAAGAAAATGATGAAATAGTTTTAGGGTGAGAGTTGCAACCTGCAGTGGATTGGAGAGAATTTCATATGGATAAATTGACATTTGTGTTCTTTTTTAGGTGATGGGTATCATTTTAACAGCAAAGAATCAAGGATGGAATTTAGAAAACCATACTGGACAGAGCATTCAAAGACATAGAAGTGGAAAAATGCATGTCAAGTTCTAGAGAATACGTTTTGCCTACAACATAGAACATGATGATGAGATAAAAAATTAACTATGGCATTAAAGATACCATGATGATAGATGTAGAAAGGAGTATAAAAAAAAGAGTACTCATTTTTCAATAAAAGGAACTGGATTCAAATCCTATATCTGTCATTTCCTATCTACATGTCTTTGACCAAAAATCTTTGGATCTCAAATTTTTCATGTATAAGATGACCTTTAATATCCTTTTTAGTCCTAAAACCACAACCCCAAGTGTAGGGTCAAATCTAGACATAAAACTTAGAGGGAGATTAAACAGTTTTATTGTGAGGTTCAATAAATAGCAATCATCTAGAATGTCCACATAATCAATCTTTCTGGGATTATGCTTGCTAGGTTACAGCAATGGGTTTTAATGAATGGAGGTAAAGAAGCAAGGGACTTCCTAGATGGCTCCAGGTTGCCTCATGATTATCTGAGACATACAATCAAAACATTCCACACTTTGGGGAAGAATTTGCATCATCTGTTAATAAAGGATTTGGACATTTCAATAATTTTTGGGCCATAAAATAGGGCAGATCCCTGAGGCAGATAAGGTACAAGGACAAGACTGAGGGATTTTACAAAATGGAGTTACTTTGAAAACTACAATTCTCCCCTTTGGGACTATTAAGATCCTTACAATTTGTTTTAAACAATTCCAAAATCGGGTTTGGTTCAATCAGAAGTGATATGCAGGTTTTGGAATAGGGAACAGGTCTATAACACAGGCAGAATGATTAAAACAAGCAAAACAGTAATATGGTAAATAATAAAATCCAATATAACTGTAGCTTTAGAAGTATCAAGCCCTTTGGCAGTGTCCATTGATGTTCAGGTGTCTGGCAATCATCTCTTCTGTATTTCTCAAGAATCTGTGAATGCTTAGTACAGGTTTGTAGAGATATTTACTTGATGATCTCCAGATTTCAAATCACTTATGAAGAATCTCCAGATAATGGTCCTAAAACCTGATAGTATTAATCTGTTTTGGTAGTATAGTTCTAGATTACAGAGACTACTGAACTGAGTAATTTAGACTTCAGGGAATATATAATCACTTCCACTTTTGAACATGGAAGTGACCTGGTTAAATTGATGTTTTAGGTAGATGACTGTGACAGCAGCATGGAAGATGGAGTGGAGTGGGTAAAAAGGGCAAGATAAATGGTGTGTTTAGAAGCCTTTTGGAGCACCTTAGTCAGTGAGACTGGAGAAGAATGGAGAAACTGCCAAATATATATCAAAGGAACAAACAAACGAAAAGATAAAACAAAACAAACAACAAAAAAATTGCAGAACTCTTTGACCTATTGTATATAGGTAATAAATAGCAGAAGAGGTTCAAAGTTATCTTCACTCCATAGCCTCATAGACAAGAGAAGTAATTTTGCCCTAAATAAAGTTAGTAAAATTGACAGAGATACCAGTTTTTGGGGGGAGAAGGATAAATGCAATCTTTATTTTAACAAGTTTGAGATTATTGCAGGATTCATCAACAAACGTAACTACCAATGATAATGATACATTTTACTTCTACAGAAATTATCCATTTCAAAAACACTTTCACAAGGTTTCTCATTTGATGCTCATCAGAAACTTTATGATGTCAGCAGAAAAGATAATAGTATAGATACTTTGTTGTTGTTATTTAGTTATTTTAGTTGTGTCTGACTCTTTGTGAGTTCATTTTGAGGGTTTTCTTGACAAAAATACAGAAGGGGTCTCCCATCTCCTTCTCCAGCTCATCTGAAGAGAAATTAGGCAAACAAGGTTTAGTGACTTGTCCAGGGTCATACAGACATTAAAGGTCTGAGGGCAGCTATGAACTCAAAAAGATGAGTCTTCCTGATTCTAAACCTAGCGCTCTATCCACTGTGTCACTTAGTTGTCTTAAATTCATAATTTACACATAGACAAACTGAGGCCCAGAAAGGCCAAAGGAATTGTCACAGTTCATTGTCAGGAGAATTTAAATTCTCTCTGGGCTGGAGATGAATTAATTTTAAAAAAGGAGTTTAGAGAATAAAAGCATGACTATTTGGAGGGCATGTAACAATTTGCAGTTAGTAGAAAACAGAATATCAAGAAGGCAGGTAACTAAGGTAGAAGAAGGTATGGTAATACTTAGACTACGAAAACTTTTGAGTAGATTTATAACTATTCCTATAAGTTGAAATGTTTTGATATGTTTTATTCTTATTGGATTAAGTGCCAGTTTTATGAGGTCTATCATTTGCTAATGTTCTGCTCACA
Organism: Potorous gilbertii; assembly: GCA_028658325.1. NCBI lineage: Eukaryota > Metazoa > Chordata > Mammalia > Diprotodontia > Potoroidae > Potorous > Potorous gilbertii. The sequence goes on from CM053772.1 coordinate 147,623,201, forward strand.
AGACCTGAAGTTTCTGCACATTTATAAAGTCTATGAAAACTTCAGTAGTTTGAAGGGCCCACCTCACATTTATTCTTTTAATAGTAGCTGTGGTGTTAGTTAAATACTGTTATTTTCAGTTTCTATATGAGACAGACCTTTTGATGTTTCTTGTCACAGGGCTTAATTTAGTCCCCCTCAATCTGTAATTAGAGCAAATACTCTACTTAAAACATGCCAGAAATATATTCTTGCATTTTAAAAATTTAGTTATTGTACCTTGGTTCATAGTATGATGTATATGTGTTAACTTTTTTGGGTCCATTGATCAGTGATAGTACCGTGATTTCCTCCTTCTGTGAAACTTTGGTCATTTGGTATTTCTCTAGATTGGTCAAGGTTTCTTAACACTTTCTTCTGCACATGTGCATGTATGTGTGTCTCTATGTCTATGTGTTTTCAGCCCTGGAACTCTTAATATTCTGCTCACCGATCTCATTTCAGCAGTCGATATCTTCTGTTGATCAGCATCCTTCTATCTTCAGAATTCCAAGTTTCTCGCTGGATCAGAACAGGTAATGTCTCATTTAAAATGAACAAGGGGTGGGTGACATCCCCTGTCGGAGAAAAGAAAACAAAAAGCAGGCAAGATAGAGAACTAGATATTCTAACAGTGAACACAAGATAACTCAGAGAGGAACCTCTTCAAATATACTCATTTTGTTTTATTTTTTATTTTCTCTCATATACTTCAAATACTGGTTTATCTCAAAGCAAACATAGTGCAGCTGAGGAAGACATATTTTATTGAAAAGAGAACTTCCTCATTTGTCTCGCCAACTGGAAATCCAGCAAGTTAAAATCTAGCAAACCAAGAAAAGTTTCTAAAGGAACAAGATGTGGGTATGTATGTACATACACACACATACACACATGCACACATGCACTTGCATGTGTATAAATTCATAAATATACAAACATATATATATACACACACCTATACTCATGAGCACATACAAATATATAACATGTATATGCAAATATATAGCATTCACAAACATGCATACTATATACAAATTTAATATATATATGTATGTGTGTCCATACACACATTTAACTATGTTTGTGTATATATTTTATATGTAATATTTATTATATAACTGCATCTACATTATATGTATATGAATATGTATTCATCATATATACATATGTATACATGTATACAATATGTAAATGTATTATATAAATATTGTATTTGTGTGTATGTATATGTATATGTATATGTTTGTTTACTTTCTTATAAGCCCCATCATTCAGTGCTGAAGGATATATATGAGTAGTAAGGATATACATATATATATATATGTATATATATACATATATATATATATGTACAGTGTAGTCCAGCTAGCATTATTATTAGTCGTTTCTAAATGAGGACACTAATGTACAATGAAATCAGTACTGCTGGGATTGGATATAATCAATTATTTGCTTCATCAAACAAAATTGTAGCATCTACATACATAAAAACATCACATCCATTGTAGTAGTGATAAGTGTATACAGTTATTGTAATGGCATAGTGACAAGTTCTGAACTGTTATGTGACTTAACCACCACCAACAAAAATGAAATAGCCTTATTGATGGTTTTAAACTGAGAGTAAACTATTTAGGTCATAGATTTAGAGGAAGAAAGGAACTTTTTTGTCATTTTACAGTTGAAGAAAGTAAGAGAAAGAGAAACTAAATAACTTAGTTATTACATCTAATAACCTCTATTAAGTGGTTGAGTTGGAATTATAACTCAGGCCGTTATGATTTCAAGTCTAGTGTTCTTTCCAAAATGGCATCCTGACTCTAGATAATGGGAGACACTTCAGAATATGTCAGCATATAAAATAACATTGTTTTGTCTCTTCTTTGGAAAGCACTAAAGAAGCATTTTAATCTACAAAAATATCCCTAGGTCAGATTGGGACAGCCATGTTCTCCGCATGACAGATTAAAATCTAAGTTTTCTGCTCTTCAAGAAGCAAATTTTCTCATGCTATTTTTTTGTGCACACGAAGAGAAAACATGCTCTAGATGAGAATGTTGTTAAGTGGATACAAGGTGACTTTTTTTGGCTCCCAAAGTAGTAATAAATTGGTCATCTAGGAAAGAAGCTTATTAATGAATTTTCAACAATAAGTTTTCCTTGGACTTGTGCTTTTTAAAATTTTTGTCAATGACAAACATACAGATGACATGTAGCTACTATGTAAGATGATATAGCAATTATAATAATAAAATATGCCAACAGTCTAGAATACTGGACCACATTAAATAGGATAACCTTTAACTGAGATCAAAGTAAATTCCAACATGGATCAAAAAATCAACCTTTTCTTATTAAAAAAAAAAAGGAGTGGGGTCTGATGACAGTTGTTCTGAAAAAAATTCCAGGAGTTAAAGTGTATTTCAAACTTAACATGCTAATAATCTGTTATGATGATCAAAAATACTAATAAAATTTAAGTAGCAGTAAGAAAAGCATAGTGTTCAAAAAAATAGTTCTTTTCCACCCTAGTCAGACCAGATCTCAAAAAAACGTTGTACCATTCTGGGCGTCCTATTTTAGAAAAATGATCGAAAAATTGAAAAGTATTTGTAGGAAGATTGTCAAGTGATTGAAGGGATGTGAGATCATGTGGTATACAAACAGGTTGAATTAATTAAGGGTATTTATCTTGGAAAGGAAAGGATTGAAACATTAGATTGAATGGCATATCATAACTGTCTTCAAATATTTGAAAGGTTGGTATTTAGAAGAGGTATTTTGAGAGCAGTACAAGGAAGAATGAGTAGGAGTTTTAATGAGGTAGATTTATGGATTGATATTAGAAGAGAAACTTCCTAACAATATTATTCAAAAGTAAAATAAGGTGCTTTATGAAGCAATATGCTGTTGCTCCCTAGAGGTCTTTAGGTGAGGGATGGATGACCACTAGCTAGGAATATTTTGAAGAGAGGGTTGTCAGCCCAACATTGGAATAGATGTAATTTTTTTGAGGTTCTTTCCGTCTCTGAGATTCTATGAGATCAATGTAGTCTGCTTATCAAGAAAATAATTACCAGGTTCACCATCTGTTCTGTGTGAATTAACATAACAATAGATCATCCCTGTATTTGTTTTGCTTACCACTATGTTCATGCAACCTATATTGGCCTGAATTGATAGTCACATGGTTGCCCTGTCCTCTAGTATCATTCCTTCACATTTCTTGTTATTTTTGGTAAATTTATATTCTGTAGGTTGAGTGGAGACATGTTGGTGCCTGAGCTGCCCAAAATACACAAATAAGCAATTAAGAAAGTAAGCCATTCATTATCTAGTCATACATATTGTTGTCATTAGGATCTTTTCAATGCATAGGTAATTAATATGGTATATTTTCAAATGCAGTGTCACAAACGTTTATTTCCTCATCCAGGGCTGAGGTCCTGAGTCTATTCTGAGAGTCCAAAAGAGAAGGCCTTTAGAAAATGAGTCCATGAGATGAAGTAAAAGCAAACAAACAAAAACCCTCTTGAGTATGCATTGTCCAAAGAGATCTTGGACCTCCCTATAAAGCTCTGAGTAAGGGAAGGATGTGCGGAACTTCCCATCTAACAGAGACTAGAAGATCATAGAAAATGAGGATAAATATTTATCAGAACTTTTGCCTCTCTAGTGCAGAACAGTGATTTAATTGATATGTGGGCCTTCCATTATAGAAATTTCTTATACCAATCCATACTGGCAAATTGAAGAACACATACAGGGATGCTCTGTTTACTGTTCCCAGTAGTCTCTTCATAAAACAAAAGTCCATGTAGACTTAACTTGTCACAAAAAGGCAGTAAAAGATCCCTTTTAATGATCAGAAAATCATAGACACTAAAATAAACCCAGGGTTTGAGATTCACTTTTTCTACCTGTTTTCCTAATCTGTCAAAACCAATTAATTCCCCCAAAGCTATCTAGAGTATTATATGGGCAGCTAACTGTTAGAATAAATAAAGCACCTAAAGCCTCCAATAAGGATGACCTGCGTTCACATCTAGCCTTAGATATTTACCAGCAGTGTGACACTGGACAAGTAATTTAACTTGTTTACCTCAGTTTCCTCATCCTTCAAACGGTGAGTAATAGCATCTATCTTCCAGTGTTGTTGTGAAGATAAAATGAGATAATAATTGTAAATTGCTTAAAACAATGTTTGGCACATAGTAAGCACTTTGTAAATGTCAGTTGTTTTGTGGTTGTCATTATCATTTTCATAACCATTATTTTCACCGGAGGATTAGCTCCTCAAGTATACCAGGCCTCTCCTGTTTTTGGTTTTGTTCCCTGCTTCTGCCAGCCTTGAACTAGATGTTTCTTATTTCAATCAAACCTAAAAGCAGCCACTGTCTCACTTAAACTTAGAGTAACTTGAACTTTCTTCCTAAGGCATCCATGTTCCCTGAATTTTACTTAGCCTGACTTTGAATGCACCTTAAGTCTCTCAGCTCCTTTTGGTTGCCAACTCATAATTTCAGACTAATGTCCAATATTATGAATACAATTGTGCAATAATGTATTTTTTTCCCTAAACTCCCTTTGTATCACCCCCCCTCTGTTCTCATTCTTGAGAACAAAATAATGTTTTATTATGACAAAACATTATCCAAGATTTTTATATTGTAGCCATATTATCTCATAATTCTTTGTTAAATACTTGAAAAAAATGGATATCTGTTTCATAAACTGAAAAGATGATTTTTTCCTTATTATGCCATGCCTTAAAATTTCATTAAAAGTCTACTGATAATGAATGGATTTAAAAAAAAAACTATCCAAATTAGCTTTGCTAATTAGTCATGATTAATTTAAAAAATGTCTCTGATTATAATGGCTGTAGGTTATCTAAATTTATGATACATCAGTGTTTCTTAATTTGCTAATTTATTTTTCTCAAATAAAGGGCAATCCAAGCAATAATAGAGAGCAATTTATATGGAAATATATATTAAAACTATTTTGATTTTTGGCTGCTGAAGGTTTTGTGTTGGAAAATTTCTAATCTCTTAAATAATAGTAACATTGAAAAATAACAAAAAATTATAGTTAAAGAACAATAAAAAAGTAGCATAGAATAATGGATAAAGACACTCCTTGAAAATGGAAAGATCTGACTGGAAGTTCTACCTCTGACACATCGTGACTCTGTGACTGTGGCAAATCTCTTAACCTCTCAGTCCTTCAGCAACAAAACACCACCAACTGACCCTTCATTTTTCTTTAATAATTCTCTCCATGACCCTTCAAGACAGTGGAATTTTGAAGGAACATTTATATTTTCTCTTCAATTAGAATGTGATGCCTTTCTCATAATTTTTCCTTTCCCAAAGATCCAAAGTACTCACCTTTCTAAATTTCTCTTGTCCCCTCTATTCATATTTCCAGGCACCTACCTTGTTCTTATCTTTTCATCAGGAGTGAGTAAAGTATCTTTTTTATTCTATTAAAGGTCCATTTATCTCCATTAGCTTACATTCAGTTTTACTGAATGCCATTCCTGGTTTCTAGTGTTTTAGTTTTATCTTTTGGATCATCATATTCCAAGATGTGTTATTTTTTCTTCCTTTATAATATTCACAACATATTCTTTCATGATCATAACCACTGTTTCTTGGTTTCTTGGTTTTTGAACTCTATCTTTATCTGTTATATGTTTTATTTTACAGTCATTTCACTTTGTTTTTATATTTCTTATCATACTTTTGAATAATTTATTTGGTAATTTTTCCCCATTTTCCAGGAAGATCACTACTTGTGCCACCTTCTTATATTTTATGATCTAAAGTATTTTTCTTTCTCTTTTTTACTATAGAGTTTTAATTTCATTTTTTAAGTGCTTTGGTTTTTTCCTTTACACTTGGAGTTCTTATGGCCAAACCATTTCCCACCAGAAATTTCTCTTGTATTTATTGTAGATTCTCTCTTCTGTCTTTAACATGTGGGATTTTCTCAATCTGTATATTTTCTTCCTTGAATTTAGACTTTACTTCTGTTTACTTTTATTTCCAATCTTACTTTTTGGAACTGTGTTTATCAAAGATTAGGTTACTGTCAAACCCCTGGGATAGCTTTGCTTACAGTTAGAAGTTTCTGAATATTGCCTTTGCAGTCCTGAACCATATGGAAAAGTTACTAGTGTTTTCTTTTATTTTTGCTGATATTATTTTTTCTGATGCCTTTGACATTTTTACTGGAATGTTTGCTAAATGAATTGAGCCTAGCAAAGCCTTCCACATAGCCACGTTGCATGGAGATATTTTTAATTTATTTTTTCTTTGAATGTATCTTCTTTGGGGGATGAAAAGGTTTCTTGCATATTTTTAGTGTGTTCTACAATAGCTATCAGAGTGCCTTCCACATAGAGTTCTTCTATTAATTAAAGACTACTTACTCCAAGCCAATCACTCTAGGTCACTTTATAAAAAAGAATTTAAGAGAGCTGGAATAAAGAGACAACAAAGACCTTATATAGTAAAAAAAGAAAGTAGAAAGAGTCATCAAACTTGCCAATATGTATTTATTAAGGATATGTGATTCAATTGCTAGTTGATACCTTCTCAAGCACTCATTGCTCTCTCTCCCTTCTGATTGGAGGACTGGTGGGTGGAAAACTAACCATCTCCCCAAACTTTCCATTATAGAGGGTTCTGAACTTTTCAGAACATTCCAGGTAACTCACCACTTTCCATCAGCAGCCAAGATGCCCCCATGCTGGGTACTCCCTCATACTCCCTTTCACACTCTCCACCTTCCTTTTGTGTGTTGATTTCCTCCATTAGATCATAAGTTCCTTGAGGAATGAAAACAGGTCATGCATTTTCCTGATTTTAATCCCTAGTGCTTATCACCATACCTGACACCAAGTAGACACTTAATAAATGTCACCTGAATAAAATTGAATTGAACTACCCGTTGAAGATGCAAAGAGAAACAAAAATGCTCCTGCCCTTGATGAACTACAATCTAAAGAGGCAGAAAAAGATATAAGTAATGAAGTACAGATAAAATACATGCAGAGTAGAGGGGAGTATTCTAAAAAGGGAAGACAGAAGACTAAGAAAAGAATGGAACTAGGAAAGGACTCCTGAAAAATATAGAATGTGAGTCGAGCATTTTAGAAAATCCAGAAAGCTAAGAGGTGAAGTCTAATATGGGTGATCATTCCAGACAAGTGGTCAGTCAGTATAAATGTGTATAGATTTATATAGATATAGGGTACATATAACTAAAAGTAGAGAATATAACTCACATGAAAATTATAGGAAGTTATTTAAATGTAATATTGTTCCTCTGGGAATGCGAAGACAAAACAAATGTCAATAGATTTCATGTAAAATTACATTTTTAGGCTTTGGTTGTAGTACATACATTTTGCAATTCTTTATCAATTCAAAATACTGGATTATAAAGCCTTAGAATAGGAAAGCTTTCATTTCTCATATTCTTACTTTGGTGTATGAGCAAAGCTTATCCTGATCTGTCAAAGGCAAAGAAGAAGTTAGTTTGGTCAAGTAGTGGCAATCACAAAGGATTGCTCTCAACCTACAAGTCTGAAGGATTAGTTGAGGTTTCAAGTTATTTATTCATTCCTGATTAAATAAGATATATGAATATATAGGGAGGGAACTCTGGAAAAGAGATCCTCATGAGCTTTTTAATGTCAGCCTTCACCTTCTCTTGATCTACAACATTAGAATCTTAAAAGATAGATGATAAATGTTGGAGAAGGTATGGAAGTGTCTGAACACTAATTCATTGTTGGTGGAGCTATAAGCTTATTCACTCATTCTGGAGAGCAATTTGGAACTATGTCCAAAGGGTTACAAAGATGTCTATACCGTTTGATCCGGCAATATCACTTCTAGGACTCTATCCCAAAGAGATCACATAAATGGGAAAGGGTCTCACATGTACAAAAATATTTATAGCAGCTCTCTTAGTGGTGGTCAAAAGTTGGAAATCGAGGGGATGCCCATCAATTGGGGAATGGCTGAACAAGTTGTGATATATGAATATAATGGAATATTATTGTGCGATGAGAAGCGATGAGTAGGAAGCCTTCAGAGAAGCTTGAAAAGACATATGAACTGATGTTGAGTGAAAGGAGCAGAACCAGGAGAACTTTGTGCACAGAAACAACCTCAGTGTGTGAGGAATTTTTTCTGTTAGACTTAGTACTTGATTGAAATGCATGGACTTTGCAATACCTAAAGGCAACATGCCTTCCACATCCAGAGAAAGAACTATGGAAGTGGATCACAGATAGAACCAGACTATTTTCTTTTATATTATTTTTTTGTTTTATTTTATGGTTTCTCCTATTCATTTCAATTTTTCTATGAAGCATGTATTTAATAGGGAAGTACGTGTATAACCTATGTAAGATTGTATGCCATCTCAGGGAGGGAGTGGGGAGGGAGAAGAGAATGAAGGGGAGGGAGGGGAAAAAATCTAAGGGATATGGAAGTGATTGTCAAACACTGAAAACAAATAAAATAAGTTAATGTTTTAAAAAATTTAAAGATGGGAATGGAGAGTGGGAAAGAATGAGCTGTTGTGTTTTGTTTTGTTTTTATGTGATGGGGGGAGTGTTAAGACTTTGATGTATAAATAATCAGTGATATTCCAAAATGTTTTTCCTTTCCACTCATTTCCCAAGACATTTTATTTCCAAATACCATACTACTTATATCTACAGATGCACTATTTGCAAAGCACAATTTACATTTCAAAATAAATGATTTGTCATATTTGTTGTCTGTTGTTGCTTGAATCTCTTGTTCTATCTACCATAGTAAATAGTCTATAGTCTACCTTTTTGTTACAATAAAAATCCAGCAGATCGATGTGACATTTCAACAACTCCAAGACTTAAGTCAGTGTTTGGTATGCATGTGTAAAATAGGGATTACAATAGCGCCTATCCCTCAGGGCTATTGTGAAGATCAAATGAGATCCCTTATTGATTTTGAAGCATTGTACAATGCTAATACTACTAACAATATTAATAGCAACAATAAGAAAAACAGTCACCATTTCCCAAATTGTCTGTTCTATTGTTGATATTCTCTTTTATGAAGATTTCACATACATAATGTGACATTTATTTCCCTGCAAATTTATGTGGAAGTGAACTGTACTCAGATCCCTGAATCCTTCAGCATTGTTATAGTTAAGTTATTGGTGGGAAGCTCATTATCACAGAAAACGGAGATGGATCATGTGAGTTTCAAGAGTTTTCAGAAAAGAAAAAAAAGTATTTGCAGTGTAGACACCCTTGATGGGCTTGTGTCCATTTGGATGCATGGCAATTATACAATGTGTAAAGATCCTGCTAATCATCATCGTTGTCATCATCATCATCATTCCATTTACAACAAAAGTGCAGATTTGAAGACCTTCTGGCTTTTGTCTAGGAACAATAATATCTAATAGAGAGAAGACTGAAAAATATTGGAACTTTCAGATGAAAATTATAATTCATGGAACACTGAATAGAGAGCTTACACTTCTCTTCCTTGCCTTCTCCTCTCCGCTTCCCCAAAGTTGGCTTTCCATGACCATTTGGGTTACCTATAACTGTATTTTGGTATCATAGTATTCCATGAGTTTTAGTTATCAAGCATCTTGGACAATACTGGTGGTAAGGGTACAGGGATCCTAGTTAAAAAAATCTACATGGTATCACTGGAAGGAATGCAAACTGATTCCTATGTCAGTTGAACTGATCTGTTCCTTTTCTATTTTGGTCCCAGATAAACTGCCACTTGCAGTGCAGTGTCCGTACAAGATAGCTGTAATGATTAATTAAATCAGTGTCCTGTTCATCTAAATATATATCATGATCCGGATAATACGTGGTCTTCATTCCCCTTATGTTTCTTATATGGAAAGCAAAGATAGTTTCTTTTGAGTGACTCCTTGAGTATAATCAGTGCTGTTCCATGACCCTATGTAATCAGGACAATGTCATCCAAAAACAAAATTTATATTATAGCTATAAGGTACTTTGAGATAACACAGTCTCTCCATTCATGATTCCACCATTAATCTCATGATATATTAGATAGCAGTTAATGTTAGCAATCCATTCTCTCTCCTCCTCCTCAGCTTCCTTCTCTCTCAGTGTCTGTCTGCTTTCCATATATTTCTACATATTACACACACACACTCACATTCACACACATGCACACACACACACACACACACACATATATATATATATATATATATATATATATATATATATATATACAAATACACACACATTTATATTTGTTAAGTAATTTTGAAAAAGTATTAAACAAAAAGAATTCTATGTGCCATGTAATATGTGTGGTTCTTTTCCTCTGATTTACTAATTCTCTGTTCATCAGCTTCTCTGCCCTAATGCATCCTACAATCATATGCTAGTCTTTCCTCAATGCATTTTGATTTTTCTGGCATCAAGCAAAATAAACACTTTGGGATAGACAGATTCCTCTGCAAAGGAAACAAAACTGAAAGGGACTACATGAATCTTCTCCATTAGTTCTTGTTGTCTGATTTATTTAAGACCTTGGCTTGCTGGGTAGCCCTTCTTTTCAAACCTGCAGGAAGGCATTCAAAGATTAATTAGAAAGTGGGCATGGTACCATCCTAAACTATATTCTATGTAGACATTATCCTGTCTAAAACTCTTATAATTATATTGGTGTGCAGCCTGCCTTACAAGATTTGTCTAAGTAATAGCACTCTAAATTTCATATATTGTTTGTTGTTCATATATTTTTATTCTTTGCATTTTTTTAATTGCATTTAAAATGCGATTATTTCATACTTCAGGCTGTTCTATCAACAGTCTGTTCCAACATCATGGCAGATTTTCAGACAGTTTGGCTTAAAATATGAACAAAAATCACATTAGCAGCAAATTGCTATTAAGCAAAACCAACATAGCAAGAATAAGGCATTGCCAGTTTGATCTGTGGCACATGCTTTAAAAAGAGACAGTATAAAAACTTCTTGGCCTCTAAAATGCAAGTCTATTTGAAACTGAAAAATCTCCATGTCACCACATTAAAAAAAATGGAAATTGCAAACTTTTTGCTCCGTTAAGGGTGGGCTCTGGAATAAGAAAAAAAACACTTAATATATTCATTTTAAAAATCACAAGCACACCCAAATAAATAAATAACAGTTTAATAGCTCAGTGGATCATGAGTCAGAAAGGCTTGAATTCAAATGTTGCCTTAGAAACTTTCTAGTTGTGTGAACTTGAGCAAGTCACTAAATTTCTTTTTCCCTCAATTTCTTCAATTATAAAATGTGTATTACCTACCTTGCAGCACTTTTGTGAGGATCAAATGAGATGATATTTGCAAAAAGCTTAGTATAGTGATTGGCATGTAGTAGGTACTTAGTTTTTTCACTTCTCTTCCTTAATATTAAGTTTAACTGGAGAGCGAGTAAATGGGCTTAAGATAAAATTACAATAACAAAGTAGAACAGAGTTAGATTGCAGAGACTTTTAATTGTCATGTTGATAATTTTGCATTTTTTTACTAAAGGTAATAAGGAACTATAGAGAATTCCTGAGGAACGATAGTCATCATCAGATGGTGGTTTTAGAAATTCAGCGAATAAGTGCTGGGCCTTGGAGTCAGGAAGTTCAAATCTAGCATTTACTAACTCTGTGATGCTGGGAAAATAATTTAATGTTGGTCTGACTTAATCTACCAGAAAAGGAAATGGCGAAGCACTTAAGTATCTTTGCCAAGAAAACCCTATGCATAGTATGGTCCATGAGGTCAACAAAAGTCATTCAAGTTAACTTGAAGAACAAGTTGAACTATTATAAATGTGAAAATCTCTCCTTTTGCCAATATAGAATGCATAGTACCATGTTCTCACATATGGGGTCTCCAGATTTACTAACTCAAATTTAGAGGTGCTACATGGGTAAACTTCCATTTAAAATCTTAGCTCTTGATCCTCCCCTGGTAACTATTTTGTGGTCTAGTCAGCCAGAGGACAAAATTAGTTCAGCAAAAGTATTTTAGGAAATATCCTTGTAGTCCTAGCACTACAGTTCTATTTGACCACTTCACAGTCAGATTAGCTTTGGCAAAGGAATATTTCTTCCGATGTACTACTAAAATAAACATATTACTATACTGCCTAATATATGTTGAGGCATAATCCTCCTATACCACCTAAATCTCTGAGGAGAGGGATTAGGTTCATAGATTCTTAACCCAGTTCCTTTAAGATTAATATGAGTTGTATTAGTACATACCACCAAAGTACCTTAGGTGTACTTTCCCACAATAATAACCGTTAGTGGAAAAATTGGAAAGAAATATGGATCAGACAGGCAGTTGGGTTGTGTAGTGGAGAGAGAACCAAGAGGAAGGTGAGAGGAAGATTCATCTTGTGAGTTCAAATCAGGCCTCAGGCACTTACTGTGTGACCCTTGGCAAATCATTTGGCCCTATTTGCTTTAATTTCCTCATCTGTAAAATGAACTGGAGAAGGACATGGCAAGTTACTTTAGTATCTTTATCAAGGCAGCCCCAAATGTTTTCATGAAGAACTGTACATAACTGAAAAAACTGAGCAACAAAACGCATGCATCAGACATGAGAGACACTCATATAGAAAACATGTATTGGGAGGGAATTTATGTTCTACTTATGTGTGTGATGGTCAGTTCATGGTTTTGAAGCTCTAGGAACACTGATATCTTCTTATGATGTCATTGTGCTGTTTATACTACATCTGTTGCCTCTGGGACTGTAGTAACTCCAAAAGACGCATGGCTTTGATAGTCCTTGTTGGACTTGTGGTAACAGCTGAACACACACTCACTGTAACAGCACTCTATGTTGTTTAGTTGCTTCCATATGGTTGGTATAGTGAATTCTGGGCATGTGATCTCTGATATGCATATCTACTTAGGATCAACACTGGGCTTCTTCTTTTTAGGTCTTCTGCTGGTTAGTGAACTTCCTGTCTGCTAGAACATCTAGAACCTTTCTCTAATTAAAATAGACTGATGACAATGTAATGATAGTTATTGTATCTAACTAATAAAAAAGCAGCAGGACACCAAGATGATTTTTTAAAAACTTTTCAAATAGTGTATGTGTCGCAGACATTTATTAGGTTTACCAAATTTCTAAGTACCTGTCTGGTTTAGTATATAAATGATCTTTAAAAAATCATTTATATGCATAAATATATAAATTATAGAAGGTTAGCAAAGGAAAGGTAAGGATGCAGGATCACAAATATCTTACCAACTCTCCCTCATTCCTTCCTTACACATATCTGTCAGCCACATTGGAATCACCTCCAGTATCAGACTAACGGGAATATTTGTCTATTCTTTTTATGGGTTTCTTTCTGTCAGTAGAATATAAACTGTTTAAAGGTAAAGACTGTCTTTCTTTTTCTTTGTATTCCTATCCTCATTACTGTGTCTGGCACAGAGTAAGCACTTTATAAATACTGCTGACTTTTGAATGACTGACTCTAGCATCATAGTGTTACCTTATGGTAAGGAAAAAAAACCTTTATTTTCCCCCTACACTAAGAAGTTGCTGTTTATGTGTATAAAAAGGAAATGACGCTCTCCTAAGAAATAATTCTCTGAGCTTGTATAGTATTTGACACTAAATAAAATATATTCAAGAAATTTCTATAAAAAATACACAAATACGTTAATGTGGAGGAAAAGGACATAATATTACATGTATATCGTAAATTTGTAAAATCTTTGTGCAATCAAATTAGGAAGTTTAAAGCTTCCTGGAACAAATTAAGTACAATTACAGAATAGACACATCTTAAAATTGTGGTACTGACTGACACTGCCTTTGAGAATATCTAACAGCAGCATCCTCTATTTTATTTTGTATTAAAGTAAAAAATTCACCCTGATATAAACCATACATTTTTATGATATTCTGAATATACAGTTACAACAGTGACTAAAACTGTCTTTTATTTGTATACTATTTAACTCATTTACATACAGTAGGAGAATTTTTCTCCTCTGCTATCTCTATAATCACTTTATCTTTTTTGAACATTAATTCTCTTCAGAATTTATACTCTACTCCTAAAGAACAATATAGAATTGAAAGAGTCAATTTTATATAGATATGATATAAAGTTCTTCAAAACAGTACTAGTCTTCTTAATTGATAAACTATCTTAATTGAAAATTGGAAATTTTTTTTTAAAATCTGCAAAAGGGAAACCCAGCCTAAACTTGAAACAAAATGGATGAAGTGAAGAAAAAAGCAAGAAACAGAGACAGAAAAAAATGACATTGGAAAGTGACAATTGGAAGAATGATAAGTGGAAAGTATGCTAGAAAAAGGGGGAGCTTTATGGAGGGAAGAAATATAGTAACGAGTACTAGTAAACAAAATTGGTTATTTTAATAAAGTAGTAGTATTCATAGGAGAGAGTTTGAAAGAGTAAAATGCCAAGTGATTAAATGAATTCTAAACTGATTAGTGTTGTGATAAGAAAACTATGATTCAGCACCATACAAAAAAGTAATTACTAAAAGAAAAAAATTGAAGGAAATTTTTTTTTACGTTTTGTGTAGAATTTCTTAAGTGCTTGAGCACACATATTCATACTCATTTGTTTCAATTATATTCCACTGAGAAGAAAGGAGTTTGTCTGAAAAATGATCTTAGGGGTTTTTTTTTACGTACTGCAAGTTTAATATGAGTCAACCATGTGATAGCACAGTCAAGACCATTAAGAAAATGTTGGGCTGAATTAAGAGAAGACTAGTGTCTAGAAAGTTTTATTTTTCTCTGCCCTGGAGAGATAATATCTGCCATATTCAGTTCAGTTCTATCACTTTTGGGGGATGAATCTCAAAGAAAGACCTTCCAGATTTTTGTGATTTCACTACTGCTTGAAAGGTAAGGATTGTCTTCCTTTTTCTTTGTATTCCTATCCATCTACCAAGGCAAATCTGCAACATCTGAAATAACATCACCTTAGAGAAATGGTTGAGAAACTGAAGGGATAGTTACTTGCCCAGTATCATGCAGCCAGTCTGAACTAGAGTTGGGACTTGAATCATGTTATTCCTAGCTTTGAAACTTTGTCATAATTCTCTGTACCATATTGCCTTTATATTTCTTAATGGATAAACATACATTAGCTGTTTGCTCCTCTATTTGGCTATGCCCTCTACAAGACTGCTTTAAAAGGAAGGAAATAAAAATAAATTCTAGGGAAATCCAGATCTAATGTTCTTAACCTTTTTATATTAGGAATCCTTTTGATAGAAATGAATTCTATCCCTTCTCAAGAAGATATTTTTTTTGGGGGGATGATTTTTTTTTAATTTTAATCTTAAATACAAAACAAGTAAAGAAAAGAAACAAATTTAAATACTAAAATTTAAATACAAAATAAAGAAGGGAAAGAAATCACCATTTGCACAGCAGAACAAGAGAGGATCAAAAATACAAAGCAATAAATTTCTATTTCACAAAGGTCTATATAATAAATACTGCATATTGTGATCAGAGTTGTCAATCTTTTCTTTTTTCCTTTTAGGTTTTATTTTGTTCTCTGCTGTGCACTTTTTATTTTGTTCTTTTTTCCCCTTTCCTATCCCCCTCCTCCAAGAAGGCTACAATTAAGTGCAGATACACACACACATTAACATATAAACATATGTATAAGTACTTATATACAAATACATGAGTAGGTATCTGTAATCATACATATACATTCATAAGCATCTATGGAAGACCATACTATATATATTTGTGTTCTGTTTCTCTGAATGTTGATAACATCTTCTTCATGGACCCATCTTTCCATATTTTCTTTAAATCCACACTCCTCTTTTCCAACACTATAGTAATATTACAACTTTGTACTGTCAAGCTATTTTAAGTAGTCTAAAACAAGAACTATTAATATGGTTGACATGTAATTAGTTTTCCTATTTTCTTCTTTTGATTAAATCTGTTTTATTAGCTTTGTCTAAGATCAGGATTACTACCCCTCATTTGTCCCTTAATAAATTCTAGTCCTGATATTTATTTTATGCTTACGTGTACCACTTATTTCTCATCCCTTCTAACTTCTCTGTTTTTCTTCTACCCACTATCTTTCCTTCCTATTACTTAAAATACCCCCCCTCCAAGTGTCCCTTCTTTATCCTCTACCCATTACCTTTTCACCCTCTTGTTTCTCTCTGAATTTAGAACACTTTTATATTCTTCTGAATATATGTGTTGTTCCCATTAGGATATGTTTATTCCCAGTAATCTAGACACCTTTTAGAAGACTTTGGTTCCATTCTAAATGTATATGCTATTCTCACTTTAATCCAGATCTAATATGAATAAGGTTCCTTCTAAAAATCTCTCCCTTGTCTTCTCCCCCTCTTTATCCCCTTACTTTTCCCCTAAATTTAGGGTACTTTTATACAAATATAGATGTAATTCCCTCTTTAATCCATTTCCAATGAGAACAGAATTCCGGAACTACCAGCCTTTCTCCCCCATCCAATTCCTCCATCTCAGTTCCTTCTCTTTCATATCATTTTTTTATAATTACCCTTCTCATCTTTTCCTGAAGGGTTTTAATTTTTTGAATCACATCATAATCAAGTCTACCGCAAACTTTCTTTCAAACTACCTCAATTACTGATAATAATCTTAGACATACATTTTACATTTCCTGCTACAAAAAGTACAAAGTCTGTCCTTATAGAGACCTTTCTAGTCTTTGATGTGTACTTTATATTTCTCTTGATTCTTATATGTCAAATTTTTTTTATTAATTTTAGGTCTTTTGCAACAAAATCCTGAAAGCCTGGAAATTAATTGAATGCCCGCTTTTTTTTCATTCATGCTTAACTTTGCTGAGTTTCTAGCCACAACCCCAGTTCTTTTGCTCTTTGATGTATAGTATTCCAAGACTTGTGGTCTTTTAGGGTTGCCACTGCTAGGCCTTGTGTGATTCTAACTGTGTCTCCACCATATTTGCTTTTATTTTTGTTTGTTTTTGTTGCTCATAGTATTTTCTCCTAAAGTTGGGGGTTTTGGAATTTAATTATCATCTTCCTATAAGTTTTGTTCATAGGGTCTCTTCAGATTCATGGATTTTAGGACAATTTTCTTTATTTCTTGTACTATTATATCAAATATTTTTCTTTTTTATCATAGTTTTCAGGCAGTCCAATTATTCTTATATTTTCTCTGCTTGATCTGTTCTCCAGATTAATTTGTTTTTTCATATGTTTCTCTGTCTCTTCTATTTTTTCAATCTTCATATTTTGTTTTATGTTTTCTTAGACTCATAACTTTGCTGGCCTCCCCTTGTCTAATTCAAAGGAGTCATTTTCTTCCTTAAAGTTTCTGGACATCATTTACCTGTTGGTTGACTTTTCATTTCATAATCTTGCTTTTATCAGATTTTTCTTATTTTTTTTTCGATTTTTTCTTCAGTCCATCATTTGATTTTAACATCTTTTTTAAGTTATTCTGTGAATTGTTTTTCAGTAGGTGACCATTTGACCTTACTCTTTGGGGCAGGAGAGGCTTTTTTTCAGTATCCACCGCTGATGATGAATGCTGATCTTCTCTACTTCCACAGTAATTTTCTATATTTTATTTCTTTCTCCTTTCAGTGTTCATTATTTTTTTTCAATTTGTAGCAGCTTACCATTATAATTACCTGTAATCCTGGAGTATAGGGGAGGATACCTCTGGTCTCAAATTCTCCATCATTTATCCCCTCTACTTGGAACCAAAACCAGGAGCTCTGCCTTCTTGTAAGTGCTCAGTCAGTGGCATCCCTACCTAACTGTATCTACACTCAATGGATGTGTGCTGGTTCCTTCTTACCCAGCCCTGTTTCTTGGCAGTGCAGCTGGGCCTGTCATCCCTTATCAGCAGATGCTTCCCTCAGTCTTACCCCATGCAGATATCTGACTCTCTGAGATGAAGGTTCCTGTGACTGAAACATAGACTACATTGCAATTCAGTTAGCCTCAGAGGTTTGTACTTTACAGGCATCAAACCATGGTCCTGAGATTTCTCTTTGGATTCTCTTTGGTTGTCTCAGGAGGTCCATTGTTCTGTTCCAGCTTCTCTTAACTTTTACTGCTCTATGTTTTCCTTTGTGTTATTTTTGTCTTGTTTGTGGGAGAAAACTGCCAGAGTTTGGAATTTTTTGATCTACTCCTCTATCTTCCCAGAACCTTCTCAGTATAGTTTTAATGCGCAAAAACAACATGTATAGTTTTACAAAGAAAGCTAATTGTATTGAAATGTGTAGGTGTTTTTGTGTGTTCATCTAAAGAATGGGTGGTTTATATTAAGCTTTTAATGTGTAGGTGGGAAAGTTTACCCCTTCTTTTCTAGGCTCTGTGATTTCAAGAACCACTGTTTTGGTAACTTTTTTGTCCTTTTCAGTTTGGAATACTGATGGTAGAATGTCTGTAACTAGGAACTCAAATCACTTTCAAGCCACAATCCCAGGTTAGAAGTTGCTGTCAACCTACCAAGGAAGTCCTGAGAAGCCAGGGTGCTGAAACTTGAGCCCAGTGTTTGGATTTGGGACTTGATGAGACTATGATACACAATAACTGAGAGCTGTAAAACTTATCTCTCCCTTATACCTGAGGGAAAATTATGTCCATTGAATATGTTAGAAGGTTTTTGGTTGTTCTTAAATACTTTTGAAGTAAAATTCTATTGCAAAAGTTGCTATACTAAGTAATTAACTAGAACTAGAGTTCAGATTAGCCTAGAAAATCTGGGGAACAAAACTGGTGGTGGTTTGAGCCAGTAGAAAAGAGACTACACATCCCCAATTTCCTTAAGAGGATAAAAGAGCACACATAAAAAGATGTAAAACTCTATCCTTCAAGGATTGGGGACAAATGTAAGTACAATAACACATCTTTATTCAAGAAATTGAAATTTCAGTCTCTCTTAAAATTTTCTATTTCTTTTCTCTAATTGATTTATTTACTTGTTTGTTTATTCTAAGTTTTCAACATTCACTTCCACAGCATTTTGAATTCCAAATTTTTCCCCATATCTCTCATACCCCACACCAAGTCATCATTTCTGATTACTTCTTCCCCCAATCTATACTCCCTTCTATCATACCCCTTTCTTCTCTTATACTCTTCCCTTCTATCATCTTACAGGGCAAGCTAGATTTCTATACCCCATTGTCTGTATGTCTTATTTTTCAGTTGCATGTAAAAATAATTTTTAACATTGGTTCTTAAAACTTTGGGTTCCAACTTCTCTCTCTTCCTTCCTCTCCACCCAGTCCCATTGAGAAGGTATGAAATTTGACATGGTTTGTACAAATGTAGTAATGTAAAACACTTCCAATAATGGTCATGTGAAAGACTAACCATATTTCCCTCCATGCTATCCTGCACCCATTTATTCTATTCTCTCTTTTAAGCCTATCCCTCCTCAAAAATGTTTACTTCTAATTACCCCCATCCTTCCATTTGCCCTGACTTCTGTCATTCCACAAAACCCACTTATCCCATTCTTCCCTAGTTTCCTGTAGTCTAAGATAGATTTTCATACCAAATTGAGTGTGCATGTTATTCCCTCCTTAAGTCAAATGAAATTAGAGTAAGATTCACTTTCTCTCTCACCTCCTCCCTCTTCTCTTTCATTGTAAAACCTTTTCGTGTCTCTTTAATTTTGCAATATTCTATTTCTCTCTTTCTCCTTTGTCCATTAATTTTATTTTTTAGATATCATCTCTTCATATTCAATTCACCATGTCCTCTGTCTATTCATATATATGTGTATATATATATACATATACACATGTGTGTGAATAAACATGCACAAATATACATATATATGTATCTATATCTATCATCTCTCTCTCTCTCTCTCTCTCTCTCTCTCTCTCTCTTCCTTCCAACTACCCTAATACTGAGAAAACTCTCAAGGGTTACAAATATTATCTTTTCATCTAGGAATGTAAACATTTAAATAAATATTTTAACTTTAATGAGTTCCTTACCACTTCTCTTTCCTGTTTATTGTTTCATACTTCTCTTGATTCTTGCATTTGAAAGTCAGATTTTCTCTTTAGCTTTGATCTTTTCATCAAGAATGCTTGAAAGTTCTCATTTCACTGAATTACCATATTTCCCCTGAAGTATTTTACTCAGTTTTGCTTAGTAGGTAATTTCTAGCTCCTTTGACCTCTAGAATATCATATTCCAATTCCTTTGATCCCTTAATGTAGAAGCTGATAGATCTTGTGGTATTCTGACTGTGTTTCCATAATACTCTAATTAATTCTTTCTGGCTGCTTGCAGTATTTTCTCCTTGACCTTGGAACTCTGGAATTTGGCTACAATATTCCTAGGAGTTTTCCTTTTAAGATCTCTTTCATGAGGCAATTGGTGGATCCTTTCAATGTGAATTTTACCCTCTGGCTCTAAAATACCAGTACAATTTTCTTCGATAATGTTTTTTATAGATTATGTGCAGGCTCTGTTTTCTATCATGCCTTTCGGATAGTCCAATAATTTCTCAATTGTCTCTTGTAGATCTATTTTCCAGATCAGTTCTTTTTCTAATGAAATATTTCACATTTTCTTCTATTTTTTTAGTTTTAGGGTTCTGTTTTATAATTTGTTGACTTTTAACTTTTATCTGCTCCACTCTAATTTTTAAGGATGTTAAGAAGTTATTTTCTTCAGTGTGCTTTTGGATCTCCTTTTCCATATGACCAATTCTTCTTCTCATTGATTTTTTGAATCTCTTTTTCTATTTGGGTTAATCTATTTTTTAAGGTATTATTTTCTTATACATCTTTTGGGTCACCATTAGCAAACAATTAACTTGTTTTTCTTGATTTTCTTGCATCACCATCATTTCTCTTGTTAATTTTTCCTCTACTCCTCTTACTTGATTTTCAAAATCTTTTTTGAGCTCTTCCATAATCTGAGATCAATTCATATTTTTCCTAGAGGCTTTGGATGCAGCAGTTGTAACTTTATTATCTTCTTCTATTTGTATATTTTGATTTTCTTTGTCATCAAAGGAAGATTCTATACTCTGATTTGTTTCAATTTTTTGCTCATTTCCCCAGTCAATTATTTGACTTTTTACCTCTTTGTTGAGGTATTTTTCTGCTTCTGGTGGGAGTGGGGAAGTGTCCTGCCAGCAGCTCGATTTCCCCCAAAATATGTGGGCCTAGCGTCCTTGAAACAGTCTCTGCTGCTGTCACTGCTACTGTGACTGCTAAGAGCTCCTTTGCCCTCTTTGCTAGCCTGAAGTCGGGGCTGGACCAAGCTACTCTCTCAAACAGGTAAGACAAGCTTTTTTCACTTATGTTCCAAATTGTCCTTGGTATTTTTGGATCGAGAAGTCTGGAAACAAACACAGTTTCCAGTGATTCATTCCGCGATGTCTGCTCAGGCACCAACCACGCTGGACTATGTTCCTCCTCACTGCCACCATGATGAGAAATATGTTTCCCATTGACCTTCCAGGCTATCTTCAGCTAGAGATTTGCTTCACACTTTCACTATGTGGTTTCTGCAGCTCCAGAGTTTGTTTAGATAAATTTTTACAAATACTTGGTGGGGATTAGGGGAGAGATCAAGCAAGTCTCTGATTTTAGACCACCATCTTGGCTCCCTCCTCAAATTTTTTGATTTCTAATAATAAAATGTTTTCCTCAAATCACAGTTTAGCACTCTGCAATTCTAATCCCTTACCAGTTTAAATATTTAAAATTTGTGCTTGAGAAAGTTTATTTGTCCTGAATCCCAGACTAGAAAGTTTTGTAATTAAGATAAAAACCCAGGCCTCTGGATTGCATGTCCTATAGTTAATTATATTATGCCAAGAATGCCTTCTCTTTCTGTATAATACTTTTGATTGTTTTTGTTAACATTCTTTTAAAACATTAGTTCCCCATAATGTCACCTATAAATAGAAGTCATGAGATGTAGTACTTATGCATAGCTTTATAGCCCTTTCACATAGTTCCAAATTGTTCTCCAGAACAATTTGGGTCAGTTTATAGCTCAACCAGGTTATTAGTGAATCTATTTTCCCTCATCAGCTCTGAATTTGTCATTTTGGAGAGATGTGAGGTAGTACCTCAGAGTTTTGTGGGGTTTTCTCATAATTTGCCCTTCTCTAATCACTAACGCTTTAGAACGTTTTTTCATATGACTATCAATATATTCAATTTCTTCTACTGAAAACAGCCTGTTCTTACCTTTTGACAATTTATCAATTGGTGAAATAACTTTTTTTGTTTTATAAATGTGGCTAAGTTCCCTATATATTTATCAGATAGATATGATATAAAATATTAATTATTGAGAAAGAATTAATAAATATTAACTAATATTACTTTATTTTCTATGGTACCTTTTAGCAAAATATAGCTTAGTCAATTATCTCTTTAATTAAGCCTATTTTAGCTTTTGCTTTGTCTGAGTTCATGAATATCTCACCTTTTCTATTTCATAAATAATAATAATAGATTCTGCTTTAGTCCTTTATATTATTTCTGTGTCTTTCTGTTTCAAGTGTTTCTGTCATAAACAAAATGTTGTTGGATTTTGATTTCCATTCATTCTGTTATCCGTTTCTGTTTGTAGGTACCAGCTCATCCCATTCATATGCAAAGTTATAATTAACTACATGCTTCCTTCTCTCTTATTTTCCTCTCTTTTTCCTCTTTTTCTTTTTATCCAGTCCCTTCTCAAAAGTCTATTTTTCTTCTAACCAATGGCTAGCTTAATCCATCCTCCCTTTTATAATCCTCACCTCCATAACTTTTATCTCCTTACCTTCCCATTTCCTTATTGAGTAAAACAGATTTCCATACCCAACAGAGGGTGTATGTATTTGTTTTTACTCTTTGAAATAATTCTGAGTAGAGTGAGGCAGATTCTTTCAATTTCTATTTTTTCCTCTGAATCTAAGATTTTGGAGAAGTTTCCCTTTACAACTTGTTGAAACATTGTACAGGCTTTATTTTTAGTTGCTGTTTTCACGTAGTCCAATAATTATTAAATTATGTCTCTTCAATCTTTTTTCCAGGACAGTTGTTTTTTTGATGAGATATTACATATGTCTTATTTTGCTTTCTGTCTTTTGACTTTGTTTTCATCCTTTCTTTATGTCTCATGGATTCATTAACTTCCACTTGTCAAAATTTAATTTTTAAAAAATTATTTACTTCAGTTAATTTCTGTAACTATTTTTGTCCTTTTGACCTATTCTGCTTTTTCTTCAATATGCTTCTTTTTTTATTTTGTCAATTGCATTTTTAAAGGAATTGTTCACTTTTTTCTTCTCACTCTCTTAATTGACTTTTAAAATCTTTCTTGAGCTCTTCTAAAAAAGTCTTTTGCCCCTGAGACCAAGCCCATTTGAGGTTTGAATGTGAATATATTGTTGTCCTCTTCTGAATTTGTATTTTAATCTTCCCTGTCACCAAGATACTTCTCTGTGGTCATTGCTTTCCTTTATTGCTTTTTCCTCATAATTGTTTTCCTTTTTCTGGCTTTTAAAGTTGATTTTTGCTTCTAAAGTACAAGGATCCTTGTCCCAGGCTTCTTGTGTTGAGGACATAGGGTCTTGTTACTGATTTTGTATGCTGGTGCCTGAGGTCCTGGAAGTTGGAGATTGATAACTTACCTGGTCCTGAGCTGGTGGTCGTGACTGGTATGTGCCTGGTGTTAGCACTTTCCTGCTACACCACCCTTGGACTCATATTCTCCCACTGGTTTGCTAAGGTGTGACCTGTTGCTGGCTTTCTGGGATGCCTTCCATCTTATGGTCCTTCAGCCATAGAAAGAGGAGTTTTCCTTTAATTCCCTTAGCCTCCTGAGTTAAAAGACTGCTGCACATTGTCTTTCTGCTGGCTCCACTATTCCAGGATTTTTCCTGGGTCAATATTCTCTGGAGTTTCCATAGTTAAATAATGGAGTATTAGTGTGACTTACTGCTTACTCTGTCATCTTGGCACCTGGGAGTTGAAATAAGTGATTTTCACACATTCTGTCTGTGGGCTGATAACTCCAGGAGCAGCTGCTGCTGCTGCTGCTGCCATTTCTACTGCCAATTCCATCACTCCCAAGGCCTGCTCCTTATTTGCTAGGGCTGACTATATTGGCATGCCCTGTGCTGAATCTAGTTCTGACAGACCCCTCTTGCTGACCTTCTAACTTGTCTCTGGTGTCTGTGGGCTAAGAAGTCTGGAAATCATCACTGCTGTCAGTGATTACTTAGTCCCCTAAGATCTGCTCCAGCTTTGCTGGGGCTGTGACTCTAGTCTCATGTTTAAGGAGTGATTTTCTTCAGTGAATTTTTTATAATAGCTATTCTAAAGGATTTTTTTTTTTGGCTTGGGTCTTATAAGCATCTTTTTTAATTGAGGCTTTGCTTGTTTCTGTTTTCGGATTCTTGTCTTCTTCTGAGTCTCTGCCTTGGACTTCCCTGTCACCTTAGTAACTTTTTATAGTTGAGTTCTTTCTTGTTTTGTTTGCTCAATTTTAAAACCAATGTCTTACTTTAGAACTTCACATTATAGTTGGGAGTCTGCTCATGTGAGGGTGGGAAGGCATTGTCTCAAGCTTCAAGCATTTTCATGCTGCTGTTTTCAGAGATACTTCTAGGAGTCTGCAAGGATTTTGTGCTTGCAAGATGGTGTGATCCAGGAAGAAGTGTAGCCACTGCCCTCTTCTTCTGTGCTTTAGTCTTTACTCAATAAGGGACCTGTTTCACCTGTAGTCACAAGTATTAGTGATCCTCTCTGCCTTGGAATTCCAACCAGGCCTTTGCTCACTTGTGACAGACCACAAGTGCTCTTTTCAATGGTGGGGCTGTGCCTCAGAATTGTATATAGGAAATAGAGTTAACAATCAGTGCCAGATGGGCACAGTGTAAGTACCTCATTTTTCTGACTAACTAGCTGTCCAATCCCTTATGTTTACCAAGTTTAGAGCTATTCCAGTTGCTACTGCTGCTGCTGTAACAAATGCCTCCAAAGCTCACTGCTGGTGCTGCTGTTGCATGTGCTCTGGGATGTCCCTTACTTCACTATCGTAGACTTCTAATGGATCCCTCCAAAATAATTTCAAGTTGTAAAAAATGTATTACTCTTACCTTTTGTTGGCTCTGCCACTTTGCTTCCATCTGAGGCATTATTTTAAATTTGTTTGGAGTACAAGGAAAGGAGTTTGGAGTTGAAAGGAAAGAAGGAAGGAAAGAAAGAAGGAAGGAAAGAGGAGAAGAGGGAAGGGAGTATAACAAAAGGAATGGAGGGGAAGAGGAAGAAGAAAGAAGTAAAGGAGGAAAGAAGAAAGGAAAGAGGTAGAGAAGTAGGAAGAATGGAAAAAGAAGAAGGTAGAAAGGGAGGGAAATGGAATAATAAGCTTGGTTAAAGGGAAAAATATAAAGAGCTAATAAAAAATGAATTGATTTTCATTATGCATTATTCAAGGGTCATAGAACATGTTTTATTTGTTTTATTCTTGCTCTTAAGTGTCACTTAAGGCAATCTTATGGCTAATTTTTTTTTATTTTTAGAGTATATCTTTTATTTGTAACTGGGAACTTATCTAAGTCTGTCATGTAATGTTTGTATTCAGTCTATCTTGTTCTGAAGTTGTCACATGAAGTGCCTCATATCACAAAATAATTGACACCATCTCACAATTGCTAGCAGGTAGCACAAGGTGATCTCTACATTTTATAAAGGCTTTGTCAAGCCTAGGTAGGAATGTCTGAAAACATTTTCCAAACACAAGTCAAGTGAAGGAAATATTTAACAATGGCCCTGTGAATGCCTATATATTTTTTCTCTTTTAATCATGGGTTTTCTCTTCACTTTACCTGGACTTTTCTATATACTTTAAAAGAAAGTCTTTATTTGGATATCCTGGAAAGTTCTGTGATCCTTCCTTAAATATCCCCACTTTCCAAGTCTACTACTTGCACCCTCCTACATGACAGAAACCAAAAGAGAAATAAATCACCATTTAGCAGCATGATGTTGCCAAATCCATATATGTTTTGTGTCTCTTTTGTGTCCAATTAGAAAGAAGAATTTGTCTACTTCCCTGTTTGCATATTCCATCTCCTATCAGATTTTTCCCAGTGAGTTGTTATCTTTGCCTTTAAATGTAATAATTGAAGCTAATAAATGTTGCTAGGTAGGACTTGCCTTAGCAATCGCTATAGCAACTGAATTGAGCTCTTAAGCTGCCTAAAACATTGATTCACAGTGAAAATATCCAGGTTTATGACAAAACAAAGCACCATGAATTGAAGTTTGGACAATGATCTTCAAATGGCTTTCTTTACACAGTCACCTTGATCTCATCACTACTCTGATATACAGATAAATGAAAACTTCTGGCAGAATAATGGAGGTTTTGGCAGCTGCTACCAAGATGGCAAGGCTTCAGCTATTGGCTGAAGTATGAACTATGTACCCATTGTCTAACTAATTTCATAGAGGATCATCATTTTTTTCAGTCAAAGTGCAAGATCACTTCTAGGGTATGTGGATAAAGATGGAAAGACAGAAATATACGATAAAGATAGATGCACACATAGATATGTGTAGAGAAGATTATCTAAACATTTTGCTCTAAAAACATCTTACAAAATTCATGGAACCATGTGATATACACTGATTTATCATTACACTATAATGTAAATTAAGATAAATATATGAAATAAAACTACATAAAATATTTTAAAAATATTTATTCCAAAATATTCAAAATTATCATTCACATCTTGGAGTGATGTCATTAAATTAAGTCCATATTAATTTTAAAGACCTAAATGAAAATTCACATTTTGTTAGTATTTTTTATTTATCTACACAATAAAGTAAACAAATTTGGTCTACTTGAGAACCCGGAAGTAAAGCATATTCATATGAATTTGTATGCATATATAAGATTTTTATTATCTCAATAAGATATATTACATAGTAAATGGCAAACCAAATAGTAAACAGCAAAATCCATCAAATACCTCAATGTTATAAGATGGAAGTCATGTTACCACACAAGAGATAACTATTATGTTTGATGTGGCTTCCATAAGAGTTTAAAAAATAATTCCCTTCAAGTATTGTTGTGTTCAGTGTATGGGTGTGTGTGTGTGTATGTGTGTGTGTGTGTGTGTGTGTGTGTGTGTATGTGTGATATATAAGATAATTTGGCATCTCAAGACAAATCTTTTCATGACAGTGGACATGTGGACATGATACTGAAAACAAACATATTTTGTAAAATATGAGATTTATAATAACACTACTGTTACTTTGGTGGTTTCCCATATAGCTATTATAGTCCAGGCCTATTTATATCATTTCTGTAAAGAAAATTTACAAAGATTTGTTCAGAACTGACAAAGCTTTTCCAGGAAATTGTCACTTACACAGAAATCATTTGTAGCCTCAACATGAAATTCACAGCGCCCAGAGCAGCCATGATTATTGCAGTGCAATTCTGAATCACAAAATACCACAGACTGTCCTCATGGAAGACAGAACAAAAACAAATGTTCAGACACTAGAAATCCAAATCCATCACAGTAACAAAAGTCTACACACAATAGCAATGCAGAGAATAATGCCATACTCAACATTTCCCTTGTGAGGCAAACCAGTTACATTAAAAAAATCAAAAGTAGGTTCTCTAAAACGCAGTCACAAACTAGCCTTTTCATTCATGCTAGCTAGCAGCCTGAATCCTTCCTAGGTCTAACTCCACCTGTTACTGTTCCAACCATTCAGCAAACTCCTCCCACCACAGGTTCCTGTGACCGAGACTCACTGGCCAATTAATTAATATAAAAGATTTTCCACTTAAATTACCACTACATCTAGCCCCATGGTTGATGAGGGCTGTGGGAGGGGGTGAGGAGGGAGCAAGTATAGGAACATCAAGACTGAAATTCCCTGCATGAGCTAGCTGGAGAAGAATTCAAGGACTCAATCATTGTTGAGGTCAAGGTAAAAATTTATTATGTTTTTCAGTGGGCAAGAGTTCTTAGGGATCCAGCAACCTTAGAGAGGTACAGGAAAAATTTATATAAATTATTCTATAGTAAAGCATGTACCAAATAGGCTAGCTAAGTGATTCAGGGTGGGATTAGGAAATGGTTAAGGAGTGCTTAGTCCTTAAAGGAACATGCATTTTTAATATCTACTGTGCTGTTATTTTACCCAGAGTTCATCAGGAAATAGCCCAAGGAGGAGCTACATGGAGGTGTGGTTTTAGGCCTGAAACTTCAATAAGTCAACTAGCAGTCAGGACTGATCAAGGAGTACCAGGCTGCTCTCACCAATGTCTCGTTAGACAACATAAATGTAAGGGAATAAATATAGGTCTAAAGCTAGGATACAGGATACATATGATTGGAGAGTGAGTAGTAAATGTAATTATGAACCAGTACACATAGAGTTCAGTCAGTACACATCTGGTTCAGATAAATAATATCAATAGGTGCAGCTGGCTGCTTTATCAAGAGGGAGATAACATCTTTTGGTGCTACAGGCTATGTCCTTGTTCTGGGAAGAAATTGTATGGGATAGTAATTTGAGGCCAGGGAGAAATGCAATTTTTTTTTCCTTTTTATGTATATATATTTAGATTTAGATTTTAACATTTCCTTCCACAAAATTTTGCCTTCCAATTTTCTCCACATCTCTCCTCTCCTCCCTAGGTGAAAACTCCATGCATTCTGATTACCCCTTTCCCTAATGCACACTCTTTTCTATCACAACCCTCCCTTCTCTTATCCCCATCTTATCTCTTTTCTTGTAGGGCAAGATACATTTCTGTATCACATTGCCTGTATTTCTTATTTTCAGGTTGCATGCAAAAATAATTCTCAACATTCATTCCTAAAACTTTGAGTTCCAACTTCTCTCCCTTCCTCCTTCCCCACCCAGCCCCACTAGAAGGCAACAAATTCAATACAGGTTTTATACATATACACACACACACATGTATGTATGTATTCATATACATATATGTATATATACATGTATATATGTATATATACATATATATGTAGTTTTGTAAGGGACCTCCATAGTAGTAATGCTGTGTAAGACTAATTATATTTCCATCCATCCTATCCTGCCTCCTATTTATTCTATTCCCTCCTTTGACCTTGTCCCTCCCCAAAAGTGTTTACTCGTAATTACTCCCTTCTCCCATTCACCCTCACTTCTATCATCCCCCACCCCACTTCTCCCCTTTTCCCCTACTTTACTGTAGTGTAAAATAGATTTTCATGCTAAATTGAGTGTTCATGTTATTCCCTCCTTAAGCCAAATGTGATAAGAGTGAGTTTCACTTTTTCCCACTCACCTTCCCCTTTTTTCCTTCCATTTAAGATGTTTTCTCTTGCCTCTTTCATGAAAGATAACCTGAACCATTCCATTTCTCCCTTTCTCCTTCCAATATATTCCTTTCTCACTCCATGATTTTAATTTTTAGATATCATCCCTTCCTCTTCAACTCACCCTGTGTTCTCTGTGAATATATATCTGTGTGTGTGTGTGTGTTTGTTTCTCTCTCTGTCTCTCTGTCTCCCTCTCTCTCTCTCCCAGTATACCCATAACAAACAGTTTTAAAGAAAGTAGCAAAGAGCTCAAAACTGTATTGATCAGAAACCTTAGGATAACAGCATTTGTGACCTCAACACCACAAAGCCATAGCTTTACAGAGATGATGTAGAATAGATAATATATGTGTGTGCTCGTCCTTCACTGCCGAAGAAGACCATGCCATCGCAGAAATGATGACATGACTTGCACTTGACTTTGCTTTGAGTAAGGGAGGGCTATGCAGGTCACCAACCTCACTTCTCCAGAGCCATCTGAATCCAATTACCAGATATTCATCCAGATGACTAGAGGTGACCCGGGATGAGGCAATTGGAATTAAATGACTTGCCAAGGTCACGTAGATAGTGAATGTCAAATGTCTAAGGTAACAGTCGAATTCAGGTCCTCCTGACACCTGCACTGGTGCTTTATCCACTGCATTACCTAGCTGCTGTCATTGTAGTTGCCTCAGTGTTGTTGTAGATAACATATAGAATGATGATGAATGCATTGCCCTAGCCTTTCTTCTCCAATGAGTTTGGATACCTACCTCTGGAGAAGGGAGATGATAAGATTAGCTGAAGCTTTTCTGGAAATGATGAGCTTCAAGTAGACTGATCAAGGAGATAATGAGAATCAAACAGACTGTTAAATAAAATAATGAGAGTAACAGGGGTCCCTCTCCCCTGGGCAAATAGATTAAACAATAGAATAATGATGTGCTTAGAAACATGCAAAAATTTGATCTACCAGTGACCTTTTGACTAGTGTTCCTGATTACACCACCTTCCTGTCCCTGATTACCTCATCTCCTCACTCATTGAATGTTTCCTCTACTACAATCTCTAGTTTCTTCTGACAAGGGAGCAGTCTCCCTTAAAGGGTAGTGTCCCTCAAAGCACTGTGTCCCTCAAGGAAGAGACTGCTTTTTGTGTTACCTTTCCTTGATCTAGCGATAGCTTGAATGAATTATTTCCAGATGGCACAAGGCACAGACAAAGACACAGGCACACACACACACACACACACACACACACACAAACACACACTCCTTGCATGTCAACAGATTGGTTACCCTTCACCTCGGCACAGACAAACAAGTAGGATTAAAGACACTATACTAGGGGCGGAGCCAAGATGGTGGAGTTGAAAGACTCACATATGCTAACTCCGAACCCACAGCCCATGGATTTCCTTTAAAAGAACTCTCAACAAATTCTGGAACAGTGGAAGCCATGCAACAACACAGTGAAGGAGACTTCCATTCCAGAGAGCCCTGAAAAACTGACCCCAAAAGTTCATCACGAACCAGATGGGAGCAGAACTCAGCCCTTCCCTGGCCACCTGGCAAAGAGAGGAGCGAGCAGATCCGAGCAGGATTCAGGGACAGAATCTCCAGTAGCCACGAAGGTCCCTCCACCCACAGATGCACAGGTCAGTGAGAGAGACGTCTGGACGGGCTGAGAGGGGAGCGAAATGTCTCCATAACTCGAGTCCCCTTGAGAGGCAGCAGCAGAGGCACCGAGGGGCCAGAGGCTCCCAGAGCAGGCAGGAGCTTGGTAGCAGCTCCATTACAAAGGGTCTCTGCATAAACTCCTTGAGAGAACTAAGCCTGGGAGACAGCTCTGCCCCCATCTGAGAACCTGATTTAATCTTACCCTGAATAGCTGCCAGGCCCGTCGCTGAAAGCCCTGAGGTTGGGGAGCAGTATCCGAATCTCAGACCCCAAACACTAGCTGGGCGGACCTAGGCGTGTGTGGAGAGGAATCTCAGAAGTCAAATAACTGGCTGGGAAAATGCCCCGAAAAGGGAAACGAAAATAAGACCATAGAAGGTTATTTTCTTGGTGAAGAAAGGATTCCAACCTTCCTCTCTGACAAGGAAGAAAACTGCTTACCATCAAGTAAAAACATAAGAGTCAAGGCCTCTGTATCTGAAACATCTGAAATAGATATCCAATGGGCTCAGGCCATGGAAGAGCTCAAAAAGGATTTTGAAAATCAAGTTAGACAGGTGGAGGAAAAACTGGGAAGAGAAATGAGAGAGATGCAAGAAAAGCAT
>CM053772.1:147655473-147676358 GCA_028658325.1 Potorous gilbertii
TTCAAGAAATTATCAAGGAAAATTGCCCTTATATTCTAGAATCAAAGATTAAAGTAAAAATGGAAAGAATCTATCAATCAGTTCCTGAAAGGAAAACTCATAGGAATATTGTAGCCAAGATCCAGAATTCCCAGGTTAAGGAGAAAATATTACAAACAACCAGAATGAAACAATTCAAGTATTGTGGAAATACAATCAGGATAATACATGATTGAGCTGCTTCTATATCAAGTGATCAGAGGACTTGGAATATTATATTCCAGTGGTCAAAGGAGGTAGGATTAAAACCAAAAATTACTTACCCTGCAAAACTGAGAACAATATTTCAGGGGAAAAAATGACATTCCAGTGAAATAGAGGACTTCTAAGAATTCTTGTTGAAAAGACCAGAGCTGAATAGAAAATTTGACTTTCAAATATAAAAATCAAGAGAAAAATGAAAAAGTAAATTGGGAAGAGAAGCCAAAAGGGATTCATTGAAGCTGAACTGTTTGCATTCCTAAATGGAATCATGATTTCTGTAACTCATGAGACCCTTCTCAGTACTAGGGCAGTTAGAGGGAATACACCACCCCCACAAACACACACACGTGTGTATGTGTGTATTCATGTATATGCATAAATATATGTGTGTGTATGTATGTATGTATATATGTATGCAAGTTTGTATATATAGACAGAGGTCACAGCACCACTGAATATGAAGAGATCATACCTAAAAATAAAATTAAGTGTTGAGAGGAATGTACTGGGAGAAAGAGAAAGGAAAAGTTAGAATGTAGTAAATTATCTCACAAAAAAGAGGCAAGAAAGAGCTTTTACAATGGAGCAGAAAAGGGGGAGAGGTGAGAGGGAATAAGTGAGCCACACTTTCATCAGATTTGGTTTAAGGATGGAATAACATACATTCAATTGGATATGGAAATCTGTCTTGTCCTGTAGGAAGGCAGGGGGAAGGGGATGGGAAAGGGAGGATAATAGAAGAGACACCAGATTAGGGGAAAGGATAATCAGAAGTAAACGCTATTGTATGGGGAAAGGGGAAGGGAGAGAATGGAATAAATGGAGGGCAGGACAGGACGAAGGAAAATTCACATTATTGTTTTGGAAGAGTTTGGATGGTTACACATGTATGATCTATATCAAATTGTTTGCTTTCTTGATGAGAGTGAGTGGGGAGGGAGGAAAGGAGAGAATGTGGAACTCATAGCTTCAAAAATGAATGTTAAAAATTGTTTTGGTAGGCAACTGAAAAATAAGTTGTACAGGCAATGGGGTACAGGAATCTATACTTCCTTACAGGAAAATAGAGAGGAGGGAGATGGGAGGAGTGGGGTGATAGAAGGGAGGATAGATTGGGGAAAGGAGTGGTTGAGTGCATGCTGTCCTAGGGTGGGGGAGGGGAGAAATGGGGAGAAAATTTGAAATTTAAAATCTTGTGGAAGTGAATGTTGAAAACTGAAAATAAATAAAGTTGATTTAAACAAAAAGAATTAGAGATAGGCATCATTTTCCACCATTGGGAAAGCACCTAAATAATATTGGAGAAATGAATTCTCCAGGCTTTGCTAAATCTATCTATCTCAACAATGGAAAATTTGTTTTAGAGTTTACTTCTTCCATTCTGAAAATATAGGACAAAAATGAAAAGGTCTATGTTGTAGTATCAACTTTGTCTCCAATTGCAGGTATGTCTTTGAGTATCTATTATTTCATTTTCCTGGGACTCATCTGTAATATAAGGGAGTTGAACCTGATGACTTTAAAGGGTGCATGTCCTATGAAACTTAGTATTTCTTTTCCAAATCTAATAGTAATAATTTCCAAATAACAGTAGTAATAAACAAACCAAAAAGGAGTTGGGCTTATCAGGACTATGAAGAGACAGACCAAGAAGGCACCTTTAAAATACAAAAAAGGAAAGAGGTGAGTCTCCAGGAGCCAGGGTAGCACCTCTATTAGGCAAGCATATTAAGA
The DNA here is from genome assembly GCA_028658325.1 of Potorous gilbertii. Classification (NCBI taxonomy): domain Eukaryota; kingdom Metazoa; phylum Chordata; class Mammalia; order Diprotodontia; family Potoroidae; genus Potorous; species Potorous gilbertii. The sequence goes on from CM053772.1 coordinate 147,657,451, forward strand.
CCTGAGTGATAATTCTTCAGAAATGAGGAAGTTCCATGATGCCCTTGAAAGTATGTTGGATTCCTCTTCAAAAAAGTGGAATCTCTTGGTGTCCCCATTTCTTTATCTCTAAAATTAGGGGATTGGACTGGTATAACTTAAAGCCCTTTTCTAGTTTATGATCTTATTCTTTCAAAAGTACTATGATTGAGGCTATTTATAATATTTCTTCGTAGTTGTTCCTCCCTTATTATATCTGAAAGAGATTGTGGGGTGGTGGTAGAGAAGGAATGTTGGAAAGAGAAGAAATTTCTCTTCTTTGGATCATTAGATATTTCTGCTGTCATTTGATGATAACGGAAAGTTAAGTATTTTGACTTGGATATTATGGTTCATTGGAATAAACACTAGTTTTGACAGAACCAATGACTTTTATCTTCTTTATTTTTAACTTCTTAGTGCTATGATAATTGATGAATTGTCTCAATACATTTCCCACATTCCCATATTGTTTTTACTAAAGAATACCTTGTCCAATGTTGGGGGGATGGGAAGAAAAATAATTTTACAAGAATTAACATAATATTTCGGAAGCATTTAGCACAGTCCTGCAACATAAATAATGCACTTAATAAATGTTTATTCCTATCTCCCTATCTAGGCTCATATATCATTGAGTTTTCTCATTATTTATACCAACCTAGGAAATATGTGAATGCAAAAACCATTTTTTTCAGGCCTTTTCCCTCTTACTTTATTCTAATATTCTGAGAAATTTCTGAAAATTATGATTTCGGGGAGTTTAGAAAACCCCAAATTACTATTTTATTTTGGATTCTTGGTGCTAATCATAATTTACTTTAGGAGCCATGGATTCTATTACTGAAGTAGAAACTGGAGTAGTCTATTGCTCTTCTATAATTTGTTTCCTTTTGTTGTTATTTATTCATGTTGTTTATTTTGGGAAGATTGTGCAAGAGGTACATATTAGGAAATGTTAGTGGATCAAAAATGGTTTTTGCATGGGTTTCCTCCTCAACTTTCCCTTAATTTTACTGCAGTTCTCAGATCAGAACCTTAATGCTCATTCCTAATTTTTTTCAATAGCTTTCTAGCTATTTTCCTGCCTTGTAACTCTTCCCTATTCAATCTACTACACAAAACTAGGCTACAATAATAACCTTTAAAAACTAGTGGCATTATCGTAATCACCCAAACCTCATTTACATAATAAGAATTTGTTGCAGCTGCTTTTCATTTAATGAATTAAATTCAACCTCTTTAGGTTAGCATTCAAGGTTTCTAATCTACAACCACATCCTCTACCATTTTTGTAGCCATAAACTCTGTAATCATGACTAATGCCTTCTCCTGCCTCCATTAAAAATATAGTATTTTCCAAAGAAGAGGGGAGTATTTTAAATTGGTCATATATTGGCTATATAGGCTGTGATTTGCTATTCCAATTCCCACTCCCACCAACAAGTCAGACCACAAGATATTGGACACATCTCCCTCTCAGTGTTCTAGCAAATGTGTAATAGATCCTCAACCACATGAGGGATTATGAGTTATTCTTTACTGCTATTGATTCATGGTCCCAGAGGTTTATTTCTCCCATAGATCATCAACTGAGAAAGATTGAGTTATTCAGTCTTAACTAGTACTTATAAAGGGATATTGAGTAAGGTGATACACTAAGAATCATAGCTATAAAACATTCCCCCTAGTGTCTGACAGTCTCAAGTAAGTACATAAGGAGCCCAGAGGAAAAGAGACTCAGGGTTATAGGATACATATTAAAAAAAAGTTTATAAATACAAATGTTGGTGGCTACAAAAGTTTTCCATAGGTATGAAATAGTTACTTTCTTGGGTTGCTTTTGAAGCTTTGAACTTTTGTTCTTTCTGTCTTTAGCTACTGATGCACTCACTGCTGTCTGCTGATCCAGGAATGTTGTTAAGACACTCATGGAAAGATGAGAAATACACATCTCTATATACTTTTAAGTTTACACGGTCCTTCTTTGAATAAAGCCTGTCCTTTGTGCCCCTCCAACTCTCACCCAAGCAGTTTCTTTTCATGAATTTCATGGAAAGCCACATTTGCTCCCATTTATGTAATTTTCTAGTAACAATTTAATACTTTAATACAAGACTCATAATATGTGATGAAATTCTTAAGCCAATTATGATAGCCTTTCTCTCTGTAATTATTGTATTTTTTCAAATGGTTTTGAATCAAACAGACACTTTTTCTAACTAACTAATTTTGAAACATGGACCAAGGATTCTAACACGGGCATGAAGCAGGGACTTTCTTGAAATCTACATAATGAAAGTGATAGCTGATGCATACTAGCTAAAGTGGAATCCACAGTTCCTCCTCAGGCTATATGACTTCAAAATGTAGGGAATTCTCAAGGCCTTTTCCCTTATAGCAGGTCTGCAGAACATAAGGACTAAGTGCTGCTTGAGGTCCACCAAAGAATTTCAGGAGGTCCAAGAAAAATGTAGAGAATATAAAAGTGATTTTTATATGCCCTGCTTCACCCACCTTCCACTTGTCACTATTGTGCCTTAATGTAACTTGGATGGTGGATTGCCACTGCACACTCTCTCCTGTTTGTCACATGACCTACAGTAATCATTGTCAGTCTATCACTACTCTAAGAGGATCAAGTCGTACCTTTTCGTTGTGTTTTTGGTCACTGAAGAGCGACAAAATGAGGGCAGCCATGTCCTAAAATAGCTGATGCCTGCCATGTGATGAGTGACAACAACACAAGGCCTTCTCCCCCTTCCTTTCTGTGTGACTGCCCTTCAAGTTACATGAGTGTCTGGTACTCTCTTAGCTTCTTTGTGTGTGAGTAGTTGCTGTGGAGATTTTTTTGGTTCTAATATTAAAATTATTGGGGTGATTTTGTAAAATATGTGAAAAAAAGAAATGGATGATCTAATCAGAACATATAGTGGTTAATCCAGAGTGGACTAATAAATCCTTGTTTACCTAAATGAGACACAAAATATTGTTCACTGTTTGATAAGAAGTAATAGCCATTCCAAAAGAATATAATCTTTGTGGCCATTTTGAATCAAAACATCCTGGCTTAAATCAATTGGATATCAATGAAAAACAAATTAAAGCATCCAAATGGTTGAAAAATCTCAGTGAGTAACATTCAAGAAAGCAAACTCAAAAAATGAGGCAGCTACTAAGGTTAGTTTTCAGATTTCTGAAGAAATTGATTTCAAACATTTCAAAAAGCAGTAAAGTGATTGCTGAGAAGAAATATAATACATCCCATTCACTGATATAAACAGTAAGAAAACTTGAAAAATGTATTAAAATCTGTACTCCTTAGCAAAGTATTTTTTAACATTAATGTGATTTCATGATGAATTAAAATCTTAATAAGTATAATTAATTGATATTAATTGAAATTTTCTTTTTTGGTAGGGTTTATCTGCAAAATATTTTAGTAATTAATTATACCTTTAAATGGAAAGTGAACCACTAAAAACCTATCTGTGGCTCAAAGAAGTTTAGCCTATTTTACTTTTGGCCCCTATGTACTGCCAAGTTACGCAGATCTGCCTTATAGCATGGTCTCTCACTGGATGTAATACGGAAAATTACTGAGATTCCTCCCTCCTCAAATGGTTGAGACAAAAAAAAAAAGAGGTGATTAATACATTCAGGCCTTTTGAATTCCTGCAAGGCTGAGCAGAGAACTTCTCCTTCACCATGTGGTTAGATGACTAGAATCAATTATATGATATCTACACATGCTCTATAGTTTCTCTAAGGCACATGCCTTAGATATTATTGCAAATCTAGAAATAGTGTCTAGAGTCCTCCACAAGTAGATGCTGTATCAGTTGAGTAAAGTAACGGGGTCTGCCCATGATCCAGACCCCTTTTACCTATAAACAGAACAAAAAAAAAAGCAGTGGTCATACCTGGTAGTGTATGTGATATTCTTTATCCATAGTCATCCCTCTTAGCAAGAAAAGGACAGAGGCATATTTTCTCATCTCTTCTCTGGCAAATATGTGTATGTATACACAAACATGCATACATACACATATATGTATATATACATATATATATATAAAATATAGTGTGTTCTGGGAAATATATGTATACATATACAATATGCATAACACATGTGCATATACACACATACATATATATAAAACACACATGCATATACACATGTATATGTATACATGTTTATTTATTTATTCCCCCAGCACACCTTTGAATAATTTACTCTTGATCTACTTGATAGACTCTTGTAGTTACTTAATGAATTTTTTTATAACTACTACTATTTTTTATATCTCTTCTATCTGTTACAAACTCTATTCCCTAAATAATTTAAAGGATTAAGTCAGATTTGGGGAGAATGAGCAAATTGTTAATTTCTGAGATATAGAAAGCTGTAGGAAAAGGATGGGAACTGTAGCTGACAGAGCAATGAAGAAAGGGGGAGGGGAGAAAGAAACAAATAATCATTTAAGCCTACTCTGTGGGAGGCTGACATGCTTTTGCTTAAACTTCTGGGGTGAATTTGTTTCTGTCTTTGTTTTGGGGTTTTTTTGGGGGGAAATAAATGCTATCATAATGTAATGTATTCTTTCTTTAAAAATATAATATGAAATAGGAAGCAGCATTTCTTTGAAATAATGGACCCATGAAGTAAAAATATATTAGAATCCTGTCCTAGCTTCACCTATCTATTAGGCTGGGCATTTATATTGCACTTATTACCTAGTACCTGTTAAAACTATTTACACAGACTACAGGAAAGAAATAACTTTTATGTTCTTTTTAGTTTGCTATAAATTCAGAAACAATTTTCCTCGAACAGCTGATATGTGAATTAATAGTGAGGGTCTGTATCTTTCTTACCACCGTATGCCAAGTACATCTTCTCTATTTAACAATTGATGAGTTCTCAGACTCCAGTGTCCTCAATAAGAGAGCTTGTGGGGACTTATGGGGATAACCACAGCTTACTCCAGGTGGAAGGTTCTAGTCTGGGCTCTTTTACCAATATAATTCCTCAAGGCCAAACTAGGACAACTTGGATATGGGGTAGACAATATGGGATTTGGAATCGGAAGCCCTAGGCTCAAATTCCACTTTAGATATCTGGTAGCTAGATAGATGACCAGGGAAAATGTTCTCTTTTCTTTAGCCTCTGTTTTCTCATCAGTAATACTTGTATTAACTTATTCACTGTGTTGTTGTAAAGAATGTGTTTTATCTAGCTTTAAAATATTTCATTAATGTAGGCTATTACTATCCAAATTGTTACAAAATTGTGTTTGAAAGGATGGTGTGCTCCAAACCAAAATACTTTTGATTTAACTACACAATAGATTGTTCCTGAAAATTAAAAGGTAATTAGTAGAAACAGAATGCTGAAAGTTTTTTTTAAATGAATAATCATATCCTTATCTTATTTGTATCTATCTTTTTTATTTTAGAAAAAGTGGTATAAGTGATTCTTTTACTTTTTAATATCAGTGACAGTGCAATGTTGAAACTTGCTATTTCGATGGTTCAAATTAGGTAACTATTCTTTGTTCAGCTGATTTTGCATTTGGGAAAATTACCCCATTCCCACACTTGACAAAGTGACTTTATACATTATATTTACAACAACTTGTATTGCATAGTCCAGGATAGCATGACAAACTAAGGGATAAGGTTATAACAGCCTTCTCTGTTCCTTCAAATTACTTGCCATAAGAACAAGAGAGTAATGTGATTATTTTGGAGGATGATATAAATTATACCTTCCATAGAAGTTACTCTTGGATGATAGCATGACCATTTACGAATAGGCATAGAATATCTTATTTAAAACTTTGTGTCTCAACAGCAGCCTACAATATGAACAATTTACAAATTGTTGACTCTCTTTTATTTAAAAATTCCTCAAAATTTGTATTTCCTTTTTTTATCGGAGAAGTTAATAAATTTACTTAAATTCTTTTCCCCTCTTATCTCTTTGGTTCTTTGGATGATATCCTACCTTCTCCTCTGCCATTTCCTGCAAATTTCTTCTAGTACTTGAATAAATGGCATTTCAATTAGTCAATTAATCAAGAAGCATTTATTAAGTTCTTGCTGTGTGCCAGAAGTACAATAGATAGATTATAGCACACTAAGGAATTATCCTGAATGTGATTTTCTGGCATGATGATTCATTACAGGTTGACTAGAGAAGTTGATATATAAAGTGTAATGTAAATTTTTATTTTTAAAATTTTTTATTAATTTTTATTACTTGAGTTCAAGACCATTCCTTATGCAACTTTTAGTTAACTGAAAGCCTGCCTTTTGCTAATTTTAACTTTAACTAACCAAAACCTGTCCCATGAGATGTGAAAATTTATTTAAGTCTTTAAACATTGCTTAGATAAGAAGCCAGAGGAAGAATCTCCACTACTCTGACTTCTTTGTGGCATATTTATCACTTCCCTCAATCAGTCTATTTGTGAACGCTCTAAATGTGTTTTAATCTATAATCTGACTTACTTTACCTACAAAGTCTATTTAACTAGATTTGTTTATGTATGTAATTGTGACTGTTTAATTAAGTTTGTTCAACTTTTATGACACTGGAAAAAGCATAGGATTATGAATCTGTCTTTGCTTTGACTTTTATGGCCTAAATGGAATATACAAGATTGCAGTATGTAAAACAATTATTTCTCTGTAAATTAGACACAATTTTGTCTGTAAGAGGCCTTGTTAGAAGTCTAGTTTTGCTCAGATTTATTTTTTCTTCTCTGAAATCTGAACCTACATAACCTGAAGCATAACAATAAAGCCTAGGTTTTTATCTCTATAATCTCTGCATGGTGGAGATAACTTTCTGCAGTTGCCTACCCCATGAACTCAGAGAGAACATTTCTCTGAAAAGAAAGGGTAGCAATATTCCCAAGGTCTTTAGTGATAGCAAAAATGATTGTAGTTAGCACCCAAATATCTTCAGAAGGACATAGGGAAGTTGAGGCAGTTTTCAGTAAATTGTACTGTTATCTTCGACAGAAGAATAGGTGACCTCAAGTGGATAAACTCACTCCAGAATTGGACTAGATTCCTTGAGTCATTTAAATGAGGAATAACAGGGATCAGGACCTCTGGGCCTACCCACTGTGGCCATGCATAAAGACTCACAAGGGACTAGAAATTTACCAGGGATGGGAATAAAAATAATTCCTCAGGAACCTTTCCATATAGCATTTTCCTCAAAACTGGGATTTTTTGTTTATTTTATTTTTTCATTTAAGATTTGAGTGAAGCAGGTAAATGGATCCAAACTTAAGCCTTGAGAAAATTATCACCCTTCTAAAATTTGAAGAATCAATCTTCCTATCAGGTAAGTTTCATTATAAATCTCCTGAATTGCTTCTTAAGATTAATGTCTATCATGTGCTCAACAGAATTATCCTCTGGTTTAAATTAGTCCAATGATACAGTTATTGCATTAGACTTACCACTTCTTATTTAGCATTTTCAAGCTATTTAACAGTAATGTTCAACAACAGATATGACTTAAAATTAACGATAATATTCTTTATGACTAATGACTAATTTTCGTTGCAAATAATAATATAAATGCTTACAACCAATCAGAAAAATGAAATACATGAGTCTCAGTAATGTATACAATTTCATGTGTAGTCTTCATAGGTAAAAACACATAAATGCAGACATATTCTAATAGGAAAAAAAAGGAGTTTTAAAATTGGCTCCTAAATCCAGTGAGGGCTTTTATTTACTTGTTTATTTTGGGTTGTTCCAGGTGGAAATACAGAGAACTATGTCTCCAGTTCAATATCAAAGATAAGGGTAGTAAACTATTATGACATAAACCTGCAGTGGGGAACCTTCAGCCTCGAGGCTCCATGTGACCCTGAAGTTTGGATTCAGTCAAAGGGCCACACTTGAGGACCTAGAGGGTCACTTGTCACCTTGAGGCTGCAGATTCCCTTCATCTGGCATAAACTGTTAAACAGAATTTTTGTCTAGTGTTTGACTATAAGAGGTGCTTTATGCAGACCATTTGAACAGAAAATATCTTGTGGGAACTGGGCGGGTAGATAATACAATGAATTCTTGTCAAGTGAAACCAGAGAGTGTCTAATATAGGCAGATAATATAATTAATCGTAGATAATATAGGTATGAATCTTGGTCAAGTGAGAGGGTAATTGTTTGATAACCAAATGAAGTTTGGATTCAGTCAAAGCACCACACTTGAGGACCTAGAGGGTCACTTGTCACCTTGAGGCTGCAGATTCCCTTCATCTGGCATAAACTGTTAAACAGAACTTTTGTCTAGTGTTTGACTATAAGAAGTGCTTCTTGGAGACCATTTGAACAGAAAATATCTTGTGGGAACTGGGCAGGTAGATAATAAAATAAATTCTTGTCAAGTGAAACCAGAGAGTGTCTAATATAGGCAGATAATATAATTAATCCTAGATAATATAGGTATGAATCCTTGTCAAGTGAGAGGGTAATTGTTTGATATCCAAATGCTTATACACATCTACTTCCATCTAACACAATACTTCTGTCTAACTGCTAAAGCTCAGAAAGATATAGGATATGTTTTATTAAATCTGCTTATTTTTTCTAGTCTTTTCTTTTTAATGATGTCCTCTTACTATGAGAGAAATTAAGTATATCTTTAAATTATTCACTTACATTTGTGATGTCGGTAATCCTACGAAGAAACGATCTTTTCTATAGAATTGCTAATTAGGGAAATGTCCATATAAAGATTATTGGTTGTAAATGTGCTAGATATTTATAGATATTTTAAATTACTTGAAAGGGCATAGAAAAATTATCTCTAAGGAGAAAACAGATATTTTAATGCAAGAAGAATATTATCTGTAGATCATTTGGTGCTACAATAACTCTGATACTAAATCATTCTAGGCTGCAAAAGGGCACTTAAGTAGCACAATAGGTAAAGCACCGGGCCTGGAGTTAGGAAGACTCATCTACCTGAATTCAAATCTGGGGTCAGATACTTACTAGATGTGTGAACATAGGCAAATCATTTAACTCTATTTGCCTCAGTTCTTTATCTGTAAAATGAGCTGGAGAAAGATGACAAGCCACTCCAATTTCTTGGCCAAGAAAGCTCCAATTGGAGTCACAGTTAGATATTACTGAATAATGCTTTAAAATAAGCACATCCACTTTCCTAAACATTATTAATTTATATATACAAAATACCATTATTCTACCTCTTATAGATCAATAGAATTTTTGTTACTGCTAAAGAGGAAGATAAGACTTTAGGAAGAAGAAAATCCATTCTTTCATTACAACTAATAAGAGAGAAGGATGGGTTATTTTCCCAGGAAATAATACAGTGCTCGCTTCTACTTAGCAACTTTCCCCATTGTGGTTTTGACATATCACTGGTTGGCATAAGAAATTAAATGGGAATTTTTGAGGAGTTTTGCAGAAGGCACATGACCTGTGAAAGCAGCAAATATAGAAATAATTTAGAAACTCAAAAGTGCACAATATATATGTATAGATCTTTTACTTCACATTGACCTACACAAGACCCATGACTTAACTCAGATTTTACAATAAGATACTATAAACACTCTGTTAAAAAGATAGAAATTCAGACATCTTCTCTGGTACAAAGGGAGGGACAAAAATTTTTATATGGATTTTACAAATTAAAGAGATGCTGTGCCCATAATTCCCATTATGTAGACAGGATAACTGTATTTCTAAAACATCCTTGGGGATGTTTCAAGACATTCTTCACCTGTTATTCAGGTGAAAAAGCAAACATAATTTAACTAAGATATTATTTCAGTACCTTGATGGCATAAAAGTAGAATAATTATAAGGCATCTCTAAGGTAGTATAATGCGTAGGACACCAGGCTTAGAATCAGGAAGACCCATCTTCCATGATTTCAAATCCAGTCTTAGACACTGTGTGATCCTGGCAAATCCCTTAACTCTGTTTGCCTCAATTCCTCATCTGCAAAATAGGCTAGATGCTTTGCCAACAAAATCCCAAAGAGAAGTCAGACATGGCTGAAAAAAGACTGAACAAAAACAAAAGAATCATTTTTATAGATACAATGATTCAATTTTACTTTTGAAAAACTATGGAGAGGCATATTTTTTAAAAACAAAATAAAAAAAAAACAATTTATCTAAACTTTATTTCCTCCAATATTTGGAAAATCACCTTCCAATAAAACTTTTGTTGAGGATGAAAAGACTTTTCTAAGGGTAAATAGATTAAACCTTGAATCAAATATTAGTTTGTAGGTACTCATGTGTGTGTGTGTGTGTGTGTGTGCATGTGTATTCTTCTATCCAGATCTCTAAAATAATCTGAGAGTAGAGAGCGAGTAATCTGAACTGGTATGGGGAACAATGCAATTTTGGACATCTCTGACTCAAAGTTATGTGTTGTTTGGATACACATTAATATTAATTTTTTAGACCGAGAAATCTAAAAACATACAGAACTCATTTTTAGTATTTTTGACAGCTATAAAATAATGATGGACTTTAATTTGTTAGAATTATCTTTTTGTTCATTTTGATTTGTGATCATGGAAGTGATGATTTTTGCAAATATTTTAAGAATATTATGAGAACCATCACTCTGCACCTACCTTAGACAATAATTGTACTTAAATTTTAATTATCAGTGATAGGTGAGTGCAGAAATGAAAAGTCAATGTTTATAATAATTTAAATGAAATGCTTATTATTGAAGGAAATATATGTTTTTTTTCCAAAAAAACAATATAGGGCTACATGTTCATTTGATTCTAGATAGCTGTGATAAAATATTAAAAGGCCAGTCCTGGAAGTCATTCTAATCCAAAACTTACCAGTAGTTTGTAATATAGGTTCAACTCACTTCAACTCTTTATACCTTGGTTCCTTCATTTATAAAATGAGGAGTTGAATTAAGATGTTCATTAAAGGTCCCTTCGATTAATGCTCAACAATTAAAATGTTTTCCTTAACTTTGGTTGAAAATGTAAAGAAAATTATATTTAATACTTTTTCAGGCATGTCTATTTCTTCATTACCTCTTTTGGGGATTTTTGGGATACAATACTATAGTGGTTTGCCATTTCCTTCTCCAGATCATTTTACAGATAAGGAAGCCATGGTAAACAGGGTTCGGTGATTTGTCCAAAGTCACAGAGCTAGGAAGTGTCTAAGGCTGGATTTGGACTCAGGAAAAGGAGTCTTCCTGAGTCCAGGCCTGACACTCTTTCCACTGTGCGAAATATTTGCTGAAAGAAGACTGCACATTCTCCAGAAATAATAAATCTTAAAGTTTTCAGGTCTTTAAGCTAATAAAAAAAAGAGGCTGTGTCATGTTTTTCCTGATAGTATGATTGAATCAGCATCAAAGACTATGTGAAAATTATCACTTTCTGTAAACTTCCAGTTAATAATTTTTGTGGCTCAAGAATTTTTTTTCATGAATTAATGATATAAGTAATTTTCAAAAGTATTTTAAGCATAAATTTTTTTAAAAAATTAAAGATTAAATCTCTACTCTTGATACTAACAAGTTTCTTTTAATTGACCAATATTGAATTCTGACTATGTGTAGGCTTTTCTTTAGTTGTTATTTATTATTTTGAAGTCTTCAGTTCCTGAATTCTAGAAACACAAAGCCTAAGAATACAACCATTAACATGTAATTCTTTGTTCAGAAGTATGTGGTTTCCTTGTATAGTTTATTGTAATAATAATACAGGTCAATGTAACTTTGAAAAATATGAGTATCAGAGGGCATTGATGTAGTGTAGAGTAAGTATAAACTGGCTACAAGATACAATGAAAAATGAACTACAGTGTGGGAGTGGATTAAAGAATAGCATTGACGGGTTATGAACAGCCCATGAACAGCTCCTGTAGTAGTCTCATGATTTCAAGAAAGATGAAGAACCCTCAATACTTAAGATGGGCTTCCTGTGTCAAACTATGGTAGGACATGAACAAGAATAACTTAGGATGGGCAGGTACATGGTGGTGATGAGTTGCATCCTTGCAGGGGAAATATACATTGATAATATCATAAGTCCATTAAAACAGTGTGAGTTATAGCTGCTATTAGGGAATTATAATACTCATTTCTGATATTTTCAGAGTGTTTAACACTTCACAAGTCATATTCACACATATTAATTTCCTCAAAGACTCAGTGAGTTCAGTAGATATGGGATTAATTTTCACATTTTACAAAAGAAGAAAAGTGAAACTTAATGATGTTAGTGATTTGCCTAAACATATAGCTTAGTGAACTGAAGCAGGACTAAAATCAAGGTCTTTGCACTTGAAGCCAAGGGCTGTTTTGTTACATTACACTACAAGGTAGGGAAGAGTGCCTCTGGAGTCCTTTCCTGTTCAAAAATATTCTGACCTGTGAACATAGAGCCCATTTTCTAGGTGATGAGTTTGAGACCGGGAGATATAATTTAGGCCAAAGTATTAAACATATCAAACATTAAATCACCCGAGAGGTAATAAAAACAATTTAGATCTATGCTGTAAAACTCTGCATATAGAGATTATTTTATGGATTTGTATTTCATTGATATGGATTTTCCCAAGACAGTCACAGATTGCAACTTTCTAGAGGTATTTTAAACCTGTGATGATCTATGTATGTAAGATCATCGAGTCACAGATTTTACAACTCAAGGCACGTTAGAGGCTAGTAGTCAACTCTTATTCCTCCATTCTGTAGAAGTGCTTATGACTTTCTATAAATTCTCCTTAGAGGCTCTCCCCAAAAGGGTGGGTTGAGGGAAAGACTTCTAGATTTCCTAACATTTATTGACTGTCTCTATAGCACTTAGTCTTTCCATCTTACCTAAATGTGTTCCTTGATTTTGTGTTTATGTGGAGATACATTGTTTCAGAAAATAGTTTTCTGAGACATCCATTTTTTGAGTCAGAATTTCACGTTGCTAAGGTATTGCAAGAGAACATTAGTTAACTACTTAAGAATTAAATGTGAATTCATTGTATACTTGAACATTCAACCAGGGATCAGAAAGTTGGGAGGATGCTTTTTAAAGTAGGAACTGATCTCCTAACTATACTTTTTAACATATTTCTTTTCCCTCTTTTCAAATTTACATTGAAGTCATAAAGTATTGAATATATTGAATGTTTTGGAAGGTCTTACCAAACCCTTAATAAATTTTTTCTATACATTTAACCCTGAAGAATGATTTTTGTAAAAGCTTCAATCATTTTATGAGCTTAGTGTAAGTATAAATACTTATCATTAGTACTACCATGGTAAATGAATAAATATCCATGAAATAATAAGTGTAAAACTTATTTCAAAAAAAGTGACTTGTCAAGAAAATAAATTTCATTTAATTTAAAGAAAATGTCATTTAGATCAAATTTAGACATACAAAAATATTTACAAATGATTCCTATGTTTTTCTGCAGGTATAGTAGATTGTACCTAGAAGCTATCTAATAGTATAAATAGGTAAAAGTACCACCTTTTTCCATATTTATCAGATAAGTGCTAATTTATAGTGTGTATCCTTCAGGAAAAGAAGTTCATTAGGTAGGCAACATTCAGTTTAATAGCTGGATTTGCATCACAAACTATCTAGGGATACTAAACCTTATTAATGAATTTTTACCTCTGCAAATAGCTTTTACAATCCATTTAGAACACATTAATTTAAATATTTTGATCATTTGGACAGGAGAAGAGACAAGACTCAGCATGTGGGAGAGGGAGGACTTTTGCAAAAGGAATCAACAGAATTACTAAAAATGTGGAGAGGTTATTTAGCTTACTGAAAGCAGAAAACTTCCCAGGCCTATTAGAGCCATTTCAATAGTAAACTTTAGTAAACAATTAATGAGCTAAATTGCAAAGTACTTTTATATATTCTCTGAAGGACCTTTAATTGACATGACTTTCAAAATTAATGTCACTGTATGTGCTTTAAACTAATAAAGCTCCACTTTTAGAAAACCATTCTCTAATTCTTATTCTTAACTAATTCATTTTGACTTGCCCTCCAATTACTCCAAATTAGTAAGCTCCCATTATGCAAAAAGTTTGAATTTCAGTCAAAGTAGAAGAATTTTTTTTAAAGGCTTGGTTACTTTTATTAGTAATTAGCAAAGAAATAATATATTCATCTTTACTAAATGAACTAATAATTTTAGAAAGTATGGAAGCCCACATTCATTCTGCTTTTTGTTTCAGAATTATGATAGCAAGAGAGAATGCACATTACTGTAAGAGTATGAGAATAAGATGGAGAGATTCTGAATATCACTGTTAAATGAATACCATTAGATGATGCTAATGCATAATAATTTTATGAAATAGTACTAGAAATCAAATTGGTAATTGATGAGAACTTGATAAGCTACTTCATGATTCAAAGAACCGAAGATTTTAATGGAAAATATTGGCATGGAAAATTTTCTTTAAAAAGAAACACTAGTCAATAGAGGCTCACTTGAAACCACAATTCAAGCAGGAGAATTCCCGAAGTGAAGTCTAACTACTACAGGTAGTGGTATTAATATCAGCTGAGGCAATTGTCAAGTTGATTTTCCCTGAATTTGTAGGTTACTATTCAGTTTGGAAACATGCTACAAGTTGTTTTATACAGTAAAGGATAAAAACTTGGCATTTTGATGTTAGATGCCTAATGTCCTAAATACCTCATGTATTTATTAAGTATTTTTATTCCTTACAGATGACAAGTTAGAATTCATAGTCGGTTTTTCCACACACCTACTAATTTGATGTATTTCTGTGATACCATTAATTTACAGCTCTTCTTGACACAGAGCTCCCATGCTTCATTTTTATTTAAAGCCAACCTCAAAGAACTTTAAAGCTAGGCCATCAATAGGGTGAATTCCTTTATAAATGTGGACCAATGTTTAGACATTTTTGGTGTGAATAGAAAACCTGCAAATACTAATATAGCACATTTTCTGCACATTTGTTCAGTTGACACAACAGTTCATCAAATGTATATTTTCCTGTCTTCAGGATCTAAAATGAGGTCTTATTTATATAAAGGCAAATAAAGTATATGGGATCAAATCACTGTGTTCTATTTCTTCTCTTTGCCTAATGCATACGGTTGTACTTTTGGTAAATCACTCTGAACAAATAAAATCTCTCTCTCTCTCTCTCTCTCTCTCTCTCTCTCTCTCTCTCTCTCTCTCTCTCTCAATATATATATATATATATCTCACTACCTTTTTCTCTCTAGGTTGCATTCAAATTCCCTCCTCCTTGTCTTTGCACAAGAGTTATCATATGTCTGGGATATACTTCATGTTCACCTTTGAATCAGAGAGTATCTGGCTTCTTTCAAAGGCCAACTCAAGTTTCACTTTTACATCATGACTTTCATGGCCTTCTTAGTCATTAATGCTCCCTATTAAAATTTATATTACTCTGCATATGCTTTGTATTTATTAGTGTATGTTGTGTATATACGATATTTTCCAGTAAAATGTAGGTTTCCTGAGGTTAGGGACTGTTTTCTTTTCATCTTTGTATCTCTGACACATTCTATATTGTCTTACAAGTAGTAATCCTTTATTAATTGTCTATTGCATGAGCTTAATAGCACATTCCCTTACTAGTGGGCAACTATGTGGCAAAAGGGACAGAATGTCTGTCCTGGAGTCAGGAAAGACATTTACTATCTGTGTGACGCTGGGCAAGTCACTTAACCCTGTTTGCCTCAGTTTCTCTTCTGTAAAATGAGCTAAAGAAGGAAATGCCAAATCACTTCAGTATCTTTGTAAAAAAAAAAAAAAACAAAAACAAAACAAAAGCAAATGGAGTCATGAAGATCTGCATACAAGTGAAAATGACTAAACAACAAAACAATTGTTACTATAAATGAAATTAGCATTGAATATAGAAACATTGATAGAATTAAAACCCTAAGGCTGGCAGTGAACTCAATGATTATCAAGTCCAAACCCCTCATTTACAGTGGGTCTATGGTGAAACAGTTATCACAAATCTGATTTCAAATCTCAGTATCTCAGCAAAATGTGGAAAATAACATTTTGGGGCAGCTAGGTGTCACAATGCATAGATTGTCATTCCTGGAATCAGGAAAACTCATCTTCTTGAACTCAAATCTGGCCTCAGATACTTACTAGCTGTGGGATCCTGAGCAAGTCACTTAAGCCTGTTTGCCTTAGTTTCCTCATCTATAAAATGAGCTGGAGAAGGAGATGTCAAATTAGTCAAATATCTTTGTCAAGAAAACCCAAAATGGGTTCAGGAAGAGTTGGACACAACTGAAACTTTTGGACAATAGCTACAACATTACCTATTACAAATAGAAACCTAATGTTTTAGTCCCTACTATGACAAATACATGTCATATATATTTGGTTTGAGTTGATGATATATTTAGACATAAATGTAATTACTATATACTTGTTAAGTTTATATTAAAATAAATATCACAAAACACAGTTATGACTTCACTATACATTCTCTCATTCATAATTTTCTTGCATTGTTAAGTTCAACCTACAAATTACCAAATGTTTATTTATTTTAAATAATTTTATGATAAATTTTTCATTTGAAGGATTAGAAATAACCATTTTCAGGAAACTCACAGGTGCAAATAATATAAAAATTGAAAACATGTACCATGCACATATGTAATACATATGTAGAAAGAACACTGGCTCTGCAATTGGAAAACTTGGGTTCAACTCCCACTACTAACATTAACTCTGACACCTGAGGTAAGACATTTGATTTCCTGGACGTCAATTTCTTTAAGTGTAAAATGAAAGAGTTTAATGAGATAACCTCATTATGCCCCTTCCAACTAAATGGTGGCTCAAAACATTCATTGTGGGATTTGAGAATTAGGAATATATAAACATGCATTACTTGACTGATTTGAAAGAGGTATTTGGACCTATAACAGTCTTAATTTAAATATTTAGCATATTTTGCTATGTTAAAATCATAGTTATAAAATTATGTTGTGTAATATGTACATTAAATTCAAATGAGAAAGAGCTTAAGATCTCAGAAACAGAGATGTTCCCTGGCACTATATTAAATTATATTTGAGGTTCTAAAAGAATGAATGCATCTCCTTAGTCACTTAACATCACTTTCACACTGTGTTTTAGGCATTGAATTAGAAGAGCCCAATGAGCAGAATGTTTTTCCCACAAAAAGAAACCAAAGGAATTATGTCATTCTTTCTTCTGGCACCAACTAAACTACTGTGGTTTAAGGATCCCTCTAGGGATCTATAAATAATGGGAATTTTCATAGGTTTTACATTCTAACTGAAATAATTCCTACAGGGGTAACATAGAACAAATGCTTCTTGATACATTGAATAGCTGTCTTTTGACTTCTGGACCTGATAGGCTAAAAAGAGATCTTTTTCAAGTGCTTGGGGACTCACTGTTCATTTAGAATCACTGCATAATTCAATTACTTTACTATTGTCTCATTGGAGAAATCTAAAACATCTTAAGGGAGTCATTTTTTTTAAAGGATGAGGTAGAATAAAGATGGACAGAGTAAAAGGAAATAGCTTCTTCACACTGATTATGCCTGTTCAAATATCTCATCCAAAAAAATCATCTTCTACTTAGAGTACTGAGTTCCCTAGATGATGTCTGGGAGGAGTTCTGACAGATACACCTGTGTCCAAGTAGTTCTCCCACTAATAGCCATAGTGTCTAAAATTGCACTTATCAGGATCATTCTTTGGATTCTAATATTATTTTTATGAAGCTCCTACTCAAATTCAAGTATTCTTTTGGGAGGTTAATGGACAACAAAGTACATTAGGACCTAGTCAAGTCAACAAGCATTTAAGCAATTGATATTTTATAGGTATTGTGCTAAACCCTAGTGACACAAGGGAGTTACAAATAAAAAGGAAAAAAAATCAGTTATAAAGGATTTCACATTGCAATGAGTCAGATAACACCAGTAAACAATGATGTAAAATAACACATATCTAGGATGAATTGGAGATAATCTCAGAGTGAGGGCACTAAGATTAAGGAGGATCAGTAAAGATTTCTTGAAAGAGATGGAACTTTAACTGAGTCTTAAAGGAAGCCAGGAAAACTAGGAGGTGGGAATGAGGAGAGAAGGGGAGAGGCAGAGGGGTAGAAGGGGATAAAAGAGAGAGAAAGAGAGTAGGGGAGAAGGAGAAGGGGAGAAAAGGGAGAGGGAGAAAGAGAGGGAGATGGAGAGAGACAGAAAGGAAAAGAGAAACAGAGACAAGGAGAGAGAGAAAGAGATAGAGAGAGATGCACACACAGACAGACAAATAGAGAGAGACAGAGAGTTTCAGGCTTGGAGGACATCCAGTGAAAATGCCTAAAATTGGGAGATGGATATTTGTGTGTAAGTAAAGAAGAGAAGGTTGCTGTCATTGGATCATGAGTAAATGGTGGGGAATAAGGCATTAGAAAACTGGAAATATAGGAGAGGATCAGGTTATTATAGGATTTAAAAATGAAACAAATAATTTTGTATTTCATCCTGAAGGTGATAGGAAGGCACTGGAGTTGATTAAATAGTAGAGCAATATGTTTTATCTTCAATTGTGATTTTAACAGTTGAGAAGGGGGTCTAGGGAAATGGTCTAAACCATTAGAAACTTTCTAACACTAAGTACAATGGGGAGATGAGTGATCAGAAGCTAATAATAAATTGTTTTAGCTTATGAATCCTTGAAAAGAAGGAAGCAGGAAACAGTAAAAATTGAGAATTTAGTAAAGCATAAAATAATATATTTATCATTATATTTAGGGTTAGCCTTCCTCCAAGGAAGTTATATTTCTATAG
>CM053772.1:147676858-147697945 GCA_028658325.1 Potorous gilbertii
TGATACTTCAGGGGAAAATATGGTTTTTCAATGAAATAGAGGACTTCCAAGCATTCTTGATGAAAATACCAGTGCTGAAAAGAAAATTTTACTTTCAAATACAAGAATGAGAAGAAGCATGAAAAAGTAAACAGCAAGGAGAAGTCAGAAGGGACTTACCAAAATTGAACTGTTTACATTCCTATATGGAAAGGCAATATTTGTAACTCCTGAAATTTTTCAGTATCTGGGGTAGTTGGTGGTATTACACACACACACATACACACACGTACACACACATGTACAGGCGTGCACACACACACACCCATACCCACATGCACGCACACACAGACATAGAGAGCACAGAGTGAATTGAATAGGATGGGATCATATCTTAAAGAACTCAAGGTAAATGGTGAGAGTGAAATGTAGTGGGAGGAGAGAGGGTGAAATGTAATGGGGTAAATTATCTCTCAGAGAAGAGGCAAGCAGGAGATTTCTTAGTGGAGGGAAAAAGAGGAGAGCTGAGAAAAAAAAAACATGAAGTTTACTCTCATCACATTCGACTAAAGGAAGGAATAAAATGCACACTCATTGTGGTATGAAAACCTGTCTTAGAATACAAGAAAGTGGGGGAGAAGGAGATAAGCAGGGTGGGGGGTATGATGGAAGGGAGGGTAATGGGAGGAGGGAGCAATTTGAAATCAACAATCTTGGGGAGGGACAGGTTCAAAAGAGAGAGTAGCAACAATGAGGGGCAGGATAGGAATGGAGTGAAATATAGTTAGTCTTATACAACACGACTATTATGGAAGTCACTTGCAAAATTAAACAGATATGGCCTTTACTGAATGACCTGCGTTACCAAAGGGAATGGGTGGGGAGGGAGGGATGGGGAGAAGTTGGAACTCAAAGTTTTAGGAACAACTGTTGAGTATTGTTCTTGCTACTAGGAAATAAGAAATACAGGTAATGGGGAATAGAAAGCTAACTGGCCCTACCGGACAAAAGAGAAGATGGGGTAAGGGAAGGGAGGGGTGAAAGAAGAGAGGGCAGATTGGTGATAGGGGAAATTAGAATGCTTGGTGTAATGGGGTGGGGGAGGGGACAATGGGGAAAAATTTTGGAACCCAAAATCTTGTGAAAATATATGTGAATAATTAAATAATTAAATTTATTTTAAAAAGGACTGTTTTATGGAGAAATCACAGAGTGTGCTTTATCACATGGTGGTCAGAAGAAGTGATACAAAGACAAGCTGAAGGTCTCTCTCTCAAGAGCATTGGAAATAATTTTTTGATATGGGAGACACTGGACTACTCCGCATGGAATGCCCACACCTTTATTCTGTAAGCATTATTTTATTGTTAGTAAATCCCTACTATGTGTCCAGAACTATGCTGGATGTTATGGCAGATTCAAAGTTTGGGGAAGGCTCACAGAGAACTCAGATAGGTGGAGTAAAATCAAAGAATCATCATAAAAAATATAGGATCACAAAAATCATCTGGTTCAATCCTCACCTTTTACAAATGAGGAAACTAAGGTCCAAGCAGGTTAAATGACTCATATTCACATAGGAAGACGATTTTGAAATTTTCAAATTCTACTCATACCCATGAAACTTCCTGCCACTCTTTGAAAGGTGCCTTTCAAGACTAAACTTTGCCCTCACAAGGATGTGGATGGTGTAAGCAAAGACATGCAAACAAAGAGGAGGGTGTTTACAGAAGGCAGCAAAGTCCAAATTTAGTTGTAACAGAGAGTGTGTGCTAAATAATAGGAGAGAAACATTAGGAAATTGACAGTTTGTGAAGTGAATGTCATAAATATGAATTGAACTTTATTTTACTCAAATTTTTCAACACCATTTTCCTTACTGTTGATACACATATTCTTTAACTTTATCTTAGAATCACACTTTATTTTGTATACCTGTATATAGTATATTATATATATATAATTATATGAGATACATTTTATATCTTACATATCCCTAGTTTCAATTAGAGTTGCACCAGCCCCTGTGAACCTGATACTCATTGACACTTTTGTGCTTCCTTTATCATGCTTTTGGTGCTGCTAATTTGTTGAACTGTCAAACACTCCCTGTTATTGGCCATACTATCTTCTACTGAGAAGGAATTGTAACTGTGGTGTTTCTTTGGACATACAGGGACTAAAAGGGGAATGACTAAGATGCAAGGAAATCTGACAGCAAGGTCATCCAAAAGGAGGTCCGAAAGCTCACTGGAAAAATTAGTTCTTTAAAAGTTAGAATGGAGCTAATGGAAACCAATGACTTTATGAGATACCAAGAATTTATAAAACAAAACAAAAGAGATGAAAAAATAGAAGAAAATGTGACATATCTCATTGGAAAAACAACCGACCTGGAAAATAAATCCAGGAGAGACAATTTAAAAATTATTGGTCTATCTGAAAATCATGATCAGAAAAAGAGCCTATACATCAACTTCCAAGAAATTATCAGGGAAAACTACCTTGTATTCTAGACTTATAGGGTAAAATAGAAGTCAAAAAGAATTCACCAACCACCTCCTGAAAGAGATAACAAAAGGAAAACTCCAAGGAATGTTGTAGCCAAATTCTGACTTCCCAGGTGAAGGAGAAAATATCACAAGCAGCCAGAAATAAATAGTTTAAGTATTATGGAGACACAAAAAGAATAACACAAGATTTAACAATTGCTACACTAAGGGATGAAGAGGCTTGGGATATGATATTTCAGAGGTCAAAGGAGCTATAGTTAAAACAAAGAATCACCTACCCAGGAAAACTGAGTAAAATATGTCAGGGGAAAAAAAAACAACCTAGAACTTCAATGAATTAGAGGATTTCTAAGCATTTTTGTTCGAAAGATCAGAGCTGGAAAAAATTTTGATTTCCAAATACAAGAATCAAGAAAAACATGAAAAGGTAAGCCAGAAAGAGAAACCATAAGAGACTTATTACAGTTGAAATATTTACATTCCTACAGGGAAAAATGATATTTGTAGTTCATAAGAGCTTTCTCAGTATTAGAACAGTTGGAAGGAACATTGTGCGTGTATACATATATCTGTATGTACGTATGTTTGTATATGTTTGTATATATGTGGATGTGTGCATGGGTGTGTATGTTTGTGTTTATCAGTAATCACCCCCACATACCAAGGGGGGCCTGCTATCACAGGTTCTTAGATCTGCACTCATAAAGGAAAAGCAGCTTTCAAGGGGTGAATAATCACTTTAAGCACATGTATCATTCCTTTAACCGTGCACATATATCACTCACCTAGTTCAGGAGAGTCGGCACCCTGAACTTCGAAGAAAATAGAGAGAAATCAAAGATCTGCTGATATATCTTCCTCTGCCTGAATTCAACCCACAGGTCCAGCTGTCTGACCATAGTTACCAGAGAGGGAAGCATGGACATCTGGGTTTTCAGAGCCAGGAGTTCTCCTTAGCAGTTTCCCAAAGTCCTCCTTTAGCCAAACAAAGACTTTCAGTAAGTGATCCCCAAAGTAAAACCTCACCCTCAGAGTATTTATACCTGTTTTTAGAGTCAGAGGGCATTCCATTGCCTTATTAACAAAATATGTGGGCTTTCCTGCAAACCTTCCCTAATCAAACTTTCCTTAATGGGCAGGCCCATTAATGGGTGCAGAAAGATCTTTAGTTAAAATCTTCTAGTTCTTTTCTAGTTAAAGAAACCCTTGTGTCTGTACCTTACTCATAGTAAAGAAGTTTGATTAATAAAACAAGATTCAATTAGGGGCACTTGATTACACTAAAACAAAAACAGCAACATATTCTATTACATTTGCCATTACAGTGTGTTTGTATGTGTATATTATATCTATCTATGTATCTGTCTATATGTGTGTATATAAATGTGTATATTTAAATATGTATGTGTATGTGTACAAATATATGTGTGTATAGAGAGACAAAGACAGAGAGAGAGAGAGAGAGAGAGAGACAGAGACAGAGAGACAGAGGGCACAGGGTGAGCTGAATATGAAGAGATCATACCTAAAAAAAAAAGCAAGTGTTGAGAGGAACATAGTAGAAAAAAGAGAAAGGGAAAGGTGGAATGTAATAAATCATAACATGTAAAAGTGACAAGAAAGAATTTGTACAATGGAGTCAAAGAAGGAGAAGGTGAGAGGGAATAAGTGAGTCTTCATTTTCTTTGTTTTGACTTTGCGAGGGAATAACATACAGACTCAATTGGATATGAAAGTTTATTTTACCCTAAAAGAAAACAGAGGAGAAGAGGATAAAAGAGGGGGGATAATAGAAGGAATGGCAGATGTGGGGGAGGGTTAATCAGAAGCAAACACTTTGGTAGAGGGACAGATCAAAGGAGAGAACAGAATGAATAGAGGAAGGGACAGGATAGAGGGAATATAGTTAGTCTTCACAGCATGAAAATACTTATAGAAGTATTTTGCATGACTATACATATATAAATTATACTGAATTGCTTGCCTTCTCAATGAGGGTGGGTGGGGAAAGGGGAAGACAGGGAATGTGGAACTCAAAGCTTTAAAAAATTACTGTTAAAATAGTTTTTATATGCAACTAAGAAATAACATGTCCTACAGGAAAATAGAAGGGAAGGGGATAGCGTGTGTGTGTGTGTGTGTGTGTGTGTGTGTGTGTGTGTGTGTGAGGGAGTGATAGAAGAAAAGGCAGATTGGAGGAAAGGGTAATGAAAAAGAGGCTGTCCTGGGTGGAGGGAATAGGGAGATGGGGAGAAAATTTGAAATTCAAAATTATGTGGAAGTGAATATTGAAAACCGAAAACAGATAGATTAAAAATAATAGTCAACAAACTGACCAAGATAATCAAATAATTCTGAAAAAAAAAAGAAATTTGTTGGACGCAATCGGTATATATGTAATGTATATATTTAAATTTTTTTCAGTAACTGAAATTAGAAAGTGAAATACTTGTAAAAAAAGATTCTTAAAGAATCTGCGAAATTTCTTAGTTCAAATTTTCAGTGAACATAACATCAGCTCCTTTGAGATCATTACAATAACTGCTTTATAAATATTATCTCATTTGATCCTCACAACAACCCTGAAAGGCAGTGTCCATTTGTTCACAGTTTACAATTTAAGAAAATGAGGGAAGGGGGGAGCTATGATGTCAGAGCAAAAGGTGATCCAGGATAAGCTCCCCTCCCTCAGCCCATAAAATAGCTATAAAAAATGACTCTAAATAAATTCTCAAAGCCACAAAACAACAGAGTGAAAGAGATTTCCAGCACAAGGCATCCTGGAAGGCTGAGAGGAAAGGTCTATCACATCATGCATGGAGCAGAGGGCAGCCTGGCCTTGGCTGTGTGGTGTAGCTCAGGATGGACAGGACCAGAGAAGGCTGGAGGGTGTAATCCCAGGTAGCAACTGTGGTTCCCAGATTGCTCTACCCACAAATGCCAAAGACCACTTCAAGGGTCAGTGAGAAAGCTCTTTCACCTGCGGGATAAGAGAACCTTGTCTGCACCATCTGCAGCAGCAATTGTAGCAGTAGCAGCCATTTTTGAAGCCCTTGGCTTAAAGACCCTGGAGGAATTGAGCTGCTGATCTTGATCTCGGCCCTGATTGGCAGTCTGGGGTGAATAGTGCTGACTAGCATGGGTGGAGCTGGTGGAGGCTATGAAGAGGGAATGCTACTCATGGATTCTGGGCAGAAATATTTGTGGTAGCTCCCAGACCATAGTGCAGGTAAGGAGAGGAATAAACTCCTCTCCCTTGTTTGTGCCACAGTGGAGGAACTGAGAATTTACATGTCCCCACAGTATACCCTCCTCTTGACACCTTTGTGTCAAGAGTCTGGTAACAGACTGGGAAAATACCCCCAGAAAGGAAAAAAAATAAGGACATAGAAGATTATTTTCTTGATGCAAAGGTATTTTCTTCCATCCTTCCTGATGAGGAGGAACAAAGCATACCATCAGAGGAAGACCTAAAAGTCAAGATTTATGCATCGAAAACCTCCAACATAGATATGCAATGATTTCAGGTCATAGAAGATCTCAGAAAGGATTGCAAAAATCAAATAAGAGATGGAGGAAAAATTGCAAAGAGAAACGAGAGTCATGCAAGAAAATCATGAAAAGTGAGTCAACAGCTTGCAAAAGGACACCCAAAAATACTAAATAAAATAACACCTTTAAAAATAGGTTAACTCAACTGGCAAAAGAGGTCCAAAAAGCCAATGAGAAGAAGAATATTTTAAAAAGTAGAATTAGCTAAATGGAAAAGGAGGTTCAAAAGCTCAGTGAAAAAAATGTTCTTTGAAAATGTGAATGGAGAAAATAAAAGCTAGTGACTTTATGAGAAACCTAATGTGAAATATCCCATTGGAAAAACAACTGACCTGGAAAATAGTTCTCCTGAGAAGCAATTTAAAAATTATGAGATAACCTGAAAGCCATGATCAAGAAAGAGCCTCGACGTCATCTTTCAAGAAATTGTCAAGGAAAACTACACTGATATTCTAGAACCAGAGGGTAAAATAAATATTGAAAGAATACACTGAACATCACCTGAAAGAGATCCAGAAAGAGAAACTCCTAGCAATATTGTAGCCAAATTCCCGTGAAGGGGAATTTGGCTACAAGAATTCTCCTTGACCGTGAAGGTCAAGGAGAAAATAGTGCAAACATCTAGAAAGAAACAATTTGAGTATTGTGGAAATACAATCAGGATAATACAATTTCCAGCAGCTTCTACATTAAGGGACTTGCAATATGATATTCCAAAAGGCAAAGGACCTAGGATAAAAACCAAGGATTGTCTACTCAATAAAACTGAGTGTAGTGCTTCAGGGGAAAGATGGTCTATTTAGTGAAATAGAGGACTTTTCAAGCATTCTTGATGAAAGACCAGAGCTGAATAGAAAATTTGACTTTCAATCTCAAGAATCAAGAGAAAAATGAAAAGGTAAACAAGAAAGAGAAATCATAAGGGACTTATTAAAGTTAAACTGTTTACATTCCTACATGGAAAGACAATATTTGTAACTCTTGAAACTTTCCTCAGTATTGGAGTAGATGGAAGGATTTTATCCATATAGACAGAGGGCAAAGGTGAGTTGAATAAGAACGGATATTTTAAAAAATAAATTAAGGGATGAGAGAGGAATATATTGGGAGAAGAAAGGGAGAAATGGAATGGGACAAATTATTACTCATAAAAGAGGCAAGAAAGAGCTTTATCAGTGGAGGAGTAACGGGAGGAAGTGAGAGAGAACATATGAAACTTACTCTCTTCACATTTGATTTTGGAGGGAATAACATGCTCACTCAATTTGGTATGAAAATCTATCTCATGCTCTAGCAAAGTAGGGGAGAAAGGGACAAGTCGGGTGAGAGGGGATGATAGAAAGGAGAGAACAGAATAAATGGGAGGAGGATAGGATGGAAATATAGTTAGTCTTAAACAACATGGCTGTTATGTGAGTCTTTTGCAAAACTACACAGATATGGCCTATATTGGATTTCTCTTCTTAGTGGGGATGGGTGGGGAGGGCAGGAGGGAGAGAAGTTTTGACCTTGTCCTTCCCCAAAAGTGTTTACTTCTAATTGCTCCCTCCTCTCAATTACCCTCCCTTCTATCATCCTCCCACCTCATGTCTCCCCTTCTCCCCTGCTTTTCTATAGTGTAAGGTGTATTTTCATACCAAATTGAATGCGCTTGGTATTCCTTCCTTAAGTTAAATGTGATAAGAGTAAGTTTCACGTTTTTCTCTCTCCTCTCCCCTTTTCCTTTCCATTGAAACGTCTTTTCCTTGCCTCTTCAATGAGGGATAATTTGCTCCATTCCATTTCTCCCTTTCTGTAGCTCTTTCTGACTCCAACGAAAATATAACAAAGAAGAAACTAAAATAATCAATCCAATAAGAATAGTTTAAATTTAAAACTGTTTTGGGATAAAAACCACTGCTCACGGTAACAATTTGATCAATTCTGCCATCTGGTATGCAATTGAATGTATTTGTTCCCATTTTTTCCACCCAGAACTAGGAATTTTTGTGCCCAGGTAAAATACTACAAAGTGTACTGGTAACAGTACTCTCTCTTACTTCTCTTTCTACCCATCCAAACGCATCTTCTCAGTCTCCACTACTAATTCATTATCAAATTCATCAACCTTAATTTTGAGTTACTCTTTACCTATAAATTATTGCCTCTTTTCTCTGTATATACATGCTCTCTCTGTGACTTCACCAGTTTCCGTGGATTTAATTTTAACCTCTGTACAGATGACTTCCCCACTGTAATGGACAATTCCAATTTTTCCCTCATGTTTCAATACCTCATCACCTTACTTTTTATTAGACATTTCAAACTGATTGCACTAGATACATATACATTTGACATATTCCATAGAGAACTCATTGTCTTTTCCCTCCAAACCCATTCCTATTCTAAACTTCCTTATTTCTCTTAAAACTACCTGTTTACTAACAGTCTTTTGCATTCATAACTTCAATGGCATCCTTAAATTCTCATTTCTATTTACCACAAACAGCCAATCAGTTACCCAATCTTGTTGTTTCTATTTGTGCAACATCTTTCATATCATACCACTTCATTCTGTCTACATAGGCATCACCTTGGCTCCCACCTTAATTTCCTCTCCCTTACATTATTATGATAGAATCCTCATTGATCTCTCTGCATCCTCACTCTAGTTCTTCCCACTAACATCTCTGAAGTAATTTTCTCTAATTACAGATTTGATACAAGTTGTGCCACAGCCCATCCAATTTAATCAACTCCAGTGACTTTCTATTGTCTTAAAGATAAACTCTTATTTACTTTTTAAAGCTTGTACTTATTTCTGTCTTTTATTTATCTTTTTATCCTCTTTGCTGAACAGAGGAAGTGTCCAAACCAGAGAAGTTATTACTAATCTCTAAGCCCTTCCATTAAAATGTAAGCCCCTTGAGAACTGGAATTGTTTAATATGTTGTTTTTGTATTTGAATCTTCAGTGCCTTTGGGCATTTATATAAATAGGCATTTAATAAACTTATTTATTGATCTTACACACCAGAGTCAATAAAATGCCTCCAATCTTGACTAGAAATAATTCCAGTATTAATGTTAAATAGTCTATTTGGAAGGAGTAAACTGGAGTTTTGAGAATTATTCACTATATTCTTAGATCAAAATCACACCTTTATTTAATGGTTAAGTACATTAAAAACATTTTCCTTAGTGATTATTATTGTGGCTTCTCTGATTTGTCTGAAAAGAAAGTAAAAGCTCTTGTAATGTTACTGCTAGCATTTGAACCATCTCAGCTGTGAAAGACAAAATATATTAGTAAGAAAGAGCCTTTGGAGACAGCTCAGAAAGATGATTCACTTGTAAAATATGCACCCAATGACTGAGATTGCTTTTCCAGTAAAGGAAGATTTTTGAGGTTTAGCTTTTTTTCCCCCTTTACTACCATAACAACTATAACAGCATAGTTTTTTTTTCTTATTAAAGGTGATCTGGGAAAACCACACTTTCTTGAAGATGATTATTATTTGACATTTAGAAAGAGATATACAACTTACCACACTCTTAAAACAATCTCAGTGGGAAATTGTAAACATAATACTTTTGCTTACGAATAAAGAGGAAAGGTCACTTAGGTAGAAAACAGAAAATTTGGTTTTGGATTTAGCTCTGACAAGCTTATCATGTGACTTTGGGCCAGCCACTTACCTTAACTGTAATTTCTTTTCCTATCAAATGAGTTATTCGATGTTAATCCTTTCAAAAATCTTTTCAGCTTTATCATGCTATGAACCTAACTAGACCTGATAATATTTTCCAATAAGTAACAAGAAACATTAATATGCAGCAAAGGAACTCATAGAAGTCCTCAATTTATAATTTAATAAAGGCAAAGTGTTTCTAATTATATATACAATGCTCAGTCAGTTTTGCCTAGTTTACTATAAAGAAAAGATGATTTTGTCACAAATTCTGTAAGAAATTCTGGGACTAGAATGGTTTCTTTCTTTTTAAAGATCACATTAGTAAAGTTATTAGGTTAGTGTAAATTCTACAATGGTGTTCTAATTTCAGGAAAAATATGTCAACACCTAAAAATACAGTGTTTATAGATTTTGGATTTTTTTAGTTTTATATACTTTCGTTTTCCTTTGTGATTTGTAGATTGAAGCTTTCAGTCACACTGCAACTAAATCCCTTTGATTTGTGTGTTTTTCTTTAGAGTTATTTTCTAGTTTTCTTTTTTGATATGTGTCAATACTGATCCTAGCCTAGCCTTTTATAAATTCTGAATATCTACAAACAATTCATATTTAAACTAATGGGTCAGATCCCTACCACAAGGCTACATCACTCTTTGCTACATGGATTGTGGGTAAATTTCTGCAAAGCCTTCAGCCCTTGAATTTCTGACACTAGATACTACAACCTTTCAAAGTGTGTAAAGTTACACTTATCATACCAGTATTACTTCAAAACCAAACATATATAATCAGACTTTGAAGCAGGCTGGGAAAAATTAACATGGAGGCATCTGCATCGCTGGAATAACCTACATCTTTAAACCTTTGAAGCTGGGATACTTGCTCGTTTTTCCTGTGATGCTCTCTTTTCCTTGTATCCTTTTCCTTCTCTGACAGCAGCAAGGGTTATGGCTCACCAACAACATGGGTGTCTTGAACTGAACTGATGATAGAGTGAAAGGCTACCTTCCCTTATCTCTTGCAGAGCTTATACACCCAAGAAATGGTCTTAGGTGTTCTTTTTTCCTTTTTGGTTTAATTTGTTCTCCGCAGTTTTAGACTAGAAGGTGGGTAGGGGAAAGTCCTTATCATGGCAGGCACAAAGCAAAGGCATGGTATACTAAATGCACAACTAAGTGAATTCCTGAGCAGATAGGGTGACTATGACTTGACATTAAGGGGGATATGAACTTACTACCAAGGAGGAGTAAGGCAAAACCATTCCATTAACATGTAATCACATATTATCATGTCTTTCTGGAAATAGGCTTCCCAATACTTGTACTTAGAAATGCGGCAGGTTTAGCATTCTGGTCATGGTCTTCAGCTGCAACCCATCTCTCCACACCACAAAAGAAATATTGTGTGGCTGTTTCTTTATAGGAAATTCATATTTATCTAATATGGTCAGTTTCATACAGTTACTTCTCTGATTTTTCAATAATTAATAGAATTTTTAAAGTTTTTATTAATTGATTTTTAAATCATACAAATTATTTTCCAAATACAAGAAGATTTTGTGACTATTAGGATCACTTTACACTGCCCCACTTTCAAAAATAGGGTCACAATCAGTTTTGCTTTTAGGAGAGTGTTATTCTCCTGACCTGTAAAACTTAAAGATACAGTTTCTTATAGAGAATTAGCTCTTCTCCCACTGACACAGCAGTGATTTTAATGGTATTTTGTTGTTGTACATATTCAGTTGGAACCTGTGAATTCATTTGACCAGAGCCACAGAAACAACAGACTAACTTCATCTTGAGGACCTACATGCCTATGGCTAATTTTTGCCCCTACAGAAAGGAACATAAGATTTCGTTTATAACTGTCTACAGAGCCTCAACTTTTTTGGCAAACATTATTCTTGATTTTTCTTAACTGCATGTGTGCCACAAAATAAGATTCATTGTTAATTAGAGGTAGACAAGACCTAGATTACAGGGACCAGAAGCTCAATCATATCCAAAGATTGATTCAATGAGTTTTCTCACAATTGTACAGTTCAAGAAATCACTACATCTTGTCTGAAAACTGACCTCATACTGATCATATTGTTCCCCATATTGTTTCCACGTTCCCTTAGTCATTCACAGACACTTATGAGGCATCTCTTTTTTCCAAATTCAGAGAATTATACCAGTTCATTCTCCCCTCTCAACTTGGAAAGTCCCTCATCTTTTCTTTAATTAGGAATCAGATTACCTAATGTTTTATTGTTTCTTTTTAAATATTTATTCCTATTTGTTTATTTTTTAATGTATAAAAGTCTGTTTCCTCCTCTACGCAGGGTCCAGGCCTAAGATGAGGAGGTCTAGTACTTCTTTGGTGGGCAACTGTAATGAATTATTTTATAAACCATTATGCTCAGAAGACTGAGACTTTTTCCTGTCATTTCATCTTTTACCCACCATATCATGTAATCAAAGTTACCTATTTTACTTCGTGTAGTCCTCTATATCTTTTGTTTGGTCATAAACTCTTCCCATATTCATAGACATAACACACATATATCCATGCTCACCTAATTTACTAATGATATCACTTTTTAATGGCTAAATCATTTATTCATTTTGACCTTACAGTATGAGATGCTGATCTATACCTAGTTTCTGCAAAACTGCTTTTCAGTTTTCCTGGCAATTTCTGTCAAATAATGAGCTCTTGTTTCTGAAACTGGAGTCTTTGAGTTTAGTAAACAATAAATTACTATGATCCTTTACTACTGTGTATTGTGTGCCTAATCTATTCTACTGATCTGCCACTCTATATCTTAGTCAGTAGGGGCATTTTTTTTGACAATTATTGCTTTTGCAATGGAGTTGGAACTCTGCAACTGGTAGGCTGCCTTCCTTTATAGTTTCTTTTCATTGATTCCTTTGAAATTCTTGCCCTTTGGTTCTACCAGATGAAATTTATTACTATTTATTCTAAGTCTATAATCTAGTTCTTGGTATTTGACATGTAGGGCACTGAATATGTAGTTTAACTTACATTGAATTGTTGTTTCTATTATATTGACAAGGCCCACCCGTGAGAAATTAATGTTTCTTGTTTGTGTATTGTTTATATCTGTCCTTATTTCTGTGAAAATACTTGTGAATGTGTTCGTATAATCCCTGGGTTTGTCTTGGCAGGTAGACTCCTAAGCATTTCATATTGTCTGCAATTATTTCAATTGAAATTTCTTTACTTCTTACTGTTGAGAATTACTGGTAGCATATAGAAATGCTAATGCTTTACGTGGGTTTAATTTATATTATGCAACTTGGCTGAAGTTCATTGTTTCAATTACTTTATTTAGTTGATTCTTTAGGGTTTCCTAAGTATAATCATCATATCATCTAAGAAAAGAGAAAGCTTTGTTTCCTCATCGCTTATTTTTAATCCTTCAATTTCTTTTTCTTTTCTTTTTCCTATAGCTAGCAGTTCTACTGAAAAGCTAAATAATGGTGGGAACAATATACATCCTTCTTTCTTTTCTATGAATTCACATTTTATTGAGAAGATTTCAAATATATCCCTGGTGCAAATAATGCTTGAGATTGGTTTTACATAAATATAATTTGTCATTTTGAGAAAGTTTCCATTGATTACTAATATTTCTTGTACTTTTAATAAGAGACCATGATATTTTGTTAATAGATTTTTTTCCTCTTTCTGTTGATATGATCCTAAGGATTTTGTTGTTTTGTTATTGATATAGTCAATTATGCTGACAGCATTTCTGATATTGAACTTGCCTAAATTCCTTGGATAAATCCCCCCTAGTCATTTTGAAATTTATTGTTGAAATCTCCTCATTAGTGTTTTAATTTATTGCATCAATATTCTTTAAGGAAATTGAGCTATAATTTCCTTTCTTCACTTTTATCTTCCTTGTTTTAGGTATCAAATTCATATTTGAGCCACAAAAGGAATTTACTAGAACTACTTCTTTACCTATTATTTTAAATATTTCGTGTAGCATTGGCATTAATTATTCCTTATATTTTGTTTTATCCTTGGTAGATTTCACTTGTAAATCCATGTGATCCTGGATGATTTTTCTAAGGGAACTATTTTTCCCCTTGGAGAGCTTGCTCAATAACATTTTAATGTTTATTTATTTATTTTTAGTTTTCAACATTCATTTCCACAAAATTTTGAGTTCCAAATTTTCTCTCCATCTCTTCCCTCCCCTTACACCATAATATCTTGCATTATGATTACCACTTCCCTCAGTATGCCCTCCCTTCTATCCCACTCCTCCTTTCCCTTATCCCCATCATCTGTCTTGTCTTGTAGGGCAAGATAGATCTCTATACCCCATTACTTGCATTTCTTATTTTCCAGTTGTATGCAAAAACAATTTTCAACATTTGATCCTAAATCTTTGAGTTGGAACTTCACTCTATTCTTCCCTCCTCACCTATACCCACTGAGAAGGCAACCTATTCAATACAGACTATATATATATATATATATATATATATATATATATATATATATATATATATATGTGTGTGTGTGTGTGTGTGTGTGTGTGTGTGTGTGTGGTTTTGCCAAAGACTTGCATAAAAGTCATGTTGTGTAAGACTAACTATATTTAGCTCCATCCTATCCTGCCCCCCATTTATTCTATTCTCTCTTTTGACTTTGGCCCTCCCCAAAAGTGTTTACTTCTAATTGCTCCCTGCTCCCATTTGCCCTCCCTTCTATCACTCCACTCCACTTGTTACCTTCTCCCCTACTTTCTTGTAGTGTAAGACAGACTTTCGTACCTGAGTGTGCATGTGAAGAGAGTAAGCTTCACTTTTTCCCTCTCACCTCCTCTCTTTTCTCTTCCATTGAAAAAACGTTTTCTTTCCTCTTTTATGAGAGATAATTTCTCTCTTTTTTCTCCCTTTTTCCTCCCAATATATTCCTCTCTCATTCCTTAATTTTATGTTTTTAGATACCATACCTTCTTATTCAACTCACCCTGTGCTCTGTCTACATATGTGTGTGTTTGTAAACAACTCCCCAAATATTGAAAAAAGTCTCAAGAGTTACAAATATTATCATTCCATGTGGGAATGTTAACAGATCAACTCTAGAAAGTCCCTTATGATATCTCCTTCTTGTTTACCTTTTCATGCTTCTCTTGACTCTTGAAATTGAAAGTCAAATTTTCTATTCAGTTCTGGTCTTTTCATCAGGAATGCTTGAAATTCCTCTATTTCATTGAAGTTTTTCCCTTGAAGTTTTGCTGGGTAGGTGATTTTTCATTTTAATTCTAGTTTCTTTGGCTTCTGGAATATTGTATTGCCAGCCCGTCGATCCCTTAATGTAGAAGCCTTTAGATTTTCTGTTATCTTGATTGTATTTCCACAATACTCCAAGTGTTTTTTTTTCTAGCTGCTTGCAATATTTTCTCCTTGACCTGGAAACAGTGAAATTTGGCTACAATATTCCTAGGAATTACTCTTTTCAAATCTCCTTCAGAAGGTGATTGGTGGATTCTTTCAATATTTGTTTTGCCCTCTGGTTCTAGAATATAAGGGCCATTTCCTTTGATAATTTCAAGAAAGATGATGTCTAGACTCTTTCTTTGATCATGGTTTTCAGGTAGTCCCAAAGTTTTTAATTGTCTCTCCTGTATCTGTTTTCCAAGTCAGTTGTTTTTCCAAAGATATTTGACTTTATCTTCTATATATATATTTTTTTCATTCCTTTGGTTTTGTTTTGTAATTTCCTGGTTTCTCATGAAGTCATGAGCTTCCATCTTCTCCATTCAAATTTTTAAAGAACTATTTTTTGGCTCCCTTCTTTTTAAATTATTTATTTATTTGTACATTTCAACATTCATTTCCACAAAATTTTGACTTCCAATTTTTCTTTCTATCTCTCCTCCTGCTTCCCTGTTTGAGAATATTTCTATTACCCATTGAGGGGATGTGTGTTTTTTCCCTCTTTGAACCAATTTAGATGGATAATGAAGTTCCAGTATTGCTTGCTCCCCCTCCCACATGTCCCCTTTCATTGCAAAATTCTTTCTTCCAGACCTTTTCATGTAGATAATTTTCCCCATTATTCTTCTTCCTTCCCCCATTCTTCTCAGGGGATCTTTCTTCCTTGTCTATCCATTTTTCTTTATATCATCCCAACATAATTGATCCACTCCTATGTCATCTTTCAATGTAGAATCATTCTAATTGCTCCAATAGTGGTACAGGTGAGAGTGACACACCACATGCACACATATGTATGTATAGGTGTATATGTATATTTATTTATGGACACATATATACATATGCATATGTTTGAATATATATTTAAGATATGTATACATATACATACATTTATATATGTATATGCATATTATATGTGTATATGCATACGATACATGTGTATACATACTATATATACATATATGTGTATGTATGTGTGTGTATACATATATATATGTATATCCCTATGTGATTCCTAGAGAAAGCAGTCATTTTCTCTGCAATATTCCAGGTCTGTCATACATAGTCCTTTCCAAACATCCAGGCCTCAATGTCAAGTAGACAATGAAAGATCTTTACTATTTTTTTAATGCTTTATGGAATATTTATTTTTTCTTTAAATCAATTTATTTTTAGTTTTCAACATTCACTTTCATAAACTTTTTAGTGTAAAACTTTTTCTACCTCCCTACCCTCTTTCCTCTCCAAGACAGACATGGTGAAACTGAGGAAGACTCTCCCCAGCCCCTGGCATGACTGCCCCATGACCTAATATGAGGAATGTAAGTTAAGGTTGATATGCTTAACTAGGAGTGCCAGGGGAAGCAGTCCTTATCTTAAGAATCATAATACTTGTTAAAGACTTGGCCAGTCCTTGGACATCTACATCAAAGTCAACAGCTGGAACTTTTGGCCAGAGTTTCTTCTTCGTTCTAATGGTCCTCTTTTCCCTGAAATCACATGTATAAAGAGACTGAGTGACAGATGGATCTATGGAGGTCTTTTGCAATAGAAGTGGGGATGCTTACTTCTGCTCTTCCAACAAGGACCTTTGCTGGATTCTCCCCCATTTTGCCCTCCCCAGTTGTCAAAGTGCTGAAGCTTAGACTTGGCTGGTAAAGGATACTTTTTCTTTTTCTATAATGTGTTTCAATGTATATTCAGACTTCATAGCTGTTCCTCTGAATGTGGATATTCCATCATGAGTGTCTTGGAGTTGACTTAGATCCTCCCTGCATTTCTGAGAAGACCTAAGTTAGTCATCATACAATGTGGCTGTTACAGTGTACAATATTTTCCTCTTCTACTCACTTCACTCAGCATCAGTTCACACAAGTCTTTCCAGATTTTCTAAAGTCTGAATGCTCATTGTTTCTTATAACACAATAGTATTCCATTATTATTCGTACATCACAGCTTGTTCAGTTGTTTCTGAATTGAATGGGAATCCCCTTAATTTCCAATTCTTTGACACCACAAAAAGAGCTGCTTTAAATATTTTCATACATGTGGCTACTTTGCCCATGTGTATGATCTCTTCAGGATACAGCCGTGGAAGGGGTATTTCTCAGTCAAAGATATCTTTAACTTGATTACAATGTCAGGCTGATAAAACAACATGGAGAGCAGATGTATAAGTGCTCTTGAGACTTTCAGTTATAGAATTTCCAGAAAAAGCAGTTTGCCACTTGGTAGTATGTGTCTGTTTCTAATTTAATGCTTTGTTATTTATCTTGCTCTCTCTTTTATGTAAATTTCCAATATCTTATTATCATTTTTTGTTGTTGTTGTTGAATTTTGGTATTAGGATTTTGTTTTTCTTTCTATGTGATAAAGATGATTTTGGAAATTCCTACAGCCTTTCATTTTCTAGAAGTACTTGTCCTCCATTAAATATATCCCAACATTTGCTTACTTATTGGGAGAATTGACAAAGGATTAAATTTTTCTAAAGAATACCTTTTCATTTCTGGACAGAAAGTTTATCTTCCCAAAATAGTCTCTCCAGATAAAAATTTAAGTCATTGAATGTAACCAAAGCAGAAAGTTTCATTCAAAGTTCCAGAGGTTCCTAAAGTGAATGATACTGTCCCCAGGGGATACTGTCATGAACCAACGGGAATAGTAGTAGTCTCAGGTGCAATGGTGGGAGTGTTGAATAAAAATAAGGGGATTGTAGAAATATAAAGAAAGAAGAGAAGAGAAGAAAATTTTTAAAAACTGTTCATATATGTTTCTTCTGTTGTATAACAGAGTTAAAATCATAGTGATTACATTATTTTCCAAATCAATATTCAAAATGCAAGTTATACTCTATCAGTGGTCAAGTCCACCAACAGGCCTTACCAAGCAGTTATTGGTAGGCATCCATGTTTTGCATTGTTGAGAAGTCCGGTGTACATTAGCAGGAACATGTATTTGATGATGTTTTGTTTTTCAATACAATGTTATCACATTACATGACACAATATTTTGTCATCATAAATTCAATGCAGAACCCCCACCACAAATTTACAATAAATCGTTAAATTTAACATGTTTTATTTAAAATAATTCCATTTTATGTTTTAAATAACACAAATTTGAAAAAAAATCTTGAAGGGTTAGAGATATCTTCAGGGAAATAAGTTTGGAAACCTCTGAGGCAAACCAACCACCTTTTTGTTGATTTTAAAGTGAGCATTTTACTTGTACTTTTGAAATGCTGATTTAACTGAATATCCTTAAAAAAGAAAATGATTGCTTTTTAAATAATTGAGTTATTTTTACTTTTCCCTCCTAAGTTCGTTACTTGAGTTAATTTATAATTTAACCTTATTTTTCTCTTTGTTTAAAAATCCTCATTTTTGTCCTTTAGATTATAAGGATACATGTCAGATATAACATTTAAAAATCTTATTTTTTAGTCTTCATGTGGGAAAAGAATTATATTTTCTTTTTTTTTCAGAACAACAAATGAGTTTCCACTAACATCTTAGTGCAATCATTCCTCACAATGAAGAAAATAATATTTACTATGTGTTACTCTTTTATTGGCAGTGGTTCCCAAATGCCATATAGATAATTTTATTTTCTTTTGACTTCACTGGCAGTTGTTACTATTTCTTTCTTAAAGCTGCCTTAGACTGTTGTTTTATACTATTTCAAATAACCCTCAGGATCAATGAACTATTGCAACTCCACCACCCTGATGCGAATTAAAAGTTGGCGAGAATGTATATTTATCATCTTGTGAATCTATATCATATTTATTTGCCAGGTCTTTGCTTTTCCTCTGCTTCTGTGAAATCTCTGGCCATCAATTTCTCTGCTGTTTTTCATTGACATTTTATAAGGGAGAGAAGAAAAGGATCCTTTTCACCTAAAAACTATTACATGAGGTAACATGGGGTGGCAAATAAGTGATACAGTAAATAGAGCACCAGGCGAAGAGTCAGGGAAATATGAGTAAAAATTTGGCCTCAGGCGTGAACCCGGGCAAATCACTTAACACTTATTGCCTTGGTTTCATCATCTGTCAAATGAGCTGGAGAAGAAAATGGCAAACCACCCCAGCATCTCATCCAAGAAAAAACAAAAATGGAGTCATGAAGTGCTGGGCATGACTAAGATGACTGAACAACAGCAGCTTGAGTCAATGTACAATTGAAATGCATGAGCTGTATTATTCTATTTATTTTAATACTCATGGTACTATATTGCTCTTTTAATACAGTAATTAATGGTTAACAAAGAAACTTCTTAATAATAAGCCTGAGATATAGATAGAACAACTGTTATCATCAACATTACTAAAAGGAAATACGTTATAGTAAATAGAAACCTGGGTTCAGTTTAGTGAAATAGGTAAGTCTCTTCTTATTTTTCTTCTTCTTCTTCTTCTTCTTCTTCTTCTTCTTCTTCTTCTTCTTCTTCTTCTTCTTCTTCTTCTCCTCCTCCTCCTCCTCCTCCTCCTCCTCCTCCAACTCCTCCTCCTTTTTCTCCTTCTTCTTGTTCTTCTTCCTTTTTTGGAATAAGGCATTTTTAATCCAGATAAAAGAGAAGAAATCTGCAACACATTGGAAAGATTCTTATAGATTTTTTTGTGCATTTCAGCATTAACTTTTATAAAATTTGGAAGCCCACATTTTTTCTCCCCTGCCTCCTCCAAAGACTGCAAGCAAGTTGATATAGGTTATACATGTACAATCATATTAAACATATTTGCACCTTAGTCATATTGTGAAAGAATAATTAGAATAAAAGAGAAAAACCACAAGAACAAAAACAGAAAGAAAATAATGTGCTTCTATCTGGAATCTCTTCCATGTTTTCTCTGAATGTGGACAGAATTTTCCATCATGAGTCTTTTGGAACAGTCTTACATTGTTTTATTGTGAAGAAAAGCTAAGTCTGGAAAAGCTGATCAGGACACAATGTTGCTATTACTCTATAAAATGTTCTCATAGTTCTACTCACATCATTTAGCATCAGATCATTTAAGTCTTTCTAGGTTTTTCAGAAATCTTCCTGATTATCATTTCTTATAGAACAATAATATTACTTTACGTTCATATAGCACAACTTTATCAACTGATGGGAATTTTCTCAATTTCCAATTCTTGACCACTACAAAAAGAGCTCCTATAAATATTTTTTGTGTTTGTGGATCCACTTCCCTTTTTTATGATCTTTTTGGGATACAGGTATAGTAGTGGTATTGCTTGATCAAAGTGTATGCACATTTTTATATAATTCCAAATTGGGCGTACTTCCAAATTGCTTTCCAGAATGGTTGGATAAGTTAACAACTCCACCAATGATGCATCAATGTTACAGTTTTTCAACATATTCTTCAACATTTATCATTTTTATTTTCTATCATTTTAGCCAATCTGTTAGATGTGATGTGGTACCTCAGAACTGTTTCATCTACATTTCACTAATCAATAATGATGATGAGCATCTTTTTATAAGAATATAGGTACTTGGGGTGGAGCCAAGATGGCGGAGTAGAAAGACTCACCTATGCTAGGTCCGAACCCACAGCCCATAGATTTCCTGTAAAAAGAACTCCTGACAAATTCTGGAGCAGTGGAGGCCGCGCAGCAACACAGTGAAGGAGATTTGCGTTGCAGAGAGCCCTGAAGAACCGACTGCAAAGGTACACCAGACGGGAGCGGAGGCCAGTCCGTCCGAGCGCTCCCCTCCCCCGCCCCGGCCACGCTGCACTGAGAGGAGCCAGCAGAGCCCTGCAGGCATCGGGGACCTGAATCTCTGGGTGGCGAGAAGGTCCCTCCACCCACAGACGCACAGGTCAGTGAGAGGGACGGGCTGAGAGGGGAGCGGGGGATCTCGGGGACTCGGACCCCCTGGGAAG
>CM053772.1:147698445-147717583 GCA_028658325.1 Potorous gilbertii
CTCCACTTTTCTGGGTAATTAATCCTTGGTTATAGTCCCAGGTCCTTTGTCTTACAGAATATTGTATTTCATTTCCTTCAATCTTCTAATGTAGAAGCTTCAAATTCCTGTGTGAACCTGGTTGTATCTCCTCAATATTTGAATTGCTTCATCCTGGCTGCCTGCAGTATTTTCTTCTTGATTTGATAGTTCCGAACTTTGACAAAGATATTCCTTGGTGATTTTAGTTTGGGGTCCATTTCAGGAGGTGAACAGTGGGTTCTTTCGATGATTATTTTGGTCTCACAATCTAGCGCTTCTGGGCAATTTTCCTTGAAGATTTCCTGGGTGATATTGTCCAGGATCTTGTTTTTGTCAGAAGTTTCTGGAAAACAAATAATGCCTAGATTTTTTTCTCCTGGATCTACTTTCCAGGTAAGTTGTTTTTCCAATTAGATATTTTACATTTTCCTCTATCTTTTTATTCTTCAGATTCTGTTTGCTTGATTCTTGATGCCTCACAGGTTCATTAGCTTCTACTTGTCCAATTCCTATTTTTTATCAAATTATTTTCTTCAGATAACTTTTGCACCTTCTTTTCCATCTCTCCAATTGTTCCTTTTAAGGAGTTATTTTCTCCAGTTAGGTTTTTTACTTTCTTTTGCATTTGTCCAATTGTCCTTTGAAATTCTTCTGCGATTTTTTTTTCATATTTTTAAATTCATTGACGATTTTTTCTTTCATTTTTTTAAAAATTCTTTCTGAGCTTTTCCAAGAAGGTTCTTTGTGCTTCAGACCAGTTCATATTTCCTTCTGAAGTTTCAGATGGGAGTCTAGTCTCAATGTTGACCTCTTTGGTATTTGTGTTTTGGTCCTTGTCCCCACACAAAGGTTCTATGATCTTTTCTGTTCTGCTTTGCTTCTTATTCATGATAATAATCCTTTTCCTGACCTTTAAAGTAGATTTCTGCATCTGTGTCACAGGTAGGTCTGTCCCACAGTTCTTGTGCCTAAAACTTAAGGTTTGTGTGTTTGCCTCTGGTTCTTTCATCTAGAAGCTAAAACGCTGCAGTTTTCCTGGTGCTGAGCTGGCTGGTGTTGAAAAACAGGAACCAGGTGAGGTCTTTCTGGATTTCCCCACAGTTACCCTGGAGTTAGCTCATTAAGAGTGAGGGAGGGGTTTTCTCAACACTAAGATTTCCTCTATTGAGTTAGAGTATATACAAGCTCAACAATTAGTGATCCCATCTGCGATAGTGTCTTTCCAGCTGTCCTGTGGTGCTGAGGCATGCTTGAGGTCCTGGTGTTGTGAATTGTTGGCTTCCACCCCCTGAATGGTTCACTTGTTTTCATTTTCCTTGTCACTAAATTAAGGTTTAAAATTCTGATTTTTTTTTCTGGACTTTGCTCATTTCTCCATCCAATTATATGGCCTTTGAGTCCTTTGCCAAGGTAGTTCTCTGCTTACAGTGAGCCTCAGGGTATGTATTCTCAGCCACCTTCCACTTCAATATCTCTGACATTAATTCTGAAATGGTGAAAATTGGAGGAGAGTATCTCTTACATATTTGATCAGATGGTAATTATTGAAATCTAATATTGTCCACAACATTCCAATCCCAAATTTTGATAAAAGGTAGTGGGGTATTTCTGGTATCTATGTTAGGGAAATTTGGCAATATTTATTCATCACCAACATTTTTACATTTAAATTTCCATCAATAATTGGTATACTTTTTAATGCTGATTTTGGATTTCATGTCACCAAAGTATTTATATTAGTGACTTTATTTTTAAGATATCTGGCATAAAATATGCATTTCTTTTAATGATTTTATCAAGCACCACTTATTAAAGGATGGAAAATAAATGTAGAGAAGATTTAGTTGTGGTTGTT
Organism: Potorous gilbertii; assembly: GCA_028658325.1. NCBI lineage: Eukaryota > Metazoa > Chordata > Mammalia > Diprotodontia > Potoroidae > Potorous > Potorous gilbertii. The sequence continues at coordinate 147,700,322 of CM053772.1, forward strand.
ATTCAGTTATTCAGTTGTGTTCAACATTTCATGACCCAACAGACAGAAGCACTCCAGGTCCATCAATCCTCCATCATCTCCTAAAATTTTTAGTCACTTGTAGTTCTTCTGTACTTTATACCTGTGTTGGACACCTTCTAACCTAAGGGGCTAATCTTCCAATATTATAAGTATTGCCATTTTAATCCTGTCCATGGGGTTTTCTTGGAAAAAAATCCTGGAATGGTTTACCATTTCCATCTTTAGAGGATCACTTTTTGTCAGAACTCTCCATTTTGTCCTGTTCATTTTCATTTATAAAATGTGAGGTCATTCTTGGAGTCAAAAAGATCTGTACTGAAATCTTACTTCGCAAATCCGTATGTATAGCCAACCCTAGCAAAAAGAAAATCAGTTAGTCTCTCAGTGTCCCAAGCAATTATCTTCCAGTTGTCTATAACTTACTTAAGTAACAAACAACTTCTCCTATTTCTGTAGTGAAAGTTTTCATATAATAGAGAAAATCAAAATGATTAATCACAGGTTTGCACAAAAAATTAAATAAACAAAAATATTAAAAGAAACAAAAAACTTCATGATGATTTTGTGAGGAAATGTGTAAAGTTGTCCACATTTGTTTAAAAGTTTTAAGGGAAAGTGTGACGATAGTTTAGTTCTTTCTCCTAAAATTTTAGAAACAACAAGGATATAGATAAATTCCTTCTTAAGATGAATTTTGATGACTACATTGGGTGTATGTGGTAAATAGAAATAGGATATATAAATGTCTTGAATCTTAGGAAGCCAAACTTCTAATTCTGCCTAAATTTCCTTCCTTACATCCTTTTATAGCAATACATTATCTAGCTGTCTGATTACATATTGTGAGTCTTGCCTTCAACATCTTTTCCACTTAATACTATTTCCCATATTGTTGATCTTTCCTGTGCTGGTTTACCGCAGCTTTTCTAAGTCTCATCCGATTTTTCAGGTAAGATTCTTCCTCCTCCTCCTCCTGCACCTCCTCCTCCTCTTCCTCCTCTTCTTCTTCTTCTTCTACTTCTTCATTTTTCTCCTCTTCTCTCTTTCCTTCTCTCTCTTCCCCTCTTTATTTCCTCTGTCTTCCTTCCTCACTCTATAAATGTGCATATATGTGTATATACGTATATACATATATACGTATATACATATATGTGTATATTCATATGTGCGTGTGTAGATGAAAGCTATTCCATCTAATGAAGTAATTTGTTTTTTCTCAATTATTATTATTTTGGAAATTTTTTTATTAATATAGGGAGTGGAAGGGAGAAAAAACACAGATTTCTCTTAATTAAAACATTAGAGGGAAGCACCAAGGATGTGTTTGCACATACTTTCAGCTAAAGTCGCTATATTGCTGGTTTTATTTATTGGAATAGTGGATCATTATTTTATTCATAATAGTTCTCCCAGCTTTCAACGTTCTTTGTCTTTATAGTGTATATAAATTTTCCTCCCAATGATATTCACTTATTCTTTATCATTTTATAAACGTTTTCAGAATTTTTAATCTTTATACTTTTGATATGATAGTATATACATATATATTATATATATTTCTTTTTCTGCTCCCTTTACTCTGCTTCAGTTCATATAAATCCTTTCTTCTTTATAAATTCATCTATTTACTCATTTCTTAAAACCCTTTTTTACTTCCTAATATTCATTATGCAATATTTTAATCACCTGATCCTCAATTAATAGATAGTTTCTTTTTTTCAAATAATTTTGTTTTCAATTTTCAACACTTGCTTCCTCAAGATTTTGAATTCCACAATTTCTCCCCATCTCTTCCCTCCCCCAAACCCAGGACAGCATGTACCCCAACCACTCCTTCCCCCACGTTCCTCCCCTCTATTTTTCTGTAGTGCATGATAGATTTCTATACCTTATTGCCTGTACAATTTTTTTTCCCAGTTGGTTGCAAAAACATTGTTTATAATTCATTTTCAAAGCTTTGAGTTCCACATTTTCTCTATTCCTCCTTCCCCACCTACCCTCATTGAGAAAAGAAGCAATTTGATATAGGTTATACATGTGTAGCCATTCAAAACACTTCAATAGCAGTTATGCTGAAAAAGACTAAAAACATTTACCTCTATCCTGTCCTGCCCTCCATTTCTGCCATTCTCTCCCTTAACCTGTACCCCCACTACAGTGTTTGCTTCTGAGTGCCCCTTCCTCCAATCTGCCATCCCTTCTATTATTCTTCCTCTCCTATCCCCTTCCCACTGCCTTCCTGAAAGGCAAGAGAGATTTCCATCCCTAATTTAGTACGCGTTATTCCTTCCTTAATGCAAATCTGATGAAAGTAAGGCTCACTTATTCCATCTTACCTCCCCCCTTTCCCCCTCCCTTGTAAAAACTCTTTCTTTTCCCTTTTTTGTGAGATAATTTACTGTATTTTACCTTTCCCTTTCTCTTTCTGTCAGTAAATTTCTCTCAACATTTAATTTTATTTTTAGCTATTTATTTAGTATAGTTTAGTTATTGTAGTTATCTGTCCAGACATAGTCACTGTTATGGCACTTTCTGCTGCTGTCCTGAAGCTGGGGCTGGGGCCAGAACATATTCCTCTCTCACCCACATGAGAGAACTTTCTCACTGATGCTTGAAGCCATCTTGGTATTTATGGGTTAAGAAATCTGGAAACCACCTCTGCTGTCAGTGATTCTACACCCTGAGGTCTGCTACAGTCCTGTCTGTGCTGGTGCAGCCCATGCTTGGTAGCACTCCTCACCAAGTCCATTGAAATAGATTTGTTTTGTCAGCCTTCCATGTTGTCTTTTGCGGGAAATCTGTTTCAATCTGACATTTTGTGGTTTCTACTGCTCTAAAATTTGTTTGGAGTCATTTTATAGGTATTTTGAGGGGTTTGGGGGGAGACTTCAAGTAGGTCCATGATTCTTCCCTGCCATTTTGGCTCTGCCTCCCCACTTGGCTTCTAGGTGTTGTTTTTTGTTTTGTTCTTTTGCTTGTTGTTGTTTTACTGCCAAAAAAATTTGCTATAAATAGTTTTCGTACATTTAGAACACTGGAACCCTGAAATGTAAAATGATAAGCCAGTCCCTAAGAGAGTGGATTACATGTTACATGTATGCATGTTATGTTTCTATTAATTATGGGAATTAAGTAATTAGGAATAAAGATATAGCCATCTGGACATTCACTGAGTGGTAGAAAATATATGATTTTGTTAATGCTACTGAAAATGAATGAAACCAGGTGACTATTGCTACCAACACTTCAGTATACCATAGTATTAGTGATAAGAATCATTGAACTAGAGTAGAAAATAAAACAAATTTAACTTTTCCTGTATTTAATTCTTTCCCTAAACTAACTATATCTCCCCTTCCAATTTCACTGTCCAGCAACTAGTGACTGCTGGGATACTGTGGTCTCCAACATAGCTTTACTCAAGAACCCAAGGAAGAACTCAAAATGTCTTTTTATTTAATGTTTGCTTATTTGTTTTTAGTTTTCAGCATTCATTTCTACAAAATTTTTAGTTCCAAATTTTCCCCTCATTCCTCCCCTCCCCATACCAAAATGCCAGTCATTCTGATTACCCTTTTCCCCAATCTGCCCTCCCTTCTATCACAACCCTCCCTTCCCTTATCTCCATCTTCCTTCTTTTCTTTTAGGGTAAGATAGATTTCTATACCCAATTATCTGTATTTCTTATTTCCCAGGTGCATACAAAAACACTTGTCAACGTTCATTCCTAAAACTTTGAGTTTCAACTTCTGTCATTTCCTCCCACCCACCAATCCCCACTAAGAATGTAAACAATCCAATGTACATGATATATGTGTAATTTTGCAAAAGAATTCCAAAATGCTCATGTTGTGTAACACATATTATATTTTCCTCCTTCCTATCCGGCTCCCCATTTATTCTATTCTCCCTTTTGACATTGTTCGTCCCCAAAAGTGTTTACTTCTAATTACCCCCTCCTCTAATTTTTCTCCCATCATCCCCCCAAACCCCACTTATCCCCTTCTCCCTACGTTCCTGTAGTGTAGCATACATTTTCATACCAAAGTAAGTGTGCATGTTATTCCCTCCTTAAGCCAAATGTGATGAGAGTAAGCTTCACTTTTTCCTTCTCACCTCCACCCTTTTTTCCTCCATTGCAAAGGTTTTTTCTTGCGTCTTTTATGACAGATAATTTGTCCCATTCCATTTCTCCCTTTATGCTCGCAAAATATTCTTCTCTCACCCCTTAATTTTACTTTTTTTAGATATCATCCCTTCCTATTCAACTCACCTTGTGCTCTATGTATCTGTGTGTGTGTGTGTATGTGTGTGTGTGTGTGTGTGTGTGTGTGTGTGTGTGTGTGTGTGTGTAATTCCTCCAACTACTGAGAAAAGTTTCAAAAATTACAAATATCATCTTTTCATTTAGGAATATAAACAGTTCAACTTTAGTTAGTCCCTTATGATTTCTCTTTTTTGATTACCTTTCCATACTTCTCTTGATTCTTGTGTTTGAAAGTCAAATTTTCTATTCAATTTCTATTCTTTTCATCAAGAATGCTTGAAAGCCCTCTATTTCACTGAATGACTATTTTCCCCCTGAAATATTATACTCAATTTTGCTGAGTAGGTAATTCTTGGTTTTAATCCTATTTCCTTTGACTTATGAATTACCATATTCCATTTCTTTAATGTAGAAACTGCTAGGTCTTGTGTTGTTCTGAATTTATTTTCATAATACTTGAATTGTTTCTTTCTACCTGCTTGCAATATTTTCTCCTTGACTTTGGAACCCTGAAATTTGGCCACAATATTACTAGGAGTTTCTCTTTTTTAGTCTCATTCATGAGGTAATCTTTAAATTCTTTCAATATTTATTTTGCCCTCTGCTTCTAGAATATCAGGGCAATTTTCCTTGATAATGTCCTGAAAGATAATGTCCAGGCTCTCTTTTTTTGATCATGGTTTTAAAGTAGTCCCATAGTTTTTAAATTGTCTCTCCTGGATCGATTTTTCAGGTCAGTTGTTTTTTCCAATGAGATATTTCACATTGTCTTCTATTTTTTCATTCTTTTGGTTTCATTTTGTAATTTCTTGGTTTCTCATCCATTCATTAGCTTTCATCTGCTCCATTCTAATTTTTAAAGAATTATTTTCTTCAGTGGGCTTTTGAACATCCTTTTCCATTTGGCTAATTCTGCTTTTTAAAGCATTTTTCTTCTCTTTGGCTTTTTTGAGCTCCTTTGCTTATTGAGTCAGCTTATTTTTAAAGGTGTCATTTTCTTCAATATTTTTTGGGTCTCTTTTAGCAACTGTTGACACACTTTTCATGATTTTCTTGCATTACCCTCATTTCTCTTTCCAACTTTTCCTACATCTCCTACTTGATTTTCAAAATCTTTTTTGGGCTATTCCATAGTCTGAGACAATTGCACATTTATTTTGGAGGTTTTGAATGCAGAAACCTTGACTTTTAGGTTTTCCTATGATAGTTAGCATTGTTCTTCCTCACCTGAAAGGATGGAAGAAAATACCTGTTTGCCAAGAAAGTAGCCTGCTAGGTCTTATTATTTCCTTTTCTTGGGCATTTTCCCAGTCAGTTATTTGACTTCTGAGTCCTTTATCAAGGGGAGGTTATATTATGTGTACCTGTAAGTTCTTAGTTCCTCTAAGATGGAACAATCAAGGAAGAAGAGTTTACTACTCTCCTGGCCTGTGCTCTTGTATGTGAGCACCCACAATCACTCTGTTCTTCTCAGACTCTGCCAGTCATGTTCCCTTTCCAAAGCCTCCAACAGTTCCCCAGGCCAGCCAGCAGTCTTCCTAACCCCAAAGTTGCCACTTAGGACTGAGATCCAGACCAGCCAGGGATTTTAGACTGAAAACTCCTAAGATGGATGCTGTGCCACCTGCTGCTTCCGTGGGGCCCCCAAGGCCAGACCATGTTCCCCTCTCATGTCCAGTGAAAGTGCTTTCTCACTGACTTTTGAATGTATCTTTGGCATTTGTGATTTGAGCAATCTTGGAGCTGGAAGGTGCTGCCAGTGGCTCCCTGAAGCCTGTTCCAGGACCTGGCCCTGCCACACTGCCCAGTCCACTCTAGGCTGCATTCCACTCCTTGCCTGATGCAACAGACCTTTCCTGTTGGCCTCCCAGGCTGCCTTTGACTGGAAATCTCTTTCACTTTGTCATTTTGTGGCTTCTGCTGCTCTAGAATTTGTTTAAAGTCTTTTTTTACAGGTATTTTAAGGACTTTTGAGGGGGAGCTTCTACAGAACCTTCCTTGTATTTTACCATCTTGGTTCTGCCCCCTCAAAATGTTTTAATCAAGGACTCAGAGACATGCCTTTTGTTGCATTCTCTTTCTAATACATTAAGCAATCTATGACACACTCCATGGACAAGATCTATTTCAAGTACTACTCCCATCTTGCTGCCCTGCTCTATTATAATGAAGTTTTACTTGTCTCTTTCTCTTTTTGACAAAATCAGCTATTCCCTCAAATGCTCAAAGGGATCTTTGATTTTGTAGATGTGTATATTCCCTCCTTTCCACAGTGCAGATCACAATCTACCTGAGTCTGTTTATCTGCTGTAACTCTGTATCCATAATACATCACTTTGCATAACAATAGCCCAGAGTTCTGTGTATTCTGTTTTATTCTATACTGCCTATAGGCAACCATAGTGTATGAGAGGTTGATGACATCATAATAGCTATTAGCAATAGCTACTGTCTTCCTTGTCTTACAGGTCAGTTTTTCATCCTTACTGATTGTAGTAATAGTTTGAATATTTTCTTCCTTTCCTTGAAAAATAGGGAAGCCTGCTGTTTCTAGCAATGTTCCTAATTGGGATTACACATCATTTGTTGGCATTAATCTCACCTCAGACATTACTTAAAATCATCCTTTTTTCCCGATAGAGTAGAAAATCTTGGATGTAAACTCACAGCAGGAATCTATTTAGCATAATCTACACTATTTCAAAGAACATTTTGGGTAAGTCTTCAAAGAAACCTTCATTGCTCTAGGAATTTCAACAGTATAATTGCTAAAGGGGTAAAAATCCTTATTATCTTGAGAAGGCCCTGTGTAAATTAAGGACTCAAAGCAGGAGGCCCAATGCATAGACCTTGAGAGGGAGATTACATTCAAATTCGTCTTAATCTCTTCAAAGCCTGTTCCCCAGTGTATTAATACAAACAATTAAAATAGAAATTCTACTAGATTTGAAAAATCAGCTTTGCCTATCTTTGAAGACACTGTTACATCAAGATCAATGGACCAAAAGATCTGGAGTGTTCTCCTAGTTCTATGTAAAGGCAGAAGTTTTTGTGAAAAAACTATTTGGAAAATGGGGTGGTGGGAAGAAATTCTATGAATTTCCAAAATTACTATGAAATGTGATTAACAACAGCAATAATTATAAGCATTGAGACAGTGTTTTTAACTTTGCAAAATGCTTTTAAAATATCATTTCATTTGTCCTCACAACAACCCTGAGAATCATGTCATTATAATTTACATTTTATGGATAAGAGAAGTGAGTCAGAGAGAGATGAAATGACTTGCCCCTGGTCACACAAATCTAGATTTGTGATCTTCCTGACTCCTGGTGCAGTGATCTATCCATTATGTCATGCAGAACTGGGGTACTAAACATAAACCTCCAGGTGACATGTAGACCAAAGACTACTGAGGGCATCTGAACCAGATTAAAATATAATTGAGAAATGTTTAATAAAATAAATAAAAATATAACACATTGTAGACACTTAGGATGCATTTCTATTTAAACTTGATTCCACTGATTTTTTTTTTCTGTCAGAAGTTATATTTTACCTAAATTGTTTTGAATGTTCAGTGAAAGGTCCATCATTTGACCATATTTCTTCATTATTCTGGTTCTAATTGCCCCTCCCCACAAAAATGAACTTGTAATTTGGTCATATATATTTTGCATTTATCAATCCCTGCATATGTCTCTCCCTCTCTCCTATTAGCATGTAAGCTCCTTCAGGACAGGGAGTATTATGTTTTCTTTTGTTTGTTATTTTGTATTATCTGGTGCAATATATGTCTGACACATATAAGAAACTAAATAAATGATTTGAACTGAATTGAATTCAATGAGTTATTTCCAAAATTCTAAAATGCTGACAAATGAGAGGAATCTTTTTACATTCCACAAAGGGATATAATAAATGTATGTATGTATGTGTGTGTGTGTGTGTATATATATATATATATATATATATATATATATATATATATATATATATATATATATATATATGTGTGGAGAGAGAGAGATAGAGCACATTGTGATCTTGTAGAACTCAAGAAAATCCATTCTCTGTTATTCTTTTATGGTTTCACCCATAAATAATCGACTTTCATGATATTTTATGTTATATTTTAATAGGAATTTTCAACACTTGGGTTTCCCTGCAGATTTTTTGGACTATAGCTTAACAAAAATCAGAGAATTTTACTATTTTATAGTTCATGCCATGGATAATTTCTTTTGTACACTTACAGATTTGCAATTTTATACTCTTCACACTCCTGATATCTAAAAAAAACAAAAATACCACTAAAAATCACACAGCTATTCTTATTTTAAGTTACATCTTAACAAATAAATTGCTCTGGTCACCTGTTGAACAGCTATAAAATCTAAATGAAAGACTCAGGTTGACCCTTATACAGCTGTCTATTTTCATTGCCATCTGTCTAATTGGTAGGTAATATGTCATTATATATGTGGAAACAGGTTTTTTATACATTATTACTCATAATAGAATACAATGTATTCTGGAGGGATCCTAGATAATTCTTTTCTACTAGATTCTAGAAATGTATTGAGAAAATGAAAACTATTTCACAACATTTTGAGAGGATATAGGGTGCAATAAAACAAGAATGGTGGGAAAGGGATAGGTTTAGAATGTCTTCATATGTTAATTAGAGGATTTGATCCCAGAAGCTATAGGGAGCCAATGGAGTTTATTTAGGTGTGTGAATGCACATGCGCATGTGCATGTGTGTGTGTGTGTGTGTGTGTGTGTGTGTGTGTGTGTGTGAGAGAGAGAGAGAGAGATTGAGAGAGAGAGACATAGAGAGAGAATTGTATGTATTTGCCTTTTAAGATATGGAAACTGAAGGGAGAATGGACTGGAGACTCAGTATCAGACTATGTATAAGGCTATAAGGGCCCATATCAGTGTTGTGACAATATAAGTATAGAGAAGGCAGCATATGTGAAAGTTATTATGAAGACAAAATCAACAGAATTTGGCAACAAAATAGCTATGGAAGTGAGAAAGAGTGAGAAATCAAGGATGACATCTACCTTGCAAGAATGGTGATTGGAAGGATTGTGGTATCCTCAATAGTAATAAAGATGGTGGATTTTAGTTTTTGACATTTTATGTTTAAGATGTCCACAGTTTTGAGATGCCTATTAGCCTGTTATGTATGAGATTGAATGGGTTGTCTCAGACAAAAAGACTTGGGATAAAAAAGCCAAGGTCTCCCACTGAATCTGAGGGCATTGCCAGTCATTCTGACCTGTCTTGCTACTGGAATTTGATGACCCTGGATGAAGGAGTGAGGCTGATGACTTTGCACACTTCTGTCTCATTTGAATCAAATTCATTTGTAAGTCAAGATATTACCCTCTTGATGTCCTTGGTCCTCTTTGAGCATGAAGGAAGGAACAACAATAAGTAGATTTGGGAACCATAAGAAGAGAGATGATAATTGAATCCATGGGAGTTTATATGATCATTTTATGTGAAATAGTATAGAGAAGCAAAGAGGATCTAGGGAAGAGACATGTGGGACATCCATAGTTAGCAACTATGGATTGCTGAACTGAAGATCTAGAAGAGGCGATCAAGGAGAGGTCAGATAGTTAAAAATAGAGACAGAAAAGAATAGTGTCATAAAAAAGAGAAGGAAATATCAGAGAGCATGATATGTCAAATACTGTAGATAAGTCAAGAAGGATGAAGATTGAGAAAAAGCCATTATATTTTTCAACCAAGAAATCATTAGTAACTTTGGGGAGAACAGTTGAATGATAGAGGTCTGAAGGCAGACTATAGAAAATTAAAAAGAGAGTGAAAAGAAAGAAAATGAGGCACATATTTTTGACAGCCTTCTCACTATCACACTGTCTAGCCACAAAAGGAAAGAGAGGATGTGCAATGATAGCTAGTGGGGATGATCGCTGTGTTCATTAGTGTCTGCTTTTTTGTACTCTCTTCTCTATGATTTTGGTATGCCACTTTCTCCTGGTTTTCCTACCAATATGACAATTCTTCAGTTGGACTGTTGTGGCTCAGCATTTGGAGACTCCGAAGAAAAGTTTGGGAGAAAGAGGTATTAGACTAACTATCAAACTGAAGGTCCACAGGGTCATTGTGCTGACCCTCATTGTTGTATGCCTGTGAAATATGGACAGTCTACCAGGGCCATGCCAGGAAACTGAATCTCTCAAATACTGTAGATAAGTCAAGAAGGATGAAGATTGAGAAAAACTATTATATTTTTCAACTGAGAGACTGCTAGTAACTTTGGAGAGAATAGTTGAATGATGTAAATCTGAAGGCAGACTATGGAAAATTAAGAAGAGAGTAAAAAAAGAAAAGGAAATGAGGTTCATTTGAACTGTTATAGGAAGATTTTGAGAATCATCTGGCAAGGTAAAGTACCAAACACCGAAGTCTTTGTTCAAACTAAAGCATCAAATATTCAAACTATGCTTTAGAGAGAGCAACTCCAGTGGGCAGGCTGCATGATTCAAATGCAAAATGTATGCTTGTCAAAAAGATTCTTTTATGAAAAACTCACATGGGGTAGGTGATCACATGGTGGTCAGAAGAAATAATACAAGGACACCCTTAAGGTCTCTCTCAAACTTTACAAACTTTGGATTTGATTGTGGGACACAGGGGACACTGGCACAAGACCACTCAGCATGGCATGTCCACATCAGAAAGGGTGCTGTGCTCTATGAGCAAAGCAGAATTGAGATAGCACAGAGGAAATGCAGGATGTCCAAATTTGGAGTATTGGAACACCGCAAATGTTCACATTTGATATCTATGTCCAATCTGCGGTAGTGCATTCTGAGCTATTTATTTTTAGTTTCTTTCAGTTCATACTTTAGTAACATATAAGTTATAAAAGCATTTACTCAACATACCTTATATAAAAGATTACCAATTTGTACAGTATTATGTATTTGAAACTTGAAACAAACCCATTATCAATCAGGTGACACCAATCCGGTTGAATGGATTTCCAAATTACCTTACATAGAAAATCTGGCACATTATCACCACTAGCACTGCATACTGATCACATTTTAAATGACATATAAAGTTGATAAGTATGAAACAGTTATACCTAATTCAGAAAATAATAATATTGGTTAACATTTTAATCATGTGAAATAAGATGAAGTCAGTATATATGAGGTTTCTTGCTTAAGGTCAATCAGTTAAATTTAAGATCTATACATTTTTTCCAATTTTTCTTAATACTAAATAATATAATAAACTCTGACTTATCTTAAACATCAAATTGGAAGAGACACATTTAACATAAAATGTAACCATGATGAATTCACTTGACTTTTGGTTGTATGCTGAAACAAAAAAACTTTCCTTATTTCCATTAACTGGAAAAGTATTGTGTTTCATTCCAAATCCAAAATGTAAGCCCTAAAACTTTCACTGACACAGTCCTCAAACCTACCTCTTGATAGTCATAGAAACAACCTTCTTCTCTAGCTGTAAAATAATAAACCAGTAATTCCAGGTTTGAGGTGGGGGTGAGGGGTCGGGATTTGATGGTAAGAACCTGACCACAGTTCAGAAATTCAAGTGAAAAGAACAAAATCTTTCTAAAAATATAAATTAACTAACAAGACACAGACATAGAAGTACAGATGCAAAAAACACAAACAAACCAACAGTTTTTTCTTTCAAAAATTTCCAAATCATTTACTCTCAAATCCTCTGTTTATAGTGTCAATGAAAACAGATTACAATGTTCAGCCCATGCATTTCTCATTCCTATCTACTTAAACTTTATAGTTTTTTCTTCGATACACACATGCACATGCATACATATATATACACAATCACACTAACATAGAGACATATATGCATATATATATATATATATATATATATATATATATATATATATATACATATATATATATATATATATATATGCGTCTATGTGTCTTTGTTTCTCTTCTATTTCTCTGAGGATGGATAACATCTTCCCTGATAAGTCTAAGTCTTTCCACATTTTCTAAGTACCCCAACTCATCATCTCCTATACCACAGCAATATTACAGCCTTCTGCCATCTAGTTAAAGACTCTGAAATGATATTAATTGATATGACTGACATGGTATAGTTTCTCTATTTTTCTCTTGTCATTAAGTGTATTTTAGCTTTAACTCTGTCTGAGATCATGATTACTAGCTCTGCTTTTTACCAAATAAATTATATTTCTAATCTTTCTTCTCTTTTGGGTGTATACCTTAGGTCCTGTCCTTCCTAACTCCTCTATTTTCCTTCTATTTGCTACATTGCCCTCCTTAAACCATATAACCTTGTTCACCTTTAAAGATCCCTCCCTTAGCATCTCCTCCCATCTCTTCCCCTTGCTCTCTTGTTTCTATATGAATTTAGAAGACTTTTATAGCCCTTCAAATATGTGTTATTTCATCTTTATCCCATTCCCATTAATCTAGACACCCTTCTACATCCCTCATCCTATTGTCTTGCTCTCTTATTTCTTTATAAATTTAGATTTTTATTCCCTTCTAAATGTATATATTATTCTCTCTTTATCAAAGATCTGATGTGACTTCCTTTTAAAAATTCTTCCCTTGGAGATGAAGGAAAGACGGTGGGGTAAAGACAGGAACTCGCATAAGTTCTCACCTAAACCCCTGCAAATATATGTAAAAATGACTCTAAATAAATTCAAGAACAGTAGAACCCATAAAAAGACAGAGTGAAATAAATTTCCAGCAAAAACAACCTGGAAAGTCAATAGGAAAGGTTTGTTGCACCAGGCTCAGAGAAGAGTTCAGTTCAGTGCAACCCACACCAGCACAAATCAGAGTCCAACAAACTCACAGAAGGTCTCAGGGGACTGAATCACTGGTAGCTGTAGTTGTTTCCAAACTTATCAATTCCAAAAAAGCCAAAGACAACTTAGAAAGTGAATAGGAAAGGTCTGTTAGAAATGGGTGAGAGAGGAGCACAGGACAACTTTGGCCCCAGCACAGCACTGGCTCCAGCAAACCAGAGGAGGGACATGGGAGTGACTGAAGCAGGAACAGTGGAGGTAGAAGTGGTGACATCTACAGTGGCTGTTTCCAGAGCTCTCAGCCCAGAGATAGTAAGGAAATTGAATAACTTAAGGGTCTCTTTGTTGTCACTGAGGAAGACTCCATTGCTTTGCCCATATTTGGATCTTGATTGCAGTGCTGGGTAGCAGTCATGGGATGACAAGGGATACTGATTTAGAAGAGCTGATGGAAATAGAAGATGTGAGACCCTACTCATAGCCCAGCACAAAAAAAGAGTGCTTGTAATCACTCACAGATCAAAAAACAGTCCAGGAGAGGAGTAAACATCTATCTCCTTTGGTCATATCACTTTGGAAGAATTGAAAACTTATAGGTCCCTAGAATTATCTCTGAAAAGGGCTTCAAAAATACCCTGAAACTGGAAGCAGAAACTCATTTTGACAAAGAGTTAAAAAACCAACTAATAAGGGGGGAAAGTGAGCAAGCAACAGACTACAGAATCTTACTTTAGTGACAAGGAAGGTCTAAACATACACTCAGAGGAAAATACCAAAATCAAAATCTCCTATATTCAAAGCCTTCAAGAAAAATTTGAATTGCTTTAAGGCCATGGAACAGCTCAAAAAGATTTTGAAAATCATGTAAGAAAAGTAGAGGAAAAACTGGGAAGAGAAATGAGAATGATGTGAGAAAATTATATTAAACAAGTGAACCAATCCCTAAAGGAGACCGCCAAAATAGTTAAGTAAATAACACCATAAAATAGACTAGTCCAAATGGCTAACATTTTCCAATAGAACAATGAGTAGAATGCCATCAAAAGCAGAATGGACCAAATGGAAAAAGAGATCCAATAGCTCATTGAAAAAAATAATTCCTTAAAAGTTACAATGGCTCAGATGGAATGTAATGAATCTATTAGAAATCAAGAAATTATAAAGCAAAACCAAAAGATAAAAAAATAGAAGAAATTGTGAAATATTTCATTGGAAAAACAATTGACCTGGAAAATAGATGGAGAAGAGATAATTTTAAAATATTGAGCTACTTGAAGAAGGTGGTCGAAAAAGGAGCCATCTTTCAAGAAATTATCAAGGAAAACAACACTGATATCCTAGAAACCAGAGGGTAAAATAAAAATTGAAAGCATCCACTGATCACCACCTGACAGAGTTTCCAACAGGAAAACTATCAGGAATATTAGAGCCAAATTCCAGAGTTCCCAGGTCAAGGACAAAATATTGGTAGCAGCCAAGAGGAAACATAATCAGGACAACAAAAGATTTAGTAGCTTCCACATTAAGTACTTGAAATATGACATTTCAGGAGTCAAAAGAAATAGGATTAAAATCAAAAATCATCTACACTGAAAAACTGAATGTAAATTATTAGAGGAATAAATTTATATTCAGTGAAGTAGAGAAACTTAATGCATTCTTGATAAAAGAAGAGGGACAAATAGAAAATTTGACTTTCAAACACAAGTCTCAACAGAAACATGAAAAAGTATAAAGGAAAGAGAACTCATAAAGAATTTATTAAAGTTGAACTCTTTACATTCCTCCATGGAAAGATGATATTTGTAAGTCATGAGATCTTTCTCAGTATTAAGGTGTTTGGAGGGAATATATGTAAATAGAGGAATATGCGTAGGGAATATATGTAGACAGAGTGATTTGAATATAAATGGATGATATCTAAAAAGAACAAAATTAAGGAGTGAGAGAGAGGAATGTACTAGGAGAAGGAGAAAGAGAGATGCATAATGCAGCAAATTATCCCACATAAAAGAGAGAAGAAAAATTTTTACAGTAGAGGGAAAGAAGGGGGAGGTGAAAGGGAATGAGGGAAGCTTAGTCTCATCATAATTGCTTTAAGTATGGAATAACATACATTCAATTGAATATGGAAATCTATCTTACCCTATAGGAAAGTAAAGCGAAAAGGGATAGGGATGGAGAGTGATAGCAGGAAGGGTAGATTAGAGGGAGGGGATAATCAGAATAAAAAACTTTTGAGGAGGAGGGACAGGGTCAAAATAAAGAACAGAATAAACAGGGATTTTGATAAGATGAAGGGAAATATAGCTAGTTTTTCACAACATGACTATCACAGAAGTGTTTTGCATGACTACACATGTATAGCCTATATTGAATTGCTTGCCTTTTCAATGAGGGTGGATGGGGAGGGAGGAAAGGAGAGAATTTGGCACTCAAGGTTTCAAAAGTAAATATATTAAATTCTTTTTACATGTAACTGGGAAATAAGATATTCAGGCAATGGGGTATAGAAAGATATCATGTGCTACAGGAAAACAGAATGGGAGGGAAATAAGAAAATTGTGGGGGTGATAGATGGGAGGACAGATTGGAGGAAGGAGTAATCAGAAGCAAAATCCTTTTGAGGAGGCACAGGAGAGACAGAATAGAACCAATGGGGGTAAAAGGAATAGGATGGAGGTAAATACAATTAGCAGTAGTAACTGTGAAAAAACGAAGTAATTTTCTCTGATAAAGCCCTCATTTCTCTAATATATAGAGGACTGTGTCAAATTTAGGAAATATAAAAGCTATTCCCCAATTGATAAATGATGAAATGATGAAAAATATAATCAATTTTGAGATGAAGTAATTAAAGTTATCTACAGTCATATTCTAACTCACTACTGATTGGAGAAATGCAAGTTAAAATAATTCTGTGTACTACCTCATATCTATAAGATAAATGACAAATGTTGACGGAGAAGTGGGAAAAATGAGGCATTATTGTCATGTTGTTAAATGACAGTTAAATTAGAATCTTTTACTGTTTTTGTTTTACTAAAAGTGCTTCTTATTGAATAATGTGATTAAAGAATATCTTTCCCATGCACTGATGGGCCTGCTCATTGAGAGAAGCTTGATTAGGGGAGTTGTTTTGTAGAAGAGTCCCATGTACTTTTTCTTTTTTTCCTATTGAGGCACTGGTTCAGATGGTTATTTCCTCTGGCTCTTAAAAAGTGTAGAAATTCTCTGAGGGTGAGGTTTTATTTTGGGGCTTAGTTTTTGTAAGGAAGTTTGAATGCCAGACATGAATTATGGGAAGATGCTAAAGGAGGCCCTTAGCTTTGAGAACCCAGATGTCAGTGTTTCCATTTCTGGTATTTATGTTTAGACCATTAGAACTCTATGTTGAATTCTGGCAGAGGAAGCCATGTCTATTGACTTTTCATTTCTCCATATTTTCTTTGAAGTTCAGGGAGCTGACTCTCCTGAACTAGGTGAACCATATATGTGTTTCATTCAAGGAATGCTATATGTGCTTGGTTAGAAGAATAATAAATGAGCTTGATTAAAGTGATTGTTAACTCCTTGAAAGTTGCTTTTCTTTTATGAATGCAGATGTAAGAACCTGTACTAGCAGTCCCCGTGTGTATGTTAGGCTTACTGTTACATGTTGTCAAAGTTGGGAATTCATTCAATCATTCTATAGATCAATTTGAAGCTATGCCCAAAGGGCTGTAAAACCATGCATACCCTTCGACATAGCAATACCACTACTAGGTCTATATTCCAAAAGAGTTGGAAAAGCAAAAACAAAAGGAAAAGGACATATATGTACAACCATATTTACACCAGCCCTTTTCTGGGGGTAACAAATTAGAAATTGAAGGAATGCATATCAATTGGGGAATAGT
Organism: Potorous gilbertii; assembly: GCA_028658325.1. Taxonomy (NCBI): domain Eukaryota; kingdom Metazoa; phylum Chordata; class Mammalia; order Diprotodontia; family Potoroidae; genus Potorous; species Potorous gilbertii. Next base: position 147,717,354 of record CM053772.1, read on the forward strand.
CTAATAAGTTGTGGTGTGTAGTTTTGATGGAATACTATAGGACTGTAAAAAGTGATGAGCAACATCCTCTCAGAAAAACCTAGAAAGACTTGCATGGGTTGATGCAAAGTGAAATGCACTGTGTACATGGCAGTATTGTAAGATGATCAGATGTGAATGATATAGATATTCTCAGCATTACAATGATCTATGACAACTCTGAAGGATTTTGGATGAAAACTGCTATCCAT
>CM053772.1:147718083-147735575 GCA_028658325.1 Potorous gilbertii
TCTTGTTCATCATTTCTTATGGCGCAATAGTACTCCATTACATTCATATACCATAATTTATTAAGCCATTCCCCAATTGATGGGCATCTCCTTGATTTCCAGTTCTTGGCAACCATAAAGAATGCTGCTATAAATATTTTTGTACACATGGGTCCCTTTCCCATTTTTATAATCTCTTGGGGATACAGTCCTAGTAGCGATATTGCTGGGTCAAAGGGTATGGACATTTTTGTAGCCCTTTGGGCATAGTTCCAAATTGTTCTCCACAATGGTTGGATGATCTCACAGCTCCACCAACAATGAATTATTGTTCCAACCCTCCCACATCCTCTCCAGCATTTATCATTTTCTTGTTCTGACATGTTTGCCAATCTTATAGGTGTGATGTGGTACCTCAGAGTTGTTTTGATTTGCATTTCTGTAATCAGTAGTGATTTAGAGCACTTTTTCATATGATTATAGATATCTTTAATTTCTTCCCCTGAAAATTGCCTGTTAATATCCTTTGACCATTTATCAATTGGGGAATTTTTCTCACCTTTTTAAAGGATAGTACTGGGAGTTCTCTCAATAAACTGTATTTTCTAATTTTAAGTAAATAAACAAAAACTTTATAATTTCATTCTGATGAAATTTAGTCAAGTTATTAGTAGAGACTGAGGTTTAAATTAAATGTTATCTTTAAATAAAAGGTAACATTGATTAGATAAATTTTTACCTCTCAGCATTTAGCTTTCTCTTCTCATACCCAGGGTATCTTTCTATATCCATGAAGACAAAGAATTAAAAGTTATTCATTTTGAATTATAATTTATCTTTTGTTTGTTTTCTTTTTGGAGACTGCGCTTTTTCTCAATCCTTCAGAAAATCAAACCAATTTCTCAATTTACAAATCATCTCCAAACATTTTGTCCAAATTTGAAGTCCAATGCCTGTCTTTCCCAACCCGAAGAACTGATTTTACCTGTGTGGAGGGCTCATAACTGTGTAGAAACAAAATCAGGATAACATAAGACCTAGCAATTTCTACATTAAGGGATCAAAGATCTTGGAATATGATATTCCAGAAGTTAAAGGAAGTAGGATTAAAACAAGAATCAGATACCGAGCGAAACTGAGTATAATACTTCTGGGAAAAAATGGTCATTCAATGAAACAAAGGACTCCCAAGCATTTTTTGAAAAGACTAGAGCTTAATACAAAACCTGAGTTTCAAACACAAGAATCAAGAAAAGGATGAAAATGTAAAAAGGAAAGAGAAATCATACGAGGCTTACTAACGTTGAACTGATTACATCCCTACTTGGGAAGATAACATTTGTAACTCTTGAAACTTTTCTCAATATTTGGGTAATTGGAGGGCTTATATACATGTAGACAGAGGGCACTGGATGAGGTGAATAGGAAGGGATGATACCTAAAATAACTAAAATTAAAGGGTGAGAGAAGCCTATGTTGGGAGGAGAAAGGGAGAAATGGAATGGGACAAATTATGTCTTATACAAGAGGCAAGAGAAAGCTTTCATCAATGAAGGGGTATAGCAGGGAGATGAGAGGGGAAAAAATAAAGCTTACTCTCATCACATTTAGCTTAAGGAGGGAATAACATGCACACTCAATTTGGTATGAAAATCTATCTTACACTACAGGAAAGGAGGGGAGAAGGGGATAAGTTGGGTGTAGGAAGGATGATAGAAGGGAGGGCAAATGAGAGGAAGGAGTAATTAGAAGTAAATACTTTTGGAGAGGGATAAGGTCAAAAGAGAGAATAAAATAAATGGGAGGCAGAATAGGATGGAGGGAAATATAGTTAGTCTCTCACAACATAACTATTATGAAAGTCTTTTACATAACTGTACATGTATAACCCATACTGAATTTATTGCCTTCTCAGTAGGGATGTGTGGGGATGGAAGAAGGGAGCAAAGTTGGAACTCAACGTTTTAGGAATGAATATTGAGAATTGTTGCATGCAATTGGGAAATAAGAAATATAGGTAACGGGGTATAGAAATCTGTCTTGTCCTATAAGAAAAGAGAGAGGATAGGTATAAGGGAAGGAAGGGGTGTGATAGAAGGGAGGTCAGAATGGGGGAAGAGATGATCAGAATGTGCAGTGGCTTAGTGTGGGGGGAGGGGAGAGATGGGGAGAAAATTTGGAACACAACATCTTGTGGAAATGAATGTTGGAAAGTAAAAATAAATAAATAAATTTTTAAAAAAGAAAAAGCAGAATTGGACAAACTGAAAAAGAGGAAAAACACACTGAAGGAAATGATTCTTTAAAAATTAGAATGTAGCAGATGAAAATTAATTATTTTCTGAGAAATCAAGAAATTACAAAACAAACCTAAAGAATGAAACATAGAAGATAATGTGAAATATTACTCTGGTCAAAAAACTAACCAGGAAAATAGATCCAGGAGAGGCAATTTAAAACTTGTTGGTCTACCTGAAAACTATGATCAGAAAAGAGCCTTGACATCATCTTCCAAGAAATTATCAAGGAAAACTTCCTAATACTCTAGAACCAGAGTGTAAAATAGAAATGGAAAGAATCCACTGATTACCACCTGAAACAGTCTCAAAAAGGAAAACTACTAGGAATATTTTATCCATGTTCCAAAGTTTCCAGGTCAAGGAGAAAATATTACAAGCACCCAGAAAGAAAGAATTAAATTATTCTGGAAATACAATCAGGATAACACAGTATTTAGCAGCTTCTAAACTAAAGGATCAAAAGGCTTGGAATATGATATTCCAGAAGTCAAAGGAGATAGGATTAAAAGCAATAATCACCTACCTAGCAAAAATGAGTATAATACTTCAGGAGAAAAACAGAATTTCAATGAACTAGAGAACTTCCAAGATTCTTGTTGAAAAGACAAGAACTGAACAGAAAATTTGACTTTCAAATACAAGAAGGAAGAGAAACCTGAAAAGGTAAAACTTATATGTGTGTATATAGGTATGTATTTATGTGTGTATTATATATATATGAATGTATATGTGTAGGTGTGTATGTATGTATATTCACACATATGTGTGTATGTATATACTGGTAAGTGTGTATATGCACACAAAGATAGATAGATATAAAAATAGGTATAGAAATAAGGAACAGGGTGAGCTGAATATGAAGGGAAAATATCTAAAAAATAAAATTTAGTGTTGAATGGAATGTACAAGAAGTAATAGAAAGAGAGAGCTAAAATGTAGCAAATCTTGTCACTTTCTGTGTGTGTGTGTTCATCCACTTTTGCCAAAGAAGACCATGCCAGCAGAAAAATGATGACATGACTGCAAGTGTTTTTGTTTTGAGTGATGCAGGTTGTACAAGATCATCAGAGTCATTTCTCCTCCTGAGGCATCTGAATCCAGTGACCAGATATTCATCAGGATGACTCATTATCACATAAAGGAGGCAAGAAGGGATTTTCATAATGGAGGGGAAGAAGTGGGAGATGAGTGGGAATACGTGAGTCTTACTCGCATGTGATTTGGCGTTAGAAGGAAATAAAACACACTCAGTTGGGTACGGAAATCGATTTTACCCTGCAGACAAGCAGAGGCAAAGGGGTTAGGGGAAGGAAGATAATAGAAGGGACAGCAAATTGGGGAAAGGGATAATCAGAAGTAAATGGAAGTGTTTTGCATGGCTACATATGTATGTCCTACATAGAATTGCTTGCTTTCTTAATGAGAGTTGGTGAGAAGGGAGGAAGGGAGAGAATATGGAACTCAAAGCTTTAAAAATTAATGTTAAAAATTGTTTTTGCATGCAACTGGGAAATAAGATGTTCAGGCAATGGATTATAGAAATCTATTTTGCCTTACAGGAAAATAGAAGGTAGTGAATAGAAGAAGGGGGGATGATAGAAGGGAAAATTGATGAGAGGAATGGTTGGATGGGGTGTTTACTGTTCTGACTTGAGGATTGGAGGAATATAATGTGAAACGTTAACCTGAAACAAGTAGTGAATTCAGGTATGAGAAAAATCTCTGGAACTACTCCTTTGCTTGATCCAACTGTTTCGAGTGATCAATGTGTAGAAGAGTGTATCCTAATTCCAGGAAACATTGTACTTTGGTTTTGCTATACTGTTTTAGGAAATATACTACTATAAAATCTAAATGTTGTTAATTGGTTCACCTATACTGAGAAATCAATGAGTTAACCATATTAGAAAGATAACAATTAACACTGGCAAAGAATTTTGGGGTATCAATCACAGATTATTGATATTGGAGAAAACATATTAGACACCATCCTATTGTATTGTAAGAATCCTCCTGTCATTTAGGGATATTCCCAAAAGGCTGTCGGGAAGTTGAAACCTCCATATTCTGGGGAATTGCTATGATTGCATCTGAGAAACTTTTGTCACCCACATTTACTTTCTGTCCAATCCTCCATTGCATGAACAGTTGCTAACTCAAAGTTCTACCTTGGGGGAAAAATCATCCAGGGATCTGTTCTTGACTCACTCATAAAGTCCTGTATCAGAAGTTCTACATGAGCATAATCAATCTGCCTTCCCAGGTGTAACTCAATTTTTCATTATTATGCCCTCTTCTTTCTCTTGTTCTCACATAAGTTCTTTACCTCCAACTTGCTTTCTAAGCCATATGCTCAGTTGATGAGACTGATTTCTTTGGGGAAGACTAGAAAACCACCCCGCCACAATTAAACAATTAAAAGGGGAAACCTGTCATTGGAGTAAAGTTTCCATCTTCTAGTCTGCAAAGCAGAAACAGTGGTCTGCTCCCAGAACAGTGTGAAAGTCAACAAGCTCCATACTTGTTTGAAAAAATACTACTTATCTGAATAGCAGCCTAGAAAAATTGAACATGTTAAAACAAGGAAGTCAGTTGATGGGTGATAAATATTCTCTTGTAGCCCAATATTTCATGTAGGAAATCTTTTGAGAAAAGGGGCATTTCCAGCATAAATTGATTGATGAAGCTCCAATAATGGACACTGACTGTTGACTGCTGCAACCACCACTACCACAGTCATCACCACCTGCTCCTGATGTTGGTGCTGTTGCCTGGAGCCGGACCTAGAGGAGGACCCTGCTCCCTTGTCACAGAGGTGAAAAAGCTCTCTCACTTACCTGTGAAGTTTCTTTGGGCCTGTGGTTTTAGAGATCTGAGAACTCCTGCTGCTGCTGGGTATTCCACCCCTGAGGCCTAACCTACTCCTGCTCCTCCCAGTGCCATGTGGCCCAGGTTGGGCTGTGCTCCACTCTGCATTTGGTGTGATAGACCTTTCCCAACGGTCTTCCATGGCACCCTGGGCTGTCTTCCCTCCATTGTTCTACGGTTTCTGCAGAGAGTGATGTTGTGAAGAAAAATCAGTTAATGTTGAAGCACAAGGAATGCAGTAGAGCTCAATCGTTTTTGTTTTTTAAGCCGCAGTGATTTAAGCCTCTAAATGTAACTTCAAGCAGTCTTAGATCTAAGCTACCTTCCTTTTCTGACAGTCAAAGTATCCATTGGAACAGTTAACTCAGTCTCCATTCATTCTCTGGAGTCTTAAGTGGTTAAGAATAATTCTTAACGTTCTATTTTTGTGAAACTCCTCACACTTTTAAATCTTCTTTCCTCAACTCCTCAACTTGGCTAACTTCTTTTCTGTTGCTAGAGGGTATACATGTTATTTTTCTGAATGTAAGAATTCAACATGGTCTCATGCATGACTTGCTTACATGGTGGTGACAGGATCGGAGATTTTCAGTTCCTATGGATTTCTACAATGTAATTTCCTTTTTTCTAGAAGATTTAGGAAGCATAGTATAATTTGTGTCTTTCCTTAGAAAAAGCTTATGGGAGAATGATTTCCATGATTTCTTTCTATCTAGAGGAGTGGGAGGGATGTAGCAGAAATTATGCCATTTTTAATTGGTTGGGAAAACCTCAATGATGAAAATATTTGTGTTTCAGCATGTTAGTTGTCACTTATCAAAATTAAATTCATTATTTCCCTAATACGTCCCCTTCTTCCATATTTCACTGTTTCCAAGGCATTGACATCCTTTGAGTATCCCAGGTTTTTAAACTCACCATTATCCGAGACTTTTCAATCTTCACATATAGTCAGCTGTCATTTTTGCCAATCAATCAAAGGAACAAACTGCTGCTTTGATATTTGAGCTAAAGCAGATGATGCCTCCTAATCTGGAAGATGGAGTCTGGCTATTCATCACAGAAGAAAATAAGCTAAGTTAAAATGAGCAGTATACTAGGGAAAAAAGGGCAAAATAGTTTACAAATAGCTGCGAGCATAAAAGGAAATATTAATCCTAGTTGATTTGGAGAAATTGGGGAAGTTTTATGGAGGAAGTCCAATTTGAGTTGGATTTGAAGGAAGAGGATTTCTTTTTATATATGCAAATACTATTTTTTATCTTTTATTCTGAAAATAAGAAATAAAACAAATATTTGTATAACAAAGTAGAATAAAATCAAGATTGTATATGAAAATTCCAATCTGTTAACAACTTTACTTTTATTTTTAAATATAGTAAATTTATTGTGTAAGGAGGAAGATTTCAAGAAACACATGAAGAGGTAGTACAATGCAGGAATAATTAACACTGGATGAATGTAGATATTCTGGGGGAGTTGAGAAGTTAGTGTTATTTCATTTTGACTGAAATAAAAAATGGATGAAAAGAAGTAATCTAATACTAGGAAGGTCAATTTTAGCTAGGTTGTATAGGGCCTTAAATACAATATAGAGATCCTGTATTTTACATTTCAGGTACAGGGGATGCTCTAAAGGCTTGTGAGAGATGAAGTAACATTGGTTTTGCTTTTGAATGCTTCCACTTTTCTGTATCTTATTTAGCATGATGTTAAACAAAATTATGCTTACTAAGAAGAACCAAAATAATCAATCTCACCTCATGGGAATCAGTTTTCTCCCCCAAGAAGAGGTACTAAAAGAAGTGCTCAATTTACAACATGAGTAGGATATAAGACCAGAAATTTGTTTGTGCAGGATTACTGGATGAAAATCTAGATTTAGAAGGACCTGCAGACCTTGTAGTTCAGTCACCTAATATTTTAGATTGAATCTGAGATTCCAGAAGTTTAAATGATTGACCACTCTCCACCTCTGAATCTTAGTCATGAGAAAAGATGAAATACAAAAAGGCCAAGGCAACAGTTGTATGGCCCAGGTCACAATGTTACTGGAGTAGAGAAGGACTCTGTGTCTCCATGTCTCTCTGGCACAATACCACCTGGAGAGTTTTAGCCCTGGGGATAATATCTGACAGCTGTTTCTCTTTTAGGTGATTCAATATTTTACCAAAACACCATGATGACCATAAAGATTATAATGTCATACCAAAAGAGCAAAGTCTCTGGTAAGTTTTGCCAGGAACTATCTGGAATTGTTCTGTTTGTGATTTGGTAGAGAGGGGGCAGAGATGACTCAAGTTACACTGAAAAACTATCTGCAAATTGGTGGATATATGTGGGATTATGTATGTTACAGAATTAAATATTAAAGTAACACAATAGTATAAAGATAATTTATTTTGAAATATTTAAAAGTTAATCTTTTATGATATTTTTAAATAATAATTTTCTTATATTGTGTTTGATGTGGTGAATGACTAAATAACTGAAAGAAAAAAAAAGATAAATAGTTGAGTGACTAAGGAAACATTTATGAGATTCTTAGTATGTGACAAACACTATGATAATGTTCAAGGATATAAATACAAAAAAATTAAAATAAAGAAAGTTAATCCCTTCCATCAAGAAGCTTATGTTATAGGTAGATATATTTTAAATTGAAAAGTTGACAGAAAAGGAGGAATGGCAAATGGAGCCACAGGAGATGGTTTCACTCTTGCAATGGTAATTTAAATGGGAAATATCTTCCCATTAATTAATAGGCCCATGTGATCTGCTTAATTCACATGGAAGCCGAAGTCACATGTGGTGGGACTAACTTGCTGAATGGGTGGAAGAGGAAGGGTGGAGCAGAACTGAGAGGAAGTTATTAAAAACAGTTAGGGTGGGAGGAGAGAAAGGACACAAACGATCAGACACAGCTAACCTCTTGTGTGTAGGTTTGTGGGAAAGCCCTGCCAGGGCAGGGGTGGGAGAGAAAGCTTGGGAATGACTTTGTCCACTGCAGTGATAATGTATATTTATTTTTTGGCTGCTATGACAGACTTGGTTTTCTGGTTTTGGGATATAGCTTTCTAGTATCTTCATAAATGTTTTTTTTTCTTTTGTCTATATGGGGAGTCTGCTGTACTTTGTGATTCTGAATTACGCCAGCATGCTCATAGTCACCCTCACTGTTGTGAATGTTTCCTGGGCAATAAAACCCTTTCATGTAGCAATAGAAGCACTGATTATCCCAGAACTGGAAATTGAGAATATGTGTACTTCATACAGTTCCATACTTATAAAGTCATAATGAAGACAAATGACATTCTGCAACAAAATACAGTTATCAAATGCAAATTAGAACCACTTAGGCTAAGAAAAATAAAATAGATTACGTGGGGCTGAATGAGTTTAGGCTATGTGACTAAGAATTCTTCTACTAGATACGGCAAGAGGTTTAATATTTTTATTATTATTATACATACGTACATATATATATATATATATATATATATATATATATATATATACATATATATAAAATGTTAAAAAGATTGACCCTGACAAAATTTCATTTCCTTTTAGAGAAGCAGATCAAGGAACCTGTGCTAGTAGGTCATCCTTGATGTGTCAGGTTGCTTGCTGCTACACCATGTTGCTAAATGCTATCAATGAGGATGATCATGAACTCAAGTTCAGCAACCTCAGTGATGATAAATTCTTCAACTTGAATAGGCTACAAGCTAAGACCTAAGTGGAGGGAATAGATGTTGTAATAAAGGCAAAGACTCACCTGGACTCTCCTCCAAACTCCTCCAAATACCTGAAAACAATGACTCTAAACAAATTCCAGAGCAAAAGAAACCAAAGACATCCTGAAGGTTGACAGGAAAAGTCTGTTGCAGCAGGCTGAGAAAAGAGCAAAGTCCAGTGCAAGCCACACCAGAGCAGACCAGGCCCCAGCATATCAGATCAAGCTTCAGAATCACTGGCAGCTGTGGCAAATTCCAGATTTCTCAACCCACAAACACCAAACAGAACTTTGAAGTTCTGTATGTAAGGTCTATTAGATGTAGATGAGAGAATAACACAGTCCAGACACGACTCCAACATAGCACTTGCCCCAGAAAACCAGAAACAAATAATGGCAGTGACTGAATCAGCAAAGGTGATCGTAGCTATGGCCTACTGATGGCAAGGGGATTGAACAGCGAATCAGAAGGAGGTTGGAAGGATTTCTTTGTTGGCACTGGGGCAGGTCTCCGCCACTTTGACCACATTTGGATCTGAGTCACAGTGCTAGGTGCCAATCCTGAGGTAAGGAGCACTGGCATAACAGAGTCTGTAATAGCAATAGGGAGGGAGTCCTCCTTATAATAGTTCCAGGAAAGAAAAGATTGCTTGTGGTAATTTAAAGAATCCATGTTATTTATTCTTTCCATGTAACTGGGGTAAAATTAAATGGTAAATAAATACAAAATGTAAAAAAAATGAAGTGGAGGTAGTGTTGTTACATGCTTTTCTGTTTGCAGATGATTGTGCACTCAATGCAGTCTCTTAACCTTAGATGCAATGAAATATGGATGGTTCTTTGCTTCTTATGCTAATTTTGGCCGAACAATTAACACTGAGAAAACACAGGTGCTCCATCAGCCAGCACTATATCAGCCATATATGGAATCATGTATTACAGTTAATGAAAAAGTTTTGAATACTGTGTATGAGTTCATTTACTTGGTAGAGTACATTCCAGGGATGCACACATTGATAATGAGGTTGACACATGCATTGCCAGAGTTAGTTCAGTGTTTGGGAGGCTTTGAAGAAAAGTATGGGAGAGAAGATGTATTAGAATGATTACCAAGATGTTGGTCTATAGAACCATTGTATTGACCTCAATGTTGTATGCTTACGAAACCTGAAGAGTATACCAGTACCATGCCAAGAAACTTTCATTTTGATTGTCGTAGGAAGATTCTAAAGATCATTTGGCAGGATAAGATACCAAACATTGAAGTCCTTTCTCAAACCAATCTGTCAAGCAATGTAGACTTCCAGGCCAAGATGGAATAAGTAGTAAATCATGGTAGTTCTCCATTTTCACCTCCAAAAACCCATGAAATGACAGTGCAGAACAAATCCTGGAATGTGGAGCCAGCAAAAATCAAGGTGTAGCAGTCTTTGAGTTCAGGAAACTTAAATGTTTGGCAAGAAATATCAATCTCACTCAGGTAAAAGGGAAGGGCTTTTCAAGATAGGCAGCATCCCACAAGCTATCAGTAAGCCCCACCTCAGCGAACCAGCAGGAGATCCTGAGCCCTAGTGAAGTGGATTAGGCAAACACCAACAACAGAACTCTCCACATACCTTAGTATAGCCAGGAGAACTGAGATCCTGTTCTGAGAATTGGTATATGCTTCAGAGTACCCAAGGCAAGCAGTCATCCTTAAGCAAGCAAACTTCCACATATTTGAACTTCCATGTGTTTCAGCGCATGTCAGGTTAAACAGACATCCTCCAGGGTCCAGACTTCCACATGTCTCAGTGTAACCTTGGGAACACAGAAAATCCCAGCGAGCCTCAGCACATATCAGACACCACCACTAGGAACACAGTTCAGGACCAAGTAAGCTGCCAGACTCCTGTAACTTCCAGCACCACACCCACATTCCACCCCCTCAAAACAGCAACAGACACAAGGGTCCCCCACGGAGTTCAGGACAACATCAGTGCAGGACCAGGTAAACAGTCAGAGCCTGCAGTCACTAGCATAAAAAGCCTGAGACAGTTCCTTTCACCCTGTGAGCCGAGATAAAATTTTTGTAAAAAAAGGAAAAAAAAAACCCTGCCCAAAAAATAAGCAAGAAACAACAAGAAAAGAATCTGATCATAGAATGTTATTATGGTGATAGGGAAGACCAAACTCAGAGAGGACAATGATGTCAAGACACCTATGAGCACAATCCCAAAGAAAAATGGCAAATGGTCTCAAGCAGAGAAGAAATCATTCAAAAGATAAAAAAGCAGTTTAAAATCATAGAAGAGATTTAGAATAAGTATAGGGAAAAGAAATGAGAGTGAAGCAAAAGAATTATGAAAAAAGACTCAATACATTGGGAATTGCTTAAAAAATAGAACTGGTCAAATTAAAAGGAGATACAAATAGCCACTGAAGAAAACAATTCCTTAAAGAGTACAATTGGCCAAATGGAAAATAAAGTAAAAACGCTAATTGAGGGAGAAAATAAAACATCTAAAATTTAGAATGGGGCAAGTGGAAACTAACAACTTTCAGAGACATCAAGGATTCAATCAACAAAATTTCAAAAAAAAATGGGAGCTATTATGAAACTCCTCATGGGACAAAACAACTGACCTGGAAAAAAGATCCAGGACAGACAATATCTAAATCATTGAACTACCTGAAAGCCATAATCAACAGTAGGACTTGGACAGTACCTTTGAAGAAATTATCAAGGAAAACTTCCTTGATGTCCTGGAACCATAGGACAAAATATCCATTGAAAGAATCCACAGATCACCTCAGGATAGAGACCCCAAAATAAAAACCAGAAAGAATATTATATTAAAATTTCACATCAATCTGGTCAAGAAAAAGATACTTCAAGTGGACAGAAAAAAATCACGAATTGGGATGTCACATTCTGGATCACACAGGACTTAACAGGTGCAAATATAAAGGATCATGGGTCATGGAGCATGATATTTTGGAGACAAGGAACTACAGAGCTGGGACTACAGTCAATAATCACTCATGCAACAAAATTAAATATAATACATCAACGGGAAAAATTGACCATTCCATGAAATAGAAGAATTTGTTGCCTTCGTAAAGAGAATATCAGGACTAAACTAAAAATTTGACCTCCACTGTCAAGACGCAAGAGAAACAGAAATAGGAAAAAAGAAATATAAGTGATTCAATAGTGCTAAACTGTTTAAATCCCTAAATTGGAAGATGGTATTTGAAAATCTTAAACAGTGTACCACTAATACTACAGATGAAGGATCATACATAGGCAGAGGGTATGGTTATAGGGTGAATTTGAGAGAGTGGCCAAAAAAAGGGATAAGAAGAAGAGTACAATGCATGCAGAAGAAAATGAGAGGTAGAATATGGTAAATCATCTCACATGAAGAGGTGAGAAAGACCTATTACAGTGGGTGAGAAGATGAGAGGAGTGCTGATGAGCACTTCTTGAACCTTAATTATGAATAGTGGCTCAAATGGGAAATAATATACAAAATTAGTTGAATAAAGAAATCTATCTTACCCAAAAAGGAAATGGAAGAAGAGGAAATTAAGTAAGTGGGAGTGGGACAGGGACTGACAGAAGAGAGGGAAGAAAAAAGAAGGTAGGAGAAAAAAGGAAAACACTGGTGAGGAGGGAAAAGTTGACAAGATAGAGGAAAAACAGGAGGAAGAACAGAAGGAGGTAAATATACAGGTAGTAATAATAACTGTGAATATGAATGGGATGAACTCTCCCATAAAATGGAAATGAGTAGAAGAGTTGATCAAAACAAAGAATCCTACTATATGGTGCTTACAAGAAATAGCCTTGAAGCAGAAAGAAAAATATAAAAGTAAAGGAGTGGAGCAGGATCTATTATGCTGGTGTTGAAATGAAAAAACAAAATCAAGGGTAGAAATGTTGATGTTAAACAAAGTGAAAGCAAAAATAAACCTAATTAAAAGAGATAAGGAAGGAAACAACATACTCCTGAAAGGTAAAATAGACTATGAAGCAATCGAATTAGATTAGCAAGGAATAGCCTTCCTGTCAGATCTATGGGGAGGGGAAGAATTCGGGACCAAACGAGACAGAGAGCATTATGAAATGTAGAATAGATATTTTAATCATATAAAATTTGAAAAGCTTTTGTACAAACAAAATCATTTCAACCAAGATTAGAAGGAAAGAAGAAAGCTGGGAAACAATTTTTATAGTAATGTCTCTGAAAAAGACCTCATTTCTCAAATATATAGAGAATTGATTTAAATTTATGAGAATACAAGCATTTTCCCAATTGATTAAGGGTCAACAGATAAAATCAGGCAGTTTTCAGCTGAAAAAAAATCAGACATCTATAGATATATGAAGAAATCCTCTAAACCACTTTTGATTAGAGGAAGGCAGATTAAAACAACTATGAAATACTACCTCACACCAACCAGATTCCCTAATAGGACAAAAAGGAAAATAATACATGTTGGAGAGGATGTAGGAAAATTGGGACACTAATATATTGTTGGTGAACTTGAGGACTGATCCAGCTTTCCACAGAGCAATTTGGAAATATGTCCACAGGCAACTAAACTGTGCCTAGCCCTTTGGTCCAGCAATACCACTGCTAGGTCTGCATCCTAAAGCAAGTATTAAAAATAGGGAAAGGGACCTACGTATGTAAAAATATTTATACTTACCCCATTTGTGGTGGCAAAATACTGGAAACTAAGGGAATAACCATCAATTAGGGGATGGCTGAACAAGCTACAGCACATGAATATAATGGAATATTATTAATGGACAGACACATCTCAGGAAAAAAAAAATCTTTGAAAGACTTGTACAAACTGATGCAAAGTTAAATGACCAGAACCAAGAAAACACTGCACACAGTATCAGCAAGTTTATTTTTTCTGATAATCAGCTATCAATGACGCAGATGTTCTCAATAACACAATGATCTAAGCCATGTACATAGGACTCATTAAAAAAAAATCTGTCCATATCAAGACAAAGAATTTATGGACTCTGAATGCAGATTAATGCATATTTTTACTTGCTGTATTTTCTCATTTTTTTACCTTTTAAATGTATTTCTTCTTCCCCAATTTTGATTAATATAGAAATAAGTTTTACATGATAATATAAGTATAAACTATATCAAGTTGCATGTCATTTTTCAGAAAATGAGAGGTGAGGAGGACAGAGAAAGCCTGATAGAAGGACACCCTCAAGGTCACTCCAAATGAACAACTTTTAAAGATGAGCCCTGAACTAAGCATTCACTGACTGCAAGAACAGTATTCTATCCTCTATTATTCACAATCAAATCATCTGTAATAAAATACACTAAAATTATGTTCCTCCTTTGTCCTTTGTTTTTTGTGAAAGGGTTTATATTTTCAACACATAAAGTCGGAGCTCCCTATCTTCCCAAGCTCTGCTATTCTTTTTTAAATGAGAAGCTGTCAGTGATTACAAGTACAATTAGTATTTAAATATTTTGGTTTTAAAAAATATTTATTTTTCCATATCTTGTTGCATGGATTAAGTACAAAACATGTCTCTCATTAATCATGAAAACATGTCATGTCTCAGAAATTGTTTGATGACCTTCAAGGACTCTGGTAAGTCAAGAAGATAAAAAGCTGTGATAAAGTTATTCATCTTGGGTTCACATAACTCTTAATATCTGAGAGGGACTTTACAATCATAACGACCAAGTATTCCACAGGAAAATGTTACCTGCATTTTATAGATGAGAAAAATGAGTGGAGAGATAAGAGGAGTGCATGATTTGGAGAGCTCTGGACCTGTGTTTTAAATATCTGAGATATGACCCCAGCTCTACCACTGTATAATTTGTAGAAGGGATTAAGGGGTATGAAGGCTTGGTTTATATTTCTTTGAAAAGAGACACATGGAGTAAGTGATCTTCAGGGTTTTATACAGGGTTTTATACTCTCTGAAATGCCATACCTGTCCTAGGAATATTTTGTGATCCCTTGAAGGACAGACTGGCGATATTTCAGATGTTTATGAAGATCTAACTCCTCACTGGCTGAGACAGTTCCTTATACATCTATCTTCTTTACTAGTATTAAATCTACAGCTCTGTGACTCTATTATTATAGAATCAGAGCAGCTTTGTGTATTAGAGAGCTGGTCTTGAACTTAAAAAATCCTAGATTTGATAAAACTTGCCTTTTATATGTACTATTTGTGTAACTGTTGGCAAGTCTTTTAAACTTTTTATGATCCAGGCAACCCTACAACGCTGCAAATTACAGAGTATAGAGATTTGCATTGGTAGAAGGAATGTCCTCACTTGGAGTTCCCTATGTCAGTGAAATCACAGGTCCTTCACTTCCATATGCTTCACTTCCTTCTCCACAGCACTCAAATCTTTGTCTCAACCTAGGCTTGATAATCACAAATTATAATATAGTTCTTCCAGCTGTACAAGTTATTTGCTCCCGTATTTGTATCTTGTTTTATTATCTATAGTTCTTCCCTTATTTGGATTGCTTTACCCCCACATATTTCTAATCAATGTCCTCTTTGTCTTTGCTCCCTGTCCCAAAGATGGAAAATTAAATAGTGAGGGAGGGTATATGTGGAGGAGACAACATTAACCACACAAGACCATGCAACTGGATTCAATTACTTTTTCACTGAAATAACTGATTCATTAAGGTATGCATTCAACCTAGAGGAAAAAAAATTCATTCGACTTGCAAATATATTCAAATACTCTCCTAGTTTAGAACTGAGAGGATGCATAGTGTAGTGGATAGAAGGCTGACCTTAAAGACAGAAAGGCCTTGAAGACATCTACATAGAAAAGGGAAAAATTTATGACCAAACAAGAAAGAGAGAGCACTATAAAATGTAAAATGAATACTTTTAATTATAACAAATTTAAAAGATTTTGTACATACAAGATGAATGCAACCAAGATTAGGAGGAAAGCAAAAATGTAGGAAATAATTTGTATAGCACATATCTCTGATATAGGCCTTATTTTCATATATATGTATGTATATGTGTATGTATTTATGTATCTGTGTAATATATACATACACATCACACACATATGTATGTATATATACACAGAAAGAGAGAGAGAGAGAGAGAGAGAGAGAGAGAGAGAAAGAGAGAGAGAGAACTCAGTCAAATTTTAAGAATACAAATCATTCCCTGATTGATAAATGGGCAAAAAATATGAAGATGCAGTTTTTTGATGAAGAAATCAAAGCTATTTACTTACATTTTTAAAATGGTCTCAATCACTACTGATTAGAGAAATTCAAATTAAAACAACTATGAGATACTACTTTAAACCTATAGTATGGGATAATATTATAAAAAAGAAAATATTGGAGAAGATGTGGGAAAATTGAGACTCTAATGCACTCTTGGTGGAGTTGTGAACTGATCCAAGTACTCTGGAGAACATTTTGGAACTATGCCCAAAGGGTAAACAAGTTGAATGCTTTTTGATCCAAGAATATCATTCATTACTAGTCCCTTGTTCCAAAGAAACTGAAAAAACAAAAGGGCATACTTTATAACATCTCTTTTTGGTTAATAAGAATTGGAAATTGAGGAAATGCCCATTAATTGGGTAAAGCCTGAAAAAGTTGTGGTATATGAATGAAATTAACTCTTTTATGCCATAAGAAATTATGAAGAGATGGATTACAGGAAAACCTGAAAAGACATGAAGTGATGCAAATTAAAGTGAGTAGAAGCAAAAGGACATTGTACATTGTAACAGGCACATTGAATGGTGATCAACTATGAATGTCTTAGCTCTTAGCAATACAATGATCCAACACAATTCCAAAGGACTTACGAAGAAAAATACTGTCCACATCTAGAGAAGGAACTGATAGAATCTAAGGTCAAATTAGTACATAATATTTTCACTTTATTTTTTCATGCTTTTTTTCATTTGTTCTGCTTCTTCTTTCACAACAGGACTAATATGGGAGTATGTGTTCCATGACTGAACATATATAATCTGTGTCAAATTGCTGTCTTGGGGGTGAGGGTTGAAGGAGGAAGGCAGAAAATTTGGAACTCTAAATTCTTCAATGAGTATAAATTTAAATGAATTTACATGTAATTAGAATGAACAAAATACTATTTTTTCAAAAAAAAGACAGAAAAATCTGAATACAAATCCTATATTTGATATATATTATCTAAGTGACCATTACAAGGTAGATTAATTAATAGATTAATTAACTAATGCTGAAGACAGCTCTCAAAGACTATAAGTAAAATGTTGCTTCATATCAGTAGGGAGGCTTTCCATAGGAAGAGTTTCTTACATTGATAAAACTTAAGCTTGGCCCCAACAGCATATTTTTCAAATATACTTGTATGTATGTATGTATATATATATATATATATATATATATATGTATGTATGTATATATATATATATATGTATGTATGTATATAGCATTTTAAGGTTTGCTACATATTTTTACATATGTTACCTCATGTGATCAATCCTTTAACAATCCTGGGAAGTGCGCATTGTTGTTATTTTCATTTTATACATAAGAAAACTGAGTCTTGGACAGGTTAAGAG
>CM053772.1:147736075-147762116 GCA_028658325.1 Potorous gilbertii
CAACTGTTGAGTATTGTTCTTGCTACTAGGAAACAAGAAATACAGGTAATGGGGAATAGAAAGTTACCTGGCCCTACAGGACAAAAGAGAAGATGGGGACAAGAGAAGGGAGAGATGATAGAAGAGAGGGTAGATTGGTAATAGGGGAAATTAGAATGCTCAGTGTACTGGGGTGGGGGGAGGGGACAAATGGGGAGAAAATTTGGAACCCAAAATTTTGTGAAAATGAATGTAAAATGTTAAATATATAAATTTATATTTAAAAAAAAACAGCAAACAACAAGATTTAACTTAGTGGAGTAAAACCACTTTTGAGTCTCTCTTCTAACAAAATGGTTCTCCTACAGATATCAAGTTCATTCAAGGTTTTCTATTCAATGCCATCAAAGAGATAATGACATTTTTCAGTATTTGATCATCAATGTTAAATAGAAAAAAAAACAGGGAGTCATTTATGGAAGGTGCCAATCAATGGCAAATAGGAAGTGTTTCAGTGTTTGTGAATTGATCATCATGGATAATGTTGTAACTAAGGTGGAGATAACCACGACTTTGAAATTTGGCAGGATACTGACAGCAAGTGCTCCCCTTCATCCCATAGAAACGAATGGACTTAGCATCTACCTATCAAGAAGAGTAGTTTTTCTCACTTAGTTCCCTCTGGTGAACTTGTACCTTGCTTGGGTCTTCCTTTCTCTTTTTCTGGAGTGGCAGTCTCTCAGTGGTATTCCACTTTAGGCCTGGTGGGCTGGCTCTTTGTCTTAAACTAATATGTCTTAACATTTTGATTCAAAGGTGACTTTCTTCCTCCTTGCCCCAGGCAAATTTTTGTGGTAATTGCTTTAAGTACCAGAATTTAAGTACCAGAAAGTGTCCTACTTACAGCCCACATTGAAAAAGAAATGGTTATTTTAAATGGGAAAGGTCTCAAGATTCTTGTTTGCACACGCCAGCATTTTTATTGTGTCAACTCTTGAAATAATATAGATACTTCTCAATGATATCCATGATCACTCAAAAGATATCACACAAGAATAAACTTGGGGATGATGACTTGTGAGTTACTTAAATTATGGCATAGAATGTAATTGGCAAATCATAGATGAGAGGAGAAATTACTGGACTGATTTCCCTGAGGTATGCTTGGGCAGTAGACAAATGGACTGCTGTACCAATTAGCTGAGGGATGTATTGATGTATAGGACACAAAGAGGAACTTTCTGGATAAACAAAGTTGGAACACAGATATTTCAAATAGTAGACAAAATGCAGGATATTTCCTGAATACAGTATGGGATAATTGTCCATGCAGATCCAACAAGAAAAAGGTCCCAGATGTTGGTACGGGTACATAGAGAAGCCAAACTTTAGTTCAATACAATGTCCACTTCAACAAGCATTTATCATATCATATACTATTCTAGGTGTTGGAGACAGAAAGAAAGCAAATAAAATTCCTTCCTTTAAGGAGCTACGTTCCACCGGTGATGATAGTGACAGCATAACAGAGACAGGGTAATAAATAATCTACATAAAATTACAAAGTAATTTTGATGGGTTGTAGGGAAGTAATAATGAAATCCTCATGGAGGTGAAACTTAAGTCTTGAAGTAAGGGATATCAAGAGATAGGTGCGAGAATGGAGTATATTTCAAGGGGCTATTGGGTGTTCGTGGAGGACTATCACCTCTGGTGGGAGGGTTTGCTAATCTACCCTTGATGTTCACCTATCTTCGAACTCTCACCTATGGCACTGAGCAGCTGTAGCATGTGCAGGGGCTCCCACCCAATAAAACTATCTCAGCAGGCAAGGTAGGTTGAGGGTAACTGATAACTGGTGAGTTAGGGGATGTCTACCCAAGTATGTGAAGATTTCCTCCCCTGCTACCCCCATAGAATGGGTAGATGAAGACAGTTTGTTCCAGTAGCCATGAAGGTGACTAAAGCATGTATTGTGGGGCACTTGGAGCTTGGTCAGACACCAAGGTCTTCCACTGCATCCCAGGTCAAGCCCAGTCATCCTGACTTTTATCTTGCCACTGGCATTTGATGACTTTGGAAGAGTTAGTGAGACTGCCAACTTTAAACAACCCTGCATCACTTCAAATTCAGTTCATTCACAAGTCAAGACATCATCTATCATCCACAATTTTATCCCAATTTCATGATATTATTGGTTCACTTTGAAAACAATAGATAAATAACAATATTCCAGCAGCAGGGTTAGCAGGTGAATAGCTATGGTGATGAGACATGATTTTTTTTAATTTAAAGAACAATTAATGGGCCAGTTTATCTGGAATATCACATGCAAAAGAAAGAATAATTTATTATCAACTTGAAAAGATCAGTTGGAAGTACATTGTATAGGACTTTGCACTTTATTTTTTATCCTATAAGTGAGAAGGATCCATAGAATTTTCAGGGTGGCAAGTTATATGTCAAAACTATTTTTTTAGGAAAATCATCCCAATAGCTGTACTGAGAGCATGGATTTCAGACAAGAGAGGCTAAGCTCTTACAAAAGTTGAAAGGATGATTAGGATCTGAATAAGAGTGAACATGGTATAAGTGAAGAGGAGAAAATATATGTGAGGGAATGGTAGCAACATCAGTAAGTGGGACTGAAAGGGAGAATCAAATGTAAAAAAGGTAAAAAATTTGGCTCAAGAAGACCAGTGAGACTTAATCAAAGACCAGGTTGTTCTTTGAGAAACCAGAGTCTTTAGGTCACCAGGAAGGTGAAGGGGAAAACTTACCAGTTAATGAATTTGACCATCAACCCAGAGGAAGAGTCACTGGTGGCCAGATAGAGAACAGTCTTTCCAACTCAGGAAAACAAAGGTGATCCTGCATGTTGAAGACTGCCAGAGAAGGCAAGGTAGGTGCTATTAAGAACTTGTTATAGTCTAAAATGCAAATGCAATGATAGGTGTCCCCATAGGGGATACCTTGCTCTGCCAGAAGTAGTACACTAAGAGCAGAAATTGAGGAATTGGTTCTGAGGACTGAAAGGCTGAGTAGTAACTTTGCCAAACTGAAGCTGTATTGGCTAGGAAATGTAGCATGTGATCTAAGAGCTAATCTAGGCAGACTGGAGCCCAGCAAAAAAAATAGGTCAGAGCCAAGAACTATTGTGGCTTAATTTTCCTTTCATGGGTCTCTCAGTTGGTAAAGTGTTTACAACTTAATAGCATTCCTACGTTGTTCATGATTTTGAATCCCTAAATATTTCACTATAGAGATGACTGAGGAAAACACGAAATTATTACCATGTAGTGAGTTCAAGCATAGGAGGGCGAGGAGAAGTAAATACCTGTCTCCCCTCCCGCAAGGCAGAAAAAATAAAATAAACCGTCATCGATTGCATGTTCTGAAATTTAGGACTAGGATGAGGCAACAAGCTGAATTCTGGGACTAACTAGAGGGAAAATGTGGGAGTCATGGTGTGTGACAACACAGGGACTCATAAAAATATTATGCTATCTCTCCTCTAGGCCAGAATATGTCTGGCATTTGTCATCTTCAGTATATTGAGGTTTTCTAAATGGTCACTAATAGAGGAATGATCTCTAAGTTCTCTTCCAGTTATGCCATAACATTACGTTATTTCTCCTTGTTCACTAATATCATTGCTTCTTTTTGATATTTCATTAGCAAATTTCCATTTTCCTTGTCTTTTATCAACCTTTTTCTGATATATTTCTTTCAAACTTTTCTTTTTAATCAACACATCCATCTTTCTAATTTATCAGTCTTTTTTGTTATTGTGTATTCCCACATTCCCTTTCCCTGTGCTCATAAACAAAACTTGTAAGGAGAAAGAAGTCATTGCTAGTCCTTATACATTTTCACTTCTTTTCATCAGGGTTATAGAACCAATGTTTCCCACTCTCCATCTCCACCTTGTAATTGTGCTCCATCCAACACTCTTCTATTTTAAACTTGAACTTTGTATCCCCTAGGCATATTTACTTCCATTTATCTAAATTGAATCTCATACTGCCTTGGAGTTTTCCCATTTCTTGCTTCCCATCATTCTGAAACTTTTCTACTATAATTTCCAGGTTCACAGCTTTTTTGAAATGGTGTCTGTACAGCTGATAAATGTATGTTTTGCTTCTTTCTAGATCACTTAAGATGATGTCGATTGCTCCTGACCTTTTTGATACCCAACTTGATTCTTCTTCATGAGATTCTCTGTCCTCACTTATTTTTCTTTGTTTCTTTATTTTTGAGTTCACCTTAATAGTAGTATGTGAAAGAGAGGACATAATATGCATCTAAAGATCAAAGGATCCTTAGATTGTTCATTCAGAGCTGGAGGCGACTCTAGAGGCCATTGAATTTAATTTCTTTTTCTAGATATGAGAAAACAGATATGATGTACTCATGCTGCTTCAGTAAAAAGAAAAAAAAAATCATTTCCCTCTACTAAAAGGTGTAATGGGAGGAAGATAAATACACGTCAAAAGGATTTCATTTTGTTAGTAGGGAAGAAAGAAAGTCACAGGTGCCAGTCTGACTCATTGGATTGCTGTTTTGTCTTTGTTTTTCATGTTTTCCCCAGTGTACTCTTGTGGATCCCAGAAAATAATGAATTGAAAACATTCTAGTAGGTTCCTTTCTATGAGAAATGAGGGAAAACCATGTGATCACAAGTGGATGATCCTGTGTTAGGGATACTATAGAGGAGAATTAATGCCTCTTGTCATTGATGTCTAAAGTCCCTTCAACTTCTGAGGTTTTATAATATAGCCAGACCTGAATTTTACTACATAAGTGATCTTGGAACAAGTGCTACACCCTTTGGGTGGTTGCTAACCTCCTGTGAATCTCACAGAGAGGATCAGATCAATCAGGTTGAAGACAGATATTTTACTACTTTGAAGGAGTGAGGGTGTAAGAGGGTGTACTCATTTTGGTCAGCTAGGTGACACAGTGGACAGACCACTGGGCTTGGAATCAGAAAAATTTCAACTTCATGAGTTCAAATCCAACCTCAGATACTTGCTAGTTTTGTGACAATAGGCAATTCATTTAATTTTGTTTGACTCTCTTTCCTTATCTGTAAAATGATCTGGAGAAGGAAATGGCAAACCACTCCAGTATCTTTGCTGAGAAAACCCCAAATGGGGTCACAAAGAGTCAGATGTAACTGTAACAAAACAAGATATAAATATTAGTTATATTGCAATATTTTTTTATTGTTATATTTCTATTAATTGACTTGATTAAACTTCTATTGTTTATTGATATCAATAAGTTCCTTGAAAAAATGGATTGTTTTATTTGAAGAAAAATAATAGTCTCTCTCCTACTGTCTAGTACACTGCATACTAAATTATTAGGTACAGATGTGTGTGTGTGTGTGTGTGTGTGTGTGTGTGTGTGTTAATCTTCAAGAATCCTGACGAATCTGTTCTTTCAGTATAGTAAGGATGAGCTTATAATGATATGAGAACCAATAGAGCAATAATTAAGAATTTTTTCACAAGGGCAGATAGAGGAAGCTTCTTACAGCAGTAGTGGCATGAAGTTCCCCACTTCAAAAACAAAACAAAACAAAGCAAAACAAAAAACATCTAGGATGTTACTGGTGGGACACTGATGGAGACATGGTCAGGCAGCTAGCAAACTGGTACTGATCCAACATGGCATCTCTAATTTTCCAATTTTAACTCGTTAGTCTTGCTATGTTTTAAGATTTGTAGTTCAGATAACCTAGAATTCTGGTATCCTGGGGCCAAGTTCCAGTTGTTTTTCCCTATATTTGTCCTTGAGAATCAGAATTCAGAAACAAAGAGATTTATCCCCAAGTTCAGAATTGAAGCATGGGAGTTATTTATTGTAAGTATTTATTAATAAGAAAAGACAATTCTGTCGTAATAGAAAGGCATCCTAAAGACCTGAAGGAGTTAACTCCTTTAAGAAATCTCATCATCTCATTCAATTCATTTAAATTTAAGAGAAGAAATGAGGAAATTTGTGTTTTTATTGTCTTAGATTAGATTTTTGCTCATTGAAGGTTTTATTTTGTTAATGCATTGTAATGCGTACAGCTTAAACACAAAAATGATTGAAATATTGTCAGTGGAAAAAATTAATTTGTTTTCCATAAGATTTGTCATTTGTACTTGGAAAAAAAACTATAATATGCTTATTCTTTTATTAAGCTGGCAACATAAAACAATGACTGGCATCACAAAACAAGACTTCCTTCCTAATTCACAATGGCTGTGGGAGAAATGTTTGGTGATATTACTTGTGTGTTTGTCCTTCATCGCCAAAGAAGACCATGCCATCAGAGAAATGATGACATGACTTGCACTTGTCTTTGTTTTGAGTAAGGGAGGGCTGTGCAGGTCACCAGCCTCACTTCTCCTTCAGAGTCATCTGAATCCAGTGACCAGATATTCATCAGGATGACTGGAGATGACCCAGGATAGGGAAAGTTCTTCATTACTTCAAAGGTGTGATTAATCATCCTGTGAAGTGTGTGTGTGGCACTTAAAGGAAAAGCTAGATTTAATGCTTACTGATATTCCCAGTGGATTCTCAAAGAATTACCTTAAGCTTTCAATTTCTTTGAATACAACAAGTTTCTTACTTGCTTTTCATCATTTTCACCGTGCTTTAGTATTCTGAGGTACTCTGTCGTAAGTTAATATGTGTTTTCCTTCACCATTAGAGGGCAAGTGTTTGTAACCCAATGGTTTAACACTGTGCCAAGCACATAGGAAGCACTTAAATGCTTGTTGTCTGCCTTTTCTTACCTGTCACTCACAGAAAGCAGGGGAAAATTATTGAGTCTGTTGAAAAGTATCTTTATGTCTTCCTTTTTTCCTAAATAATTCTAAAAATTTTCATCATGTCACCAATTAAAATGGTAATTCATAACGCAACCCCATCCTACCCCTAAACTGCAATGTATGGTTCTAAATTTGGGAACATGTAATAGACTGTAATATTTGATTTCTGACAGTAAATCAACTGACATTGGAAGATTTTATGTCATTTCTTTGTCCATGAATTTCTTGTATTTTATAGAACGTACCAAACATCCATTGTCATGTATGATATAATATTTCAGTGTGCATGATGAGGGAGACACCCCTTTGACATCACTTAATTCAGAAAAGGCTGGCTGTGCCCTCACCAAAACAGCCCAGTGCAGTCATGATTTCTGGAGTTTTTCAGTCAGATAGAATTTCATTTTACTGTATTGTGTTAGTATTCTGCATCATTCGTTATTTTGTGTTTCAAAAGTCTCTGACTCTTTGTGGTCCCATTTGGAACTTCCTTGGCAAAAACACTGGAATGGTTTACCATTTCTTTCTCTAGGTTATTTTATAGATGAACAAGTTAAGTGACTTGTTCAGTTGCTAAGTGTCATACAGGTAATAAACTAAGATTTTGAACTTGGGTCTTCCAGACTCCAGGGCTGGCACTCTATCCACTGAGTTACTTATCTGCCCTTGATTCTGGATGTATATTTTTTCTTATAATGTTGGTTTTATAATTACATATATTTTCCTGGTTGTCTAGTAACACCTTCAAAAACAAGAAAAATTATTATTTTCCTTGTCTTAATAGAAGATTGATATTTGGACTCCAGAGGAAACATCTGATTTAAGTGTTATGCTTTAATTATAATATAACAAAACTCTGCTTCTGAAACCTACTAAAACAGAATTTCTTGCATACCACCTGAAACATATTAGGCAAAAAGAATGATATAGTTTAATGATGCTAATGACATGTAGATCACTGCCTTTAAGAAGAAGAGAAAACCAGTGAAAAACCTCTATATGTTCTTGGGTGGCTATTTTTACCTATGGAAGGGATTGATGTCAACCTTATATGAACTGCATTGGTAATTATTCAACAGGAAAATAGCTTTTTAAATATAATTTATATATTACTTTGAAACAACAAATAATTAATTATAGAGAAGTTTTTAAGTGAAATGTATTAGTTGGCTACCTTCTTAAATCTTGATTGTACTGCATCTTCTATCCATTTTTGAGTAGGGTGAGATGAGGGGGAAGAAAAGAGGAAGGGAGAGGGAGAGAGAGAGTGCACTCTATCTTGAGTTTAGAGATCTGAGTTTTACTCAGAATTTTAGCTGAGTTTCTCATTTGACTCCTTCCCCCACTTAAATAATTAACAGAAGCTTTAATTAAGTTGCATTCATGGTGCAACTTGAGTTCAAATCTCATCTCTGTATGACCTTGGACAAGTCACTTAACACCAATTGCCTCATGCTGGGTCATCTCCAGTCATTCTGATGAATTTCTGGTCACTGGATTCAGATGCCTCTGGAGGAGAAATGAGGCTGATGACCTGCACAGCCCTCCCTCACTCAAAACAAAGTCAAGTACAAGTCATGTCATCATTTCTCTGATGGCATGGTCTTCTTTGGCAATGAAGGATGAACACATACATACAATACCTTATATAACATTTTAAAATATTTTCTATTATCCAAATGTTATCTATACAAGTTTGTAAATCAACATATGTATATGTATGTATGATGTCAGTGACATACTTCTTGCACTGTCCATATATATAATATATATAATTAATTTTCTACTTCTCTTCAAATATTAAATTTAAAGTAAATTTATTAAATGATTTAAAAAATAGGAACATAGCATGATTTTAGGAATACAAATGTAAACACTAAGACTGATAAAAGATATGAATGGAGCACCTGGGCTATATATTGGTTACTTCTTGCTCTGACCACATAATAAGCCTATTTTCTTTTTACATCTAATATTTCTTTCATTATTCTACTTATTCTTTCTACTTTTTATAACATTTTCACATTCATCATGTTGCATAGAGGAATTCCAACAAATGAGAAGAACCATGAGAAAGGAAACAAAAATGAGAGCAAATAGTCTGCTTCAATCTGCACTCAAACTCCTTAGTTCTTTCTCTGGATGTGGATATAATTTTACATCATGAATCTTTTGGAGTGTTTTTAGGTCCTTGAATTGCTGAGAAGAGCTGAGTCCATCAAAGTCAGTCATCACACAATGTGGCTATTACTGTGTACAATGTTCTCCTGGTTCTGCTCACTTCACTCAGCATCAGTTCATATAAGTTTTTTTCATATTTTTCTGACGTTCTCCTGTTCATCATTTCTCATAGTACAATAATATTCCCTTATATTCATATATCACAATTTGTTCAGCCATTCCCCAATTTATGGGCATCCCTTCAGTTTCCAGTTCTTGGCCACCACAAAAAGAGATGCACATGTGGGTCCTATTTCTATTTTTATGATCTCTTTGGAATATAGCTGGAGAAGTGGTACTGCTGAGTCAAAGGGTATGCACATTTTTGTAACCCTTTGGGCACAGTTCCAAATTACTTTTAGAATTGTTGAATCAGTTCCCAACTCCAACCAGAATGAATTTTTTTCAATTTTCCCTCATCTTCTCCAGCATTTATAATTCTCCTGTTTTGTCATGTTAGCCAATCTGATAGGTTGTGATGTGGTACCTCAGAGCTGTTTTGATTTGAATTTCTCTAACCAATAGTGATTTGGAGCATTTTTTCCTGACTATAGGTAGCTTTAATTTCTTCCTCTGAAAACTATTCATATCCTTTGACCATTTATCAACTGGGGAATGACTTCTATTCTTAAAAATTTGACTCAGTTTTCTATATATTTTAGAGCTGAGACCTTTATCAGAGACACTGGTTGTAAAAATTCTTTCCCAATTTTCTGTTTCCCTCCTAATCGTGGTTGCATTGTCTTTGTTTATGCAAAAACTTTTCAATTTAATGTAATCAAAATTATCTCTTTTGCATTTCATGATGTTCTCTATCTCTCTCATTTGGACATAAATTCCTCAGTTCTTTATTTTTACTTGTTTATGTGTTACAACCTATTTATATCTGCTAGTTTGCTACTTTATTGCTTAGTCATACTCAATTTTAATTCTCTATTCAAGGCACAACTCCTATGTCTTAGTCCTATTTTCAGCTGTTGTTGTGACCTCCCCTTCCTCTTGAATGGAGTTAGTGCTAATCAGAGGCAGGAGTGCATTAGGGACAGAATTAAAGCTATGAAAATGGGCAATGGGCAACCAGAATATCCTGTACAAAGCCTATGGAATATAGGGTCCGTCAATGACCTAGGGCATTTCTCTAGAATGATTATGTTGGAGCCAGAATATGAAGCTTAATTTAAATACAAAGCAAAGGACTTTTCTATTTTATCAGAGGGACAGTAATTAAACTATTGGAGTTAGTTGAGCAAAGCTGTGATGTAGACATGTGCTTTAGATACATCAGTTTGGCAGCAGTGTGAGTTATATACAAGAAAAGGGAGAGCCTAGTTGCAGGGAAACCAATGAGGAGACTATTCAAGCAGCAGGCAATGAGAAAAGTGTACAGATATGGTTGATTTTTGTGCTTTGTTCTCAAAGAGGACCAAAATAACACTACTACATTGGAGTCAAGATACAGTTGCTGTACCTACAGGTCAGGCACGTATGAATATTTGGAGTTGGAATACAGTTGTGAAAGTTATTGTGGAGAGAGGCAACAGATCTGTTAACAGATGGGATGTGGAATGGCTGGAAGGGAAAGGTTAAGGAGAGAGAAGAACTAAGGATGAGTTAGCTTTTGAACCTGAAAATTAAGGACATGATTGTGCCCTTGACATAGGCAGAGAAGCTATAAAAAGGAGTTAGTTTTGGAGAAAGGATAATGAGTTATTTTTTAAATTATTCATATGGCATCTGGTATGTGGTAAGAATGAACTATAGTTCAGGGAAGATATGCGGGGGAGCTTAAGTAGCAAACTTTAAATATATAAATTCTTGTCACTTATATATAGTGCTTAATAAAATAGAATTTGGATTTTGTATAAGTTAATATTTTAAGAAATGTTTATTAGGCAGCAAACTACATTTGCCTGTCCCAGATGATCACTTGTCCTGTATGATGTAGTAGGGATTCCTTCTGTATTTGAATTAGAAAAGAAGGGAACTTTGGTTCCTTTCAACTCTCAAATTCTATGATTCCTCAAACCAGGGCTATTTCCCTGAGCGGCTGACCAGAGCATATAATTTAGAGGGATGAATCTTAACAATGAGACTGAGTGGGCCCAGAGGCATGTTTGGTCCAGTGTGCAATAGAAGTTAGTCTTTTCATCACACTCGAGTACATTTCCAGGGCAAGAAGGTAGAAATTACACACCCGGGACACACTGTAATTCTCCTTTTGCCAATAATTTCTTTTTGTTAGAAAAACCTACTTCAGTTGTCTGGCTGTCAGAGTTCTAGGCCTTTATGCCTGACAAGCCACTACAAAACTGAAGATGGGAATTTTGATGTCAAGGAGGGGCCCTGATCTAAAACTCTCATTCTTTCCTCCTAAGCATGGATATACTAGCTGAGTTCCAGCCTAAAGAGGCTGAGAGTTAAAAGGAACTTCAGGGGTCATCATATTATTTAAACCCTACAGAATATAGTCTTGCTATATCTTATACTACAAGTATTAAGAAATAAAGGCATAATTCAAAACTAACTTCTCAAACTCCAAACTCAGTATGCTTTCCACTGCACTATGGAATGTTTCTTTCCCTTAAAAAACAACACTGAAGGATCCAGACTGAGTATGAAAGGACTATTTCTCCCAAAAGGAATCAGAATTGTGTGCAGCATCTAAGAGATGTGGACCTGGAAGGGAACTGAGATATCTGAATAACTCAAATTCGTTAAGTTCGAAGGTGCTCATGGGCTGAATCTCTGAAATGTTCAAGATAGTTTGCAGACTATCTTTGTCAAAGTAACATTTGACACACTCTTTCATATATACTGCCAATTAGAAAGAAATGAACTGATGAATTATTAATTAGTGGAACTATTAATCATTTAATCATCAATTAATATAAAGGCCATGCATGCGTGCATGTGTGTGCGTGTGTGTGTGTGTGTGTGTGTGTGTGTGTGTGTGTGTGTTTGTGTGTAGTGGAGGGGGAGGATATGCAGTTTTTCCAGAAAAAGATGCGAATTACAGTAAGAATTATAATATTGTGAGTACTTCTATTATTTTATAATGCTTGGACTTACAGTTCAATGTAGATTACATCAAACAGTGGCAGAGACTGTAACATATATCTGTTAATGTTTGGCATCAACAAAAATTCCTATCATAACAGGAACTGAGGGCTGGAACTATGCATCAGGATTTTACTCTTTTACTATAAAGACAGACCTCAAAATATCTTGGAGATTTCCTGTTTATTCTTTCTACCTAGTGTTCATTGGGATACTCCTTTGCTAGAGATACAATGGTGATTAATTTTCTATGGTCCATCCTAGTTTATGGTCTCACATGTAAGATAAAACAGACTGATACCACAACAGCAAGATATCTTTATGTAGGAATGACTTTTGTTAGGTGATCCTGCTCTCTCTTGTAAGTCAAATAAGCCTAGTTCTAACATAAGGCAAGTGAGTTCTCCTATAAAAGTCTGATTATGAAATGGCTGATGGTCACCAACCCACACATTGGAGAGGCCTGCCTCTTGTTGCTTGTCACCAAAGAAATTTTCATTTTCTCAAGTTTCAAAAGGGGGAGAAATAAAGAGAATCAGTAACTTCCTCTTCTTTCTAAAACAACTCAAAGCAGGGATTAAGCCCTTTAAAAGTGAGGATGATGATGATGATGATAAAAAAGAAGTCTAGAAGAAGGCAAAGATCATTGGGAAAAAGTACCCACAGGTGTCATATTATTTTCCTTTGAAAAACCTTTATGTGATGAGTCACTTGTCTTAGCTATTGTCCTCTGTTGACAATTTTCAGTTTTTTATATATTTTCTTCTCTGGAGTATACTGTTTGCTAACATATTAAGATTTCTTTTCAAGCTCTTCATAATCTAGTACCATTTTATCTTCCCAAACTTACTGTACATTAGTTCTATTAATGTCCTCAATATTCCAACCAAAGTGGTCTCCTTTCTCTTCCTGTACCATATTCCAACACGCCATCTCCCACAACTTCATTGAACCTTTCTGCAATGTCTGGAATGCTTTTCTTTCTCACCTGGGCTCTGACCAATCACTTCTTTTAGGGCTTAGCTGGGGTGCCTTCTCTTTCACAGGGCCTCTCCAAGGTCAATGTTCTTTCTCCATTATATCACCTGGCATTTACTTATCTGGCTGCATAAATTGTCTCCTCATTAAAATTCTTTGAGGGCAGAGAATGTTTGGGTTTTTCTTTTTTGTTTTTATATCCTTAAAGCATGTACAGAGCCTTGCATATAGTGAGTTTTTTTAAAATATTACCCGAATTAAACAAAATTGAATTAAAAGCCTTCTACTTATTACCCTCCCAACAAAACATAAAATACCTACTTATGCTTCACTTTTTATTAATGCTTTGTTTAATACTAAAACCCATCCAGGAGGGTTCTTGTTCATTTACCTTTTGTCATATACACAATGACTGCAGACACAGGAGAAAGAGCAATGACAACAAATAATACAATGTGTTTTCATCACACATTAGTAAAGTGAGGCTTCTTTTTTGTAACACTGGCATTCATAGCACTTGACCATGTTCTAAATCATTGTGAACTCTAAAGGAAACCAACTTAAAACTTAAAAGTCATTGCAAATGAATCCTTCAATATTGTATGAAATTTTAGAAGATAAATTATAGGTAGGTCTTTAAGAAATAAACTGTGATTCCAAATGTTGGTACTAAGAACTGTTTTATTCTCATGAAAATATCATTTAAGAATAGAGATGGACTGGGTGTGATGGAGTCATTTGTTATCATCATTTGTGCTTTGTTTTTGAAGAGGAAGTGATTCCATGACATGTAAGAGAATTGTACTTGGATGAGGAGGAGCTGGCAAAGTCACTAGTCTCACTTTTTCCTCTGGAGCCACCTGGGTCCAGTGGCAAGCTACATATCAGGACAGAGGACGATGGCTCTAGAGGTAGTGGGAGACCTTGGTCTTTTTTAAGCTAAGGTCTTTCCTTAGGTCTCAGTTTACCTGAGGCAACACTCCTTCAGTGAGGTAAAAAATAAGGCAGTGAATGTCCTCTTTTACCTAGTCAAAAAAAAATCAGTCTTGGAGGGGAAGACCCTCAGGGTTTCTGGCCAAAACAGAAACACTGCTATTTGCATTGACTCTTGACTGATCCTGAACAATGACCAAGTGGGGCTTGGCCTGGGACTTATTGGTTGGCTAATCCAGGAGAGCCAGAGCTCTAGAGAGCATACAGAGGGATGTAGTCATTTGAATAAATACTGGATACCCCCATATCAATTCAGAAGTTTACCCCTTGAACTCTTCCATCAGGTCTGTACAACCAGCAGACAGCTTGCACAATGCCAAAGGATTTCAGGAATGCCAAAGGATTTCCCTCGAAATCCCTTGGTGTGCCCACAGGCAGTAAGAAGCCTGGGGACTGCAGATTGTGCAAGCCTGGCACCATCAAAAATACTTAAATATATTTGCTTGTTCATATTATTAGTTCTTTTGTCTGCATAAAAAAAAAGAATCACTCTCATGGGGGTGTAATGAGTTACTTTTAATAACACAGGGATTACTCAAAACCACCTTTATGAATTTACTCTAGTAACTTTTTCATCACTGGATTCAAAGTAATATTGTTCAAAGAACTCAGTATTAGGAAGATGACGAACATCAATAATTTATTAAACTTTATTGTAATCTAAGGAAATTCACCATGAGTTAAATTTCAGCTGAATAGTGTCTTCATTTGAGGGAGACCTGAGTTCAAGTACTTCCTATAACTCTGATTAACTGTGTGGCCATAGTAAGGCTTTTAAACTCTCTGAATTCTACAATTCTCATGCATAAAATCAGGAGTTTGGACTAAGTAGCTTCCATAGCTCCTTTCATCTCTGAATCAATGATACTAAAGATCTGCAGCTATTCTTTCCACTGATGCAGGTGCTATCTTGCCATATTTGGTAAATAGCCTTTGTTAGAGTTATCTGGTGGCTAAGTATTAGAGAATTAAGCTAGTCTTCAAAAGGCAGACATATTCTTTCCCCAGGTCCATACTCAAATTCCACCCAGCTTGGTAGACTCTGCCAAAGCACTTATATCAAAGCACTTGCAATTGATTGGATAGATGAGGTGAGGTAAGCTTACCATCAATAAGAATAAATAATTCCCACATTTAAATGCCACCTTAGGAACTTAATAATGACCCCAGGTACTTGTAGCATGTGACACCATTGACTGCATACTCATTTTCATTTCTTTCTCTTCTCTGGATTTTTATGACACTGTTTTCTTGGTATGAATACCTGATTGCACCTTCTCAGTCTTCTTTATTGAGTCATCATTTATATATTATGCAGCCCATCTGCGAGTGTCCTCTGAGGGTATTCTTTGCTTTGCTTTGCTTTTCTTTATATACTATATCTTGCTTAGTAATTTCATTACCTCACATGTATGTGACAACTCTCAGATTTTTCAAAAAAAAAAAAAACTCATATCCAGGCAATACTCTGACATGTCAAAGTCTTCTCATACTCAGCATGTTCAAAAATCTGTCTCTTGTGAACTCCTCTATTTTTTTCAAGAGTAATGGTATTCTTCTATTCATCTAGGTTTACAGCTTCAGATTCATCCATGACTTCTTAATGTCTCATCTCATCTGTTGTCAAGTCCTGTCAATCCTTTCTACATATCTCTAACATTCTTCCTCTTTTCTCTAGTAATATGGTCACCTACCCAAACTCAGGCTCTCATCACCTTTGGCCTGGACTATTACAGCAGCTTCAATCCTTTTTGCTGTCTAAACTATCTTTTACACTGCTACCAAAGTGATGTTCTTAAAGTACAGGCTTGATCATGTTACTCTCTTATTCAAGAAACTTCACTAGCTCCCTACCACTTGTGTAACCAGAACAAAAGTGACCTTTGTTTTATATTTAAATATTTATATTTATATTTAAATCATCCCCAGCATATTTTTCTTGTTTTGTGTTGTTTTCCTACCTTACTATCATTTGAATATTCTACACTCCAAACAGATTGGCCCTCTTGTAAATGACATTCCATTGCTCATCACTGTGCCTTTGCATAAGATGTTCCTCAGGTCTACAGCACTCCTTCTTGATGTTTGTAGCTTAGAATCCCTAGTTTCCTTCACTGCTCCAAAATGCCACTTCCTATATGAAGTGCTTGTCAATATCATTTTCCTGAAAACTTAAACTATTTTTATTTTGTACATCTTTTCTCTTTATATATATACCTGTTGTTTCACTGCATAGACTTTGAGGACAGGGATTGTTTCATTTTTGTCTTTGTATCCCCCAAGACTAGTACTGTACCTGTCACAGAGTAGACTTTTAATGTGTTTGTTGTTTGACAGTTTAGAGTATTAATTTCCTTTTCTATAAAATGAGAATAAATGAAGGCAATTTATCTCATAAAATCATATGATTTACATGAGATCATATTTTTACACTAAAGAAATAATGTCTATTGTGATTTGAAAACACAGGGTCATCACTTTCACATGATGCAGCATTAGATTTAGGATCTGTAGAGGAAAAATTGGTGAGACTTGCAATTGATTGGATAGATGAAGTGAGGTAAGCTTACCATCAATGAAGTGTAAAACCTTTTATTCTTCAATATATCTTCAGAGTCAAGAAGGAAAGATTCAATCAAATGCTATTATCCAAGTAATTCTAGTGTCCATGTAGCCAAGTTCAAAGTGAGGTCAATCACAATCTAAAAGCTAGGTAAAATGTCAAAAAGCTAGGCAACTTGATAATTGAAGCCCAATATCATATTTCTTTTACCTCTCTTGACTCAGAATTACTAAACTCCTTTCCCTGCTTCCTGTAGCTGGGAGGAACTAGTCTGAACATTAGTTCTTATTTTTTATTTTTATGATCTTTCACTGGGAGAGAGTAATTAGAAGTGCAGCCGTGGAGAACATCCCCTTATTTATGGGATCCCAGATTATATCACTGTGAAGAGAAAAATAAGGTATTATATTCTCACCTGCCAAAATCATAACTATATAATCTGGGAATTGCAACCACATGGGACACATTGTCCACTTATGTAAAACACCATGCTGTGGGACTCTTGTCCATGTCTTTTAAAAAAAATCTCCTCTGTAGAGAATCTACCCTGTATGCTGGAAGCATGGTTCTTTTGATATTTTGTTGATACATGCACATCACTTGGACTGATACCTATTCTTCTTTTTCATTTTATGATCAGTTTATCTCTCTATCACATCAGATAACTCTACATAATTCAGAGAATATATAGCTTGATATTTCTGTTGGATTTTTATTGTTCGGTTGTTAGCAGTCCTTGAGTCTCTTTTCATAAAATTTTTAAATCTATCAATTTGAACTCAGGAAGATAAATATTTCTGACTCCAAGCCTGGCAGTCTATCCATCATACTAAATAAATACTGATTCCCTTTCCCCTTCAATTTCTCTTTATCATAATTTTTGTCCCCTGAAACACCTCCAAAAGCACGGAGAAAGCAAATATTAGATAAATTGATCTCACTACCCAGGTAACCAAAGAGAATATATTTTAACCTCTAGTACTTTCTTTGAGATCGTTAATCTGGTTCAATTGATGCTGATCTAAAGGGAACACAAGTACAGCAAAACCTCAGTTTATGAAATTAATTAGTTTTGAGATTCCGTTTGTCATGTGATTTTGTTCACAAAGTGAATTTTCCCATAGGAAATAATGTTGTCAGATGATTGGTACCACATCCCCAAAAAATTCACATAAAAATAATTACTTATAATTTTTAGTAAGCGTTTTGTCCCTAGTACAATAGCAATGATTAGTACACAATATAAAGTGAAAATACCTTTGAGAAGAGTCATGAACAGCATGAGAAAAAGGAAGAGGAGGGGGAAGGATTATTGCTTGGAAGGAGAATCTCCTACAAGAACATCGATGACTTCAACATTGGGAGTGTTCCCTCTTATGCTACTTTCACTATAAGTAAGACTAACCCTGCTGCCTTCACTTATTTTTCATTTTTTAGAATCACTTGACTCACTGACTTTTTTTCTTTACATTTGCTTCTGACTAGAAATCTATTTAATGACACTTCTTTTTGACATTTTATCAGAATGTCATAGAAATGTGACATTGTAGTATCATTAAACATCATCCCTTCATGAGTCGTTCAAGTCCAAATGATGTTCTTATTGGGAATTTTTGTTCATCCTGCATGGCAAATTTTGTGAAAAGTTTTTCCTCATCCAGCAAAGCATATGTAAACCAGGTTACTCATAAACCAATGTTCTACTGTGTAGATTTTCTACTCACTTATAGTCAACTCCCAAATGCTTAGTCAAAATACAGATTAAGTTCTTTTAATCTCATTTTACTATCATAATATTGAACCTTAAAAATGTAGTCTCTAAAAGACACAAAAGGACTTAGAAATCAGTCTCACATTTACCCTAACCATACATAGCTTTCTACTATGTAGTACCTAGAGAACATGTAACTTGCTTTTGGCAACATTTCATTTACATTTTTAATGGATTTCTGTGTGTAAAAGTGTTCATTAAAATGGCACTTGATACTCTACTGTTAAAAAAAAAAGACAAACAAATAGTATTTCATTGGGATTTTCAAAGGCTAGAACTTTGACTACTGTCCTGTCTCTCTACATCCATTGCAGTACCTAGCACAATTCCAGACACACAGCATTCATTACATAGTACTTGGCCTGCATTGATACGGGCCTAAACTGACACATTCTCTGGAATCACTTTTATAATTAAGCTACCAGGAAATCTGTAGACAGTTATAAGCAAAGAGGTGTGAAATGAAGTCAGAAACCTGTTATCTCTGCATTAACATAGTAAGTCTGAGGAATATTTTAGCACTCTTTTTATGGAACTGCAAGCACCTCACTGAAAATAAAATAATATCCTACAGAACAAAGTCATCTGGTGATCCTCTAATATCTCAGGAGTAAATGTGTGTCCCTGTTGAAGAGAATTATTATTCTAAATAGCCTGAAGGCCCATTTTTGTTTTCCAGTCACCATGGAAATTATCACTGAATTCTCCACAGATACCTTCTTGTAAAAAGCCAGTGCATAAGAAACTTTTGAGAGAGAATGGAGTGCAGATGACCTCCAACGATGTGGAAAACATGCTGAATAGTATTACACATAACACAACCGTATTGTTGTCCAAAAGGAGTTAGATGGAATGCATGAATAAGTTGATCAAGCAAAGCTGATGAATATTCATTTTAGGCTATGGAAAGAGGTTAACCAGGGCAGACTGATTATGGAATAATACAGCAGTGAAATAATTAATTTGTAGAGGAAAATGATTTGCTTAGCTGAATTTTTCAAGGCTAACAGCATAGCAATTGATGACCAATTTAAGGAAACAATGAAGTGAAGGTCTTGATTGGTAAAACACAACCAATAAATGTGCATGAAGTATAATGAAGTCATAGTCTTCAGAAAGTGAAGGGAATTTGCTTTGTTCCAAACATAGCATCACAAAGAAATGAATAGTAGAAAAGCTTGCTGAAATAACTACCTTGGGTATATTATAATCTCATCAGTAGAAAAAACTTTTCACAAAAAAAAAGAGAAAACAGGTTTAGAAGCAGGTAAATATCTCTGAAGGGAATTTCAGGATCATTCCTTGCATATAGCCTAATTTATATACAATCATTTGTTTTGTAAAATACTGGGGTGGGAGGTGATACAAAAATTTGGACCTTAAGATTGCCAAGTTATACATCAATATGGGGAGATAAAGTTTACATCTAACTCACTGTTATAGGAAGTATCACAGAATCTAAATTTTGAAAATGATCTCCAAAGCCATCCAGTCCCATTCATACTTTAGAATGCACAGGGTTGTGGTGTGTTCTTCATTCTTGAAGAGGACCATGACCTCAGGGAAATGATGACTACTTAAAATTGACTTTGAGTGAGTGTGAACTGTGCAGGATCACCAGCCTCTTTCTCCTCCAGAGCCATCTGGGTCCAGTGGCTAGATATCATCAGGGCGACTAGGCATGGGCCAGGATGCAGTGGGAAACCTTGGCCTTTTAAACTATGATGTTTACGAGTTTAAACTTTGAGTGAGATGATGCCCATTCAGTGAATAGATCTCTTGAAGAAATGAGTCCAGGGATGGCCTCTTTACAATCAAAAAAACAAAAACTGGGAGGGGAAGATCCTCAGGGTTTATGGCTAAAAAAGGAACAGTTACTGTTTACATTCACTCTGAGCCCAAAAAATAAACATTAAGTGGTACTTGGCCTGGGACCTGTTGTTGTCTCAGGGATCTCATGGATTAGACAGCTATGGAATACATTCCCTCTAAAAACTGACAAATGACCATCCAACTTCTGCTGGAAAATACCCAGTAATGGAAAACTCATCTTCCAGGGTGGCCTGTCATACTTTTAGAAAACCCTGAGTGTTAATGATGTTTTCTTCATTTAAAAAAATCAAAATTTGCTTCTTTGCTGCTTCCGCTCACTGCTCCTACTTTTGCCTTCTTGAGCTAATTTTTCTTTCATATGATATCCCCCTTCTCCAGGCTAAACGGCCCATTTCTTCAATTGACTCTCATGTGGCATACTACTGAAACTCTGCCATCTTGATTGTTCTGTTGCTATGGTTTCCATCATTTCTGTCTTATCACCAATCCTAAAAATTCAGTATCAATAAATGAACATGATACTTCAGGAGTAAAGTATCATGGAAAGTACCAGAGAAAATATAGCAGATCTATCAAGCTCCTAGTCTTGTACCCTATGCTTCCGTTAATGGAGTCTTAGGGTTTTATCTGCCATATAATATTACGGTCTCATATGCAACTTGTAACCCATTATGACTGCTGTCTCTTTTTCAGAACTGTTTGTCAGTCATCTTCTCTCACCTGGTACTTGTGAGGTGCTTTTTAATGAGATAAAAGTAATGAAGACAAACTGCTGTGAAAATGAAGAAGATAATTAGTCTTATTTAGCAAAACTCAGGGAAGACTGTGAAAAGGGTGGATGTTAAGATAGCATTTGAAGAATGGGAAGGATTTTCACAGGTAGAAATTGTGAATGTAGGATGGAAGGACATTCCAGGCAAAAAAGGGTTTTGCGATGGGAAATGTTTAGAATGAATCCTAAAATGTCAAAGTGCAGGGCAGAGTCACCTAGATAATTTCATGCACTCAAACTGTCTTCTGGTCAAGTGGCAATATTCCTAGGGAACCTGTAAACTAGTAAGGATGAGGCTGATGCTTATACGCAAAATGAACAATGGAAGGAAAGCCCAGTAGGCTAATCTGTGTGGGACTGAGTGGTCAAAAATGCAAGTAATTCTGGGGTAGAGAAGGTGCATGGGGTGGGGGCAGTGGTTTGGGCTACTGGAATGTATGGGAAAATTTAGGGTGTCAACAGAGATAGCCTTCTTACAGGGACAAGACAGTTCTGTTTATACAAAAGTCTGTCAGAGGTGTGGTCCTTGGGCAGGAACTTTGTTCCTGCACTGATAACTTTTATCTGAAGAATTACAGGGTTAGGCCTGTATGTGACTAGATCGTTTCTAGAAATATAGTTGTTTAGGAGTCCAAGTCTCATCACCTCATCAGAAATATGGGAGGAGGGGAGAATATGGTCTTGAAGCTTCTACCAAAGCAGTTTAGCAACTTCTTTGTAAAGTATATTCTTTGAGAGTTGCCAGTGCTATGGAGAATTAAATGATTTGGAAATGGTCAGAGACCTAGTGCATATGAGAGGTAATGTTCAAACCTGGATATTATTGACTCCAAGTTTAATTTTTATCTATTAAGCTACTATGATTAACTGACTATATTATTTACTATGTCCATCAGGTGGATGGCATGTTGCAAACTTAATTAATGTAGTGTCCATCTGAAACGAGGAAATAAGAGTTTACTTGAGGTATTGAAAAGGTTAAGTACAAATGAAAACCTTAAAAGATACCTTCTAAAAAAATAGTTTGTCATAGTTTTCATATCTGAAATCAAATCTTACTATTTTTTTAATCCTTATTTATCCTTATTTTTCCTTACTGAATAATTCCAAATGATCACAAAGAAATAACTCCTTTTATCATTGGGTCAGAGATAGATGCGTTTATGTATGTTTGTGTTTATGCATTTATCTGCACACATAATCGCCTACATGCATTGCTAATATGAAATAACAAAAAGGAATTTTATACAACTTAAATTATTATAACAACATACATCCAAAACCACTTTAAAAAACAAACTATCCTCTAAGTCATATATTTTGATTATTTTGAGAAGAAAATATCATATTAATATTTGTTGGATAAATATATTTATTTTAATTTATAAACCACATGAGAAAAACTATCTTGAATTGCCTTTTTAAAATTGGGATTCTACTCTATAATTGTACGTTATTTCTCAAAATTTATCTCAATATAGCCATTATTTCTAATTAATATTATAATATGTAAATCCTTCCCCAAAACCTCACTGATTACAATTGGCATAAGCTTAATTAAAATTATAGGAGTTTACATAAAGTATTTAAGTGTGACTCAAAATGAAATATTTTTTGAAAATATTTCACTATCCACTGTGATGATCACATGTCAGGTTATTATCTATTTGGAATAAGATATACTATTATGATCATTTTATGAACAATGTTTTCCATGTTTTAGGAGAGTTGATGATAAATTATTAAGTTATAATACTCATCAGTTACTGCATGTTCATGGTACTATACCAACTGCTATTAGCTTTTGTCCTAAGGCATTTTATTTAAAAAACATCTAATAATTCATTCATCAAATAGTAAGTGTATCTCATAGTGTTAAGCTCCAAGTATAGACAAAAAAATAATGATATTAATGTTATATTTTTATCTTACACTTTCAGAGGTAGAATGTCACAGTAGACAAATAATTAATCTTGGAGTCAGGAAGACCTGAGCTTTAGTCCTTATACACTCATACATATGAACTCTGTGACCATTGACAAATCATTTATCCAATCAATTCCATTGGTAGCTTTCAAAGACAAGAAATGACAGCATAGGGTACTAAGTTTAACTCATAGTACATACATATGGTGCCATGGGAAAGCTAATTAGATCTATACTTCTCAATGTATGTATTCACACTTTATTAATCAAACCATGTAAACAATTACATTCCCTCCCCAGTCAAGAAAAAACGAGCAATCTGCATCTTAGAGGTTCCAATAACTACCTTTCATACTAAGACTCTCTGCCCAGTTGGAGGCCGTGTGGGTATCTATAAGGCAGTCATTTGGCATGTCATCATTAATCAAATTTTTTACAAAAGAACACTAGCTGCTTTAGTCTCAAGGGTGAGAAAGGCAGTCCTACTCCTGTTGCCACAGAAAAGGCTGGTGTT
Source organism: Potorous gilbertii (assembly GCA_028658325.1). Taxonomy (NCBI): domain Eukaryota; kingdom Metazoa; phylum Chordata; class Mammalia; order Diprotodontia; family Potoroidae; genus Potorous; species Potorous gilbertii. The sequence continues at coordinate 147,759,515 of CM053772.1, forward strand.
TATTAATACTAAGTGTGGATTTTCCTAAGTCACTTATCGCACAATTTGACTGGTAGTTTACTTCATAAATTACTGAAGAAATTGTTTCTGATATTTTTAATTATCATTCTATCTAATCAGTTTAAGAATATACACATTTCCTTTATCATACCATGCAGATATGAATGTTGGTAGTTAGTACACTTTTCCATGTATATAATAATTGATTCTTTTCATAAAGAGCTGCCACGGTGAATAATAATAAATCAATAAATCCAAAAATATGAAACCATACATCAGATGTAGGAGTCATTTGGAATTGTAAACTCTACAAACAGATTGAACTCCCTTTAATGTCAATACATTTTTAGCCAAAATTTTTGGAGAATCATTAATGTATACCAGGTAAATCAATGGAATAGCTTTTTTTTCCCCCCAGCATCCATTTTCTTTTAATATCTTCTATAAACAGTCAGGTAGGGATAATATTGTTCACTTAACATTATTTTCAAACTCTTATGTTTTGTTTTAAAAAGCAAGAATAATACTACTATCTGTTACTCATAAGTTCTTTGAGAAGGAAAAAATAAACATATTTCACACACATGTACACAACTATATACATTAATGAAATCATAAAACTTATACAGGTGTAACAGAGATAAATAAGGAAAATAAAGATATCTTCAGCAGAAAGTGAAGACTTAAGGACCAACTTGTTTAAGGTAAAAAAAAAATAGTTTGGGAGCTGCAATAAGTGATAAGGATAAAGATAGAACTACTAGATCTGTGATTCTAGATCAGAAAACTCTCTTGGTCAGAAGTAAAACAGACTTTTGTGGAGGGATATGATAAAAAAGCTGTTGTTGTGTTTGTCCTTGGTTTTCAAAGAGGACCATGACATCAGAGACATGATGACATGACTTGCACTTGACTTTGTGTTCACTGAGGGAGGGCTGTACAAAACGAGAAGTATAAAAAGAGAAGATGAGCAGAAGAAAATAGGATGGAGGAAAATACAGTTAGTGATCCTAACTATGTATATGAATGGAATGATCTAATCTATAAAACAGAAGCAAATAAAAGAATGAATTAGAAACCAGAGTCCAACAATATGCTGCATACAAGAGGCAAATGAGAAACAAAAACACAGAGTGAGAATAAAAGACTGGAGCAAAATCTAATATGCTTCAGTTGAAGTAAAAATTAAAAAAGGCAGGAATAGCAGTCATGATTTCAGACAAAGCAAAGGCAAAGATAGACCTAAGTCAGAATTAATCATGGAAACTACATTTTGATAAAAGATACCATAGACAATGAAATAATATCAACATATTTTACAACACATTTCTCTGATAAATGTCTCATTTCTCAGGTATATAGGGAATAAAGTTACATTTATGAAAATAAGAGCCATTCCCCAATTGATAAATGGTCAAAGGATATGAAGAGGCAGTTTTCAGAAGAAAAAAATCAAAGTTATCTATAGTCATACAAAAATGCTCTAAATTACTATTCATTGGAGAAAGGCAAATTAAAATAAGTCTCATGTAACAGTTCACATTCATCAGAAATGACAATTCTGGAAGTGATGAGTAAAAATAGCTACATTAATGAAGGTAGTGGAGAAGTGAAGTGGTCCAACCTTTCTGGAGAACAATCGAGAATTATGCCTAAAGACTATAAAACCATGTGGACTCTTTGACCAAGCAATGCTACTACTATGTCTGTACCCCAAAGAGATCAAAGAAAAAGGAAAAAGACCTACCTATATGTACAAAAAATATTTATATCAGTTCTTTTTTTGTGGTGGCAAAGAATTGGTAATTGAGGTGATGCTCATTGATTGGGGAATGGTTAAATAAATTTTGGCATATGATTGTGATAGAGTTCCGTTTTTCTATAAGATGATGAGAATGGTCTTAGAGAAAAAAAACAACAATGTGGTAAGATCTATGTAAACTGATGCAAAGTGAAGTAAGAACCAGAAAGTCATTAGGTACAGTAATATTGCAGTGATGATGAACTGTGAAATGCTTAGCTACTCTGATCAATACAATGATCTAAGGCAATTCCAAAGACTCATGATTAAAAAAAACAAAAAGCTATGTTCAGAAACAGAACTGATGAACTCTGAGTACAAATTGAAGTATAATTTTCTCACTTTTTTTCAATATGGAAATATGTTTTGAATGATTTCACATGTATGATTGATAATTTTTCCCTTCAGTACATAGGGGAGGGTGGGAGAAAGGGAAAGAACCTGGAACTGAAAATAAAGAATGTTAAAAATAAGTAATTGTTTTTAAAAAGAAAGCTAAAACTTAGAAAGAAAACGCCCTCTATCATTACAAATCAGTACCTTCTCTGCAAGGTATTGCCCAGGGCCACATATTTACCAGTGTACCACTGACATTTGCTCGTATTTAAACCTGTATTTTGCTCTATCCAATGTAATTAAAAAATAATTAACAAAAATAAACATGTTAGTATCTTCTCTCCATGGCACCATTCAAAAAATTGTGTGACTAAAGAATGAATCTAATATAGAATATCATTGTCAATACCTCCTCATACTTTCCTCAAGTATCAATTATTATGTGATTCATTCAACAATACAATA
>CM053772.1:147771682-147792155 GCA_028658325.1 Potorous gilbertii
TGCTCTCCTGGAGTCACAGATTCTGGCCCTCCTCTTGGCCCTGAAGCTGTGCGCAGGGCTCTTGTTCCTTTATGACTGATCACAAACATTTTTCTGGGTTCTGGAACTCTGACACAAAACTGCTTATGAACAATAGATTTGCCAATCAGTGCCAGCTACATCCAATGTCAGCAAAAGGTCCCCTGTAATTTCTTTCTGAGCAGTTGTTAAATCCTCTTACTATCTCTGTGCTGAGAGCTCTTACAGCTGCCACTGCTGCTGCTGCTGTTGAGGGTACCTCCAAGATCTACTTCTGGTACTCCTACCAAGCCTGCACCTAGCCTCCTGTTGCAATCCTCTCCTGTGAAGCTACTAAGTTGTCTTAGTTGAAAAAAAAAAAGTGTGTGTAAGGACCTGTATAGTACACACTGTGTTTTCACAGTAAATATTAAAAAATACTCGGTGTTTTCATCTAATACTCATCTAAATTTTCCTTTTTACTTAGGGATGCATATGTACAAAATATGTAAAAGGAAATAATCCTGGAAGTTCTGTATTGTTCAAATGGTAGCAAAAAATAAATAACTCAGTTTCATCCTAGGGGCTCATAAATCATAGGAAGTAAGACTTTTCTATCAGCAAACTTATCCACTTTATGATAAAAAAATCTAACTTTACATGGAAATAAACAGTAAATGCAGGAATGTTCTGTTGCCCTTTGCACAATGTATACTTAAAACATGTGAGCATATAGCAACTGTCTGTCAATAAGAATATCAATTCCTTGAAATAAATAAACATATATGTACATAAAATAGATTGTAGATATTCAATTTTCTAAAATAATATAATTTTACATTGAAATACACATTTTCTTTCTACTATTTCTATTTCCTTTACATATGAAAGAAATAATGTGCCCATTTTTCTTATTAACCAATGTGTTTGAATATAATGTCTTTGCAAAGTAAATTAAATAATTCCTTTTAAATTTGACAATATTTGTTGTCTTGCCTTTAACGTTTTTTGAATGATCTAAATTTTCATTTTTACTTAGGGATTTTTTCCACATGTGGCTTTATGAAACTATAATCTTGCACTGAGCCCCATCATCTTCCTTTGTTACCTTTTCGTCTTCATTGAGTATGTATGTGTGTGTGCGTGTGCGTGTCTTTATTCTTTGCCATGATCCACTCTATGCAACTCTGAATAAATGTATTTTAATGAAATATTTTCTCCTTTATATTTTTTTAATTTTTGTACTTTTCTGTTTGAACCTTCTGCTTATTTTCCCCCTCAATTTGTCTCAAAAATATTTACCATTCTATATTTAATAACAAATGTTTACTATAAATATTCACATTTGGAAGAAAGTTTTGTGGAAATGAGTAATCACAGAAATGATCCATTTTCATGTCAAATCAACAATTATTTTTAACTACCTGTTGATTACAAGTTAGGTAGCTATGTGACATGGTGCCAGACCCAGAGTCATTAAGATTCATCTTCCTCAGTTCATATCTGGTCTCAGATACTTACTCTAGGACCCTGGGCAAGTCACTTAATCCTCTTTGTTTCAATTTTGTCATTTGTAAAATGAGTTGGAGAAATAATTTCGCACAACACCTTAGCATCTTTGCCAAGAAAATTCCAAAGGGATCATAAAGAGTCCAACACATCTGAAAAAACTAAACAACAATTGTTTATAAGGCTACGCAAGGTTCAAGAATACAAAGATAAAAAGCTGAAAATATTGCTCCTCTCAAGTAACTTATATCATCTTTTTTCGATGCTAACTTTCATAGAGATGTGGCACTGCATTTCACTGAGAAATAGGCTTCCAGAAGCAAGTTTGGGGGAAACAAAGATATGTTTATATGCAAATAGATAACCCTAAGTTAAAATATATGACAAATTTAACACCAGGTTGAAGTAAATGCATGAATATTCCTTTATATGTCTGTATTTTTAAAAAGTGAATAAAAATGTAGGGACAGAAGGATCTCAATTTAATCTGATATGAGGAATACAGAACTTTCTGATTTCTTCATCCTTAAAATATCCATGAATTGCTTCGTTCATAACTAGTCACTATGAAATTCAGTTAATGAAAAAAAATATTTGGAACTGATACTAAATATTATTATTAATACATTATTACGATACATAATTTTCTTTAATATTGTGATTTTTAATAATCAGGTTGACATTTTTAAAATTTTACTTTTAGGCCATTTCAAGCTACATCTCCAAATTTTTATTGCTAGTAAAATGTTATATAGAAATTCATGTTATTTGTGCAGTTAAGGTTAATACACCTGAACTGGAATGTCTTCTTATGGGAAATTCTAGGGATTACAATAAAAACTAATGAGTTTTTAACACTATTGAATCAATTTTTACCTCACTTATATATAATTCATCCCTTTCTTCCTACAGTAAAAATGTATTCAGGAAAGTAATGTGTGTGTGTGTTTTTTTAATTAAGCAATTGAATGCCTCAATTTACATGAAACTTTTTACCACCCACTTATTTATATGATATAATCCTAAAGCATCTATGACTATCAGAAGCCAAGTGCAATCACAGTGTGGTTCCAGGATGTCCGTGCCATGGGCAGTGTGTACTAACTATCATAAAGGGTATTTATATGATGTTTTCTGGTTGAGTTTAGAGAGTGTAATTTGAACCGCAGCTATAAATCTTGCAGTACACAATTTATCCCCATATTGTTTAGGAGTCAAGGCAGCTCCTCAGCTCAGGGAGTTCCTAGAAAACCCGGAGTGGATTCTATCCACCAATAGGGAAAAACAACAGATCAAATAAAAGGGAGAGTCAAACTGAAAGAAAGAAGAGATGTATTACCTTACTATGGAAGACTGGTTGGAGGAATTTCAGCCTTCAAGACTCCAGGATTTCTTATGTATCTTTTCAGGTCTTTAGAGTTACGCAGCCAATCAGCAGCATTCCTTGGCATGTAAATGGAACAATGGGAATACTGTTCTACCATAAAAGGAAACCTGAATGCTGGACTTCCCAGATCAGTTATTAGCTCAGCAGTTTGGATACCTGCTTGTTCAGCTAGGCTTTTAGTGCTAGCATAAGGTTAATGATTCTTGAAGATGGCAGGTTTGAGAGGCAGCCTATCAGAGGACAGAAAAAGGTTACCATTTCAATTGCATAATATGTTTCTAAAATAGTATTCTGCCTGTTTCTGTCTCTGTATCTTTAAACTCTGTTTTCTCATGCTCTCTGTATAATTATGTCTATCTCTATGTTTTTCTCTTTATCACTGTCTCTGTCTTCATCTCTCTTTTTCTGTCTCTGTTCCCTCTCCCTTGAAAAGTAGAGGAATAGCACATGGTATTGTAATGTGATTTTATTTTGCTAGATCATTTGTTTTCCTACATTCATTTTCCATTATGTTAGAGAAAGGAAGATGCAATCTACTACCAAAAACAAAACACAAGGTCAGATGGTGTGTGTGTGTGTGTGTGTGTGTGTGTGAAATATTTTTCCTTATCATTTAACACAATGCTATTATTTGAAGCTTTTTTCTCCAGGTGTCAGCTATGTACAAAACTAGAACCACCTGCGCAGCAAAGATTCATTTATTTGATTTAGATGGTGGCAGAAATAGTAATGTATTTTCAATTACATATATTCAGGCTGTTTGTCAAAACTCAGATCTAGACCACACTATCATCATTATCATCCACATTAGTCAACAAAAATTTATAAAGCATGGCTAATATGATAGCCCCTGCCACCAAAGATATTAGAGTCTGTTACCATTACCATCAGTATAGTTATTAACAGCTGAAAGTTATTATCTGCCAAGGTTCTTTCAATATATTTTGACTCATCTGAAGCATAGATAACCCTGAATAACCCTAAGAAACTTAATAGCTGCGAGGCCCTAGGCAGATGACTTAAATTTTCTGGGCTCAGTTTCCTCACCTATGACTCAAAAGAGTTAACCCAGTGGCCTCTTCCAGTTCTAAATCTGTGATGATCCAGAAACAATAATCTATGATGACCCCTAAATTTCCACATATATAAATTCATGATGGTTTTGAAATTTTTTATTAATATTTAAACTTTGACCTTTTCTAAACCTTACTAAAATGATTTTCAGTCAAATTTGTATTTTTCATTCTCATTAGAGTTGTTTTGCCTTTGAGTCACATAAGAGTGAAACCCATTTGGAAAATAACATAGTATTAAACTCTATCTCAATTATTACATGTCTCTGAAATATAATAGTAATAGCTAACATATGTTGTTTGTAACATGAAACAAAATATATAATTTTAACCCACTTTTGGAGGAACTGCTTTTTTTTTGTGAGAGAGGAAGGTTGGAAGGAGGTTCAGGATCTCTCATTTTAGCTGTGTAGAGGACTCCTGATAACCAAAATCCCTCTGCCAATGCTTTTAGCAGATGTTCTACAACTTATAATTACTAAGAAAATTGCGTAATCATTGAGAAGTTAAATAGCATGCACTAAGTCACATAGATACTATCTATAGAAGAGAGGCTTGAAAAAAAGTCTTAGAGGTCAACTTTTATCTAGAAACTGTGTGTCTCATGGGGAAAACACTTTAGGTATTATTAACCTTCTTTCAGATTTAGAATCTACTCTCTTCAGCCGACGTACCTTACTTCAACAATACAGAATCAACCTTTAATTTCTATTTAAATGAGTCATTTTTCAATCATCTTGTTCCCATCCTTTTGATTAACAAGGGGCAACATCTTTCACTGTATCCAGGGCCATCTTCAGTCATTCTGATCTGTATCTTGCCACTGGAACTAGATGGTTCCAGAGGAGAAAATGAGACTGGTGACTTTGTACAGCCCTCCTTCACTTAAATCAATTCACTTGTATGACATGGCATCACTTCTCTAATGTTATGGTCCTTTTCAAGAACAAAGGACAAACCACAACCTGTGAGTAATCTGAGCTGCCCCAGTGGGGACACAAATGGTCAGTTCCAATCAGGCAACTTAGCTCCTCCTATCCTTCCTCCCCTCCCCTTTTCTCCTCTTTTCTACTCTCTTCTGTTCCCCTCTCTTCTCCTCTGTTCCCCTCTCCTCTCCTCTCTTCTTGGGACAAGTTGTTATTCTACTACTTTTTATTGTTTAAATAATGTTTTGGTGATTATTGTGCAGCTGAAACAAAAACTGCTTTCTGTGGTTAAATAATGTGTAAGCTGTAGGATCCGTGAACGGATCTTTGGTAAATTCTAATAGCAGATAAAACAGCAGGGATTATATAGAACACATCGTGTTTCCACTGCATTTTAATCCTGTGGGATAGGTTATCAGTCAATTCTTTGAAGATTTTTTTTTGTTTCGTGTAGAATTAGATTATGAATATAGTGAACGATAACATCTCTTAACTATTGAAATTAAGTATGTGTCAATCAATGCAATACTCAAATGATATATTTTTAATTTGTAAAATTGGTCTAGTTCCAGTACAATTTGTTGATTTTTACTCTAAAAAAAAGTTTTGAGGTCTATATTTATAGTATAATAGCAAACTTCTGATGCATAGTTTCCACCACCAAGTCACGACTTGTATTTTGTAGGTATTTTGTAGGTGCCATACTTACATCACACAGTTATAATGATGTGTTATACAGTCTCCACCATTTTCTTGTGTTACCTACATTGTTCTCTAGGCCCAAGCTCCTATTATTATGTTTCAGTTTGCTTAAAGCCATTGGCTATCAGGAGCAAACTGACCTTTATTTCTATCTGGAAAGTAACCTTATATGCCAGTCTTTGGGCACTGAATCAGACACAAACAGAATCTTTATTCCTATGGTTTCACCTACATACATGAAAATAATTCCTTTGAAATCTATTATTTTCATTTCTAATAGCATGTTTATCCTTCTTAGGGACAGGAAAATAGATGGATTTTTGATTTTTTTGTATAAGGAGCAACTGGGTGAGGGCATTATTTTCTTCCGGGAAGGTCTTTACCTACTCTGCCACTCATCGTCTAAGGTGCCTAGAGCAGAAAGAGCTCAAAGGTCTTGCCCAGGGTCACACAGCCTGTATATGTCAAAAGCAAGAATTTATCTCAGGTCTTATCTTTGAGAAAAGTTCTTTGTCCACTACACCATATTGCCTCATGGCTTTTCTTTTATAGTTTCTCAAACTGTGAATAAAGAGATTTTTGTAAAAGATAATATTTGGGAATTCTCATTTGAGTGTAGATAGCAGATACTTAAATGCTTGTTTACTTCCCATTCATTCATTCGTAAAAACCTTTGAGCTGAGCATGGAACTGGAGGGTGTGCATACCAGTTATCTCCTCCATCTATAATCTATACAAAGACATAGATATGAAAATTAGAATGTTGTGTTGGGCAAGAGCAAGTATGGCAATTTGAAAAGTGACAGGAGATGAGTAAAGATTTTATTTCAAAGAAGTGATGGTCCAATTGAAATGAATAGTGTATAGTAATATAACCTAAATGTGTAGTGAGATAAATGTATAGTGAGAGAAATCCCCATGGTTTTAAGGCATTCTTCTGAAGTACTTTAGAGCCTAATAGCAGGATTGAACTGAAGGGGTGTTCTAGGGTTGGGAATTGGGATGACAGAAGGTCAAGGTGCATTCTGAATGACTGATTGCAAGAAAATATCTGTTTGAAAGCTAGGGATAAAATGCAAACTTAAAAATTCATTCTGTTTGCCTGCTATTACTTAATAGACTAAAGTGATTGCAAACTTGCCTTTTTGGCTTCCCTGAACACTTGAGAAGTTATATTGCTGTCATCTGTCTTTGTTATAACTGTCTGAGACTATAAAGAATGGTACTCTGATGTAATATTTTATGCATCTTGGATACTTTCTCTTATTTACAATTTCAAAAATGAGGCCACTAATCATTTCCTGCAATTGTAAAATATAGAGCTATATTTCTAAAAAGAGGGTGATTCCTTCATACGCGCACACACACACACACACACACACACACACACACACACACACACACTTACTCCTGCATATGCTCCATAGAATCCATAAGGTCTCTCATGAAGAATTTCTTAGCAGGTTTTCTTATTTATTATTTTATTGTTGACTTACAAGAAAATCTGTTTTAGGGACTCAAAAATATCTAATTTGTAAAGTAGGGGTTTCAGTTCTATGTTGTTGACATTTAGGATTGAACAAATTGGGATACAACTAAATTTATAACAATCTCTTTCAGATTGTTGTGCTAAGCAACAGAAATTGACTTATTCAGATTTGTCTAATTCACTGAAAACAATCTCAAATAAAAATTACAAGTCTACCAAAAAGATAGTAATTTTGTAATTGTAATTTGCATACTTCCTACTAGAGAAAATTGTGAATTTTAATTGTAATTTCTCCATTTTTCATACTTGCATAATTTTGGCTAAATAAAACTTTCAACTTCCTGAAGCTCTTACTTTATATTATTAATAATATAATAATATATTATTAAGTTCTTGATAAGTTATCAATAACTTATGTATTCAGAACTATATCCATATTATATACAGTATGGAAAGATGATTCATACCTGTGAATGATATTAGTACATGATTATACATTGATGAAAGTATTCAAAAGTTTAATTTCCTTTTATTATTCTTAAGGAAAATTTGATTTTAAGCAAATTTCACATAAGGTATTGTAAAAAGCTATGGGAATACAAAACAAAAACACAATAATCACAGTATCCAGAATTTACATTTCCCTCGGTAGTTAAGACATGTATACACAAAAGTATGGCACAGGGGAGATTTAAGAGGAAGAGAATCTTTACAGCCAGGGAGAGTAGAAAGAACTTTGTAGAGGTAGTAGAAGTTAAATTAAGCCATGAAGCCTTGGAAACAAGGAGTCTGACAAGTGAAAATGAGGAGACACAATGAATTCCACGAATGCATATAACGACTACATACACACATTTGGATGTAATTATGGTAGTGCCATACATTGAGATCCAAAAGGAGATTTAGAGGAGATATTTTGGCAGGTGAGAAAACTGAGTTTCATAGAGATTAAATGATTTGCCCACTATTATAAGGAAGTAAAAGAAATAAAGGTAAAAGAAAACTGAAACTCTCACATTTGCTGTGTTTCCTTCTGAATTCATTCTCCATTTCATGTGACTATTTCTAGATAATGTATCCTCACTGGTACAAGAATATGTCTTCTAGTGAATTTTCTTCACCAAAGATTCACACAGAGGTCAAATATAGCTCTCTTCTTTATCTTCTCTCTTCCATCTTTCCTCTTTTTCTCTCCCTCTATCAAATGTAAGAGTTTCAGATGAATTTAAGGGGGACAGAGAGAAAAATTATTTGTTGCCTTCCTGTTGGCTTCCCCATCTTTTGAAAGATGTGAATGTTTCATATTTAGGAGTATTGGTTAGAAATTTACCCCATATATTGCTCCATTTTTAGTTAAAAGATGTTGTAAAAGCTGAGTTTATTGTAAATAAGTTGTTTCTCAAGTAACAAATGACAGTAGTTACAGAAATAGATTGAAATGATTCCTTTCCAGTGGAAAGATTCCAAACAGTCCTGGGAGATAATTACAGAATCATGAAACTTAAGAGTTGGAATGGACTTTAGAAACCATCTCATCTAATACATACCTGAGCAAAGACACCATCTAACATTAACAACTTCTATATTTTACAAAATTATAGTGAATTTAAATGCATCACCTGCAATAATCATGAACAATTAGAACCCTATGAAGTTTCATTTATACAGAACAACCCAGTTTAACTAAGTTTTGTTTAAAGCAACATATGAGTGAATGAAGCCTCCACCCTCCCTTGCCTTTTTAGTGGGCTACCTTTTGGAATACACTCATCAGATGGTGTTTTTCCATATGGCAGATATTTCTTTATGTGTTCTCATTAGCAAAGCGGCTTGTATTGGCAAGCTACAGAAGAGCGAGAATAGCAAACCTGGTATTCCCTAGCATTGTTCCCATTGCAGCTGGTATTGGAGCTAGCCAAAGAGACTCCTAGAGTGGTCTTAGTTTTCATCCTCTAACACCTGCTCCTCTGTTAGACCCAATTTCATCTGCATCATATTTCTGGCATGTGATTTGGAACTAGCCATGTGTAGAGTCACAAATGGTTATGTGCATGTACTTTTTGCCCTATGTCCTTGGGGATAAATAGGTTAAAGAGAGACCATTTATTTTAAAGATATAATACCAACGTTCTTTTCCTTTTCCCATAAGTTTAACATTTTGTATGAAATACTGAAAGACTTTATGTTTTTATAAATGCAATATATTATTGTACCAAATAAATTTTTGGTTCACAAACTAAAATCAAGACAGATAGAGTATTTCATTATCAGTATTTTATGATCAAATGTGTGCCAAATATGAATGTATGAAAAAGGATAAATGCTTCTTGACAAAATCTCTTTATATTAGGTGAGCAAAACACCTCTTCCTTGTAACCTGAACTGTGTTGTAGCAGTCACTTTCTAGGCCTTACTTTCCTTCTCTGAAAAAATGAATAATTTGGGCTAGGTTGTCCCTATGACCCTTTCCAGCTCTATACACTATGCATCACTATTTGATAGATTATGCCTATCATTGTTACTAGTAATATAATTATCACTGAAATTTAAGAATGTTTAAAGTTTAGTCACTTTTCTTTTTTATTAGAATGCAAATTGTGTTTGTATGGTTTGGGGCCCTTTCTCTATACTTGGTGTCTTGAACAATATAATTAATTTCTCCATTTTCCCTTATTTCCATGTGGATTGTGTTCAAATAAATTTTATCTGTAATCTGAAATTTTACACTGTTTCTGACCTGTATCCCCAAATTGCCTCTATAGATCTCAAATTGCATATTTCTTGAGTAAGGACTTTATCATATTTGATCTATGTATTCTAGAATATACACAAATCCAGAACTGTGACTTTTACTTAGTGCTTCATAAAGATATGTTAAATGGACTCATTAATCAATAGATGAGTGGATATTCCTCTAGTCCCTCAAAATCAACATGCCCAAAATAAAAATGGACATATTTCCTCTAAAATCTTATCTTCTAGTCTTCCAATTTTACAGTATTACCACATTCCAATCTTTTGGAGTCAAAATCTCGGTCTCATCCTTAATTTCTCCATTTCATGTATTCCCCACATTTAATATCCATTGTCAAGTCCAGCTCATTTTACCTCCATTCCTCTTGCTTTACTTTTAGCTGACCACTAGCCTAATTCAAAGAGAGAGGGGGCACAGTTCAATCAAGACCACATAAGCACAGAATGGGCCACAGCAAATCTGAAGCAGGACTCTGGGCTACTGGATCATTGGCAGTAGTAGTGGTTTATAAAGCTTTCAGCTCACAAATGCTGAAGACCTTCAACAGGAAAGGTCTGTCACACATGGCAGGCTGCACTAGAACAGTCCTAGTCACAGGAAACCAGGAACAGAACTTGGGAGTAACTGAATCAGCAGTGGCAGCTGCAGTAACTGCTTGCAGAACTCTCTGCCCACAGGCAGTAAGGGATTTGGAGTTTACAGGGGTCTTTACCCTGGCACTGAGGCAGGAATCTTGCTTTGCCCACACTCAGATCTGTTTCACAGTCCTGGGTGGCAATCCCAGGGTTAAGAGGAGCACTAACATAATAAAGCTTACAGCCACAGTGAAAAGGGTCCCTACTTACAGTGGTAGGGTACAAAAGAGTGCCTGTAGTCACCAATAGACAAGAGCATAGACCAAGAGAGCGATAAACACCTCTCTGTAACTCATACCTTGGAAGAACTAAAAATTTATAGGTCCCTAGAAGTATCTCTGAAAAGAAAAAAAACTTTACAAAATCCCTGAATTTTGGGACAGTATGCACTCCACACTATGAGCTGAGCCTTTAACAAAGAATTAAAAGTCAAATAATAGGCTGGGAAAATGAGCAAACCATAGGGAAAAAAGGCAAAACAAACAAAGACCTTCTGACTACAAAACATACACAGAAGAAGACAACAAGATCAAAACTTCTACACCCAAAGTTTTCATTTAAAAAAATATGAATTCATCTCAGGTCATGAAAGAGCTCAAAAAGGATTTTGAAGATGAAATAAAAGAAGTAGAAGAGAAATCAAGTAGAGAAATGAGAGGGATTCAAGAAAATCATGGAAAGCAAGTCAATAGCTTTGAAAGGGACATAAAAATACTGAAGAAAATCACAACTTAAAAAACAGACTGGGCCAAATGATAAAAGAGGTCCAAAAGCTCGCTGAACAAAATAATTCCTTAAAAATTACAACAGAGCAAATGTTAAGCTAATGACTTTAAGAGAAATCAAGAAACACTAAAACAAAGCCAAAAGAAGAAAAAATGGAAGACAATGCAAAATATTTCATAGTAAAAACCATTGCCCTGGAAAAATGATCTGGGAGAGAGAATTTAAAAATTATTAGACTACCTGAAAGCCATGAGCAAAAGAAAAAAAGATTATGAAGAACTTTCTTTCAATAAATTATCAAGGAAGACTGCCCTGATTTTCTAGAACCAAAGGGTAAAATAGAAATTGAAAGAATTCACTGATCATAGCCTGAAAGAGATCCCAAAATAAAAACTGCCAGGAATATTATACCCAAATTCCTGAGTTCCCATGTCAAGGAGAATATATTGCAAGAAACCAGAAACAATCCAAGCATCATGCAGCCACAGTCAGGATAACATAAGATTTAGTGGTTTCTACATTAAATATCAGAGGCCTTAGAATGTGATACTCTGGAGGCAAAGGAGCTAAGATTACAACCAAGAATCACCTACCCAGCAAAACTAATCATAACCCTTTATAGGCAAAAAATGGATATTCAATGAAATAGAAGTCTTCCAATCACTCTTAATGAAAATACCAGAGCTGAAAAGAAAATTTGACTTTCAAATATAAGACTAAAGATAAGCATTAAAAGGTAAATATTAAAGGGAAATCATAAGGGACTTAATAAGGTTAAACTATTTACATTCCTATATGGGAAGATAATACTTGCAATTCACATGCTTGTGAACTTTCTTATAGGGGCAGTTAGCAGTAGTGTATGCAGACAGAGAGCACAGGTGTGAGTTGAATATGAAGGGATAAAATTTAAAAAAATTAAATTAAATTAATGGGTACGAGAGAAATGTACTGGGAAAAAGGAAAAGAGAGAAATAGACTGGGATAAGTTATCTCACATAAAAGAGGCCAACATAAGCTTTTACAGTGGAGGGGAAGACAGGGGAGATGAGGGGAAGTGAGTGAGCCTTACTCTCTTCAGAACTGGCTGAAAGAGGGAATAATACACATACTCAATTGAGTATAGACATCTATCTTATCCTACAGGAAATAGGAATGAAAGAGTATAAGAAACCTGGGGAAGGGTGGTAATAGAAGGAAAGGCAGATTAGAGGATGGAGTAGTCAGAAGCAAAACACCTTTGAGAAAGTGAAAGGAAAGATTGAATAGAATACATAGAGTGGGATAGAACAGAGGGAAATAGATTTAGCAATAAAAAATTTTGAAGGAACTTTTTTTGATAAAGGCCTTATTTCCCAAACATAGAGAACTGAATCAAATTTATAAAAGTCATTCCTGAATTGGCAAATGATCAAAAATATGAACAGTTTTCAAATGATGTAATTAAAGTTATCTATAGCCATATACAAAGATATATAGATAGATAGATATACATATATATCTTTGTAGCTATATACATATATATTCTAACTATTGATTAGAGAAATGCAAATTAAAATAATCCTGAGATACTCCCTCATACCTATTAGATTAGTTAATAGGACAAAAAGAGGGAAATGGGAAATGATGGAGAGGATGTGGAAAAAAATGAGAAATTAATGCACCATTAATGGAGTTATGAACTGATTTAATAAACCTATAAGTTAAAAAAAAATAGTCACTCTTTGTTGGTGGCAAAGAATTGGAAAGGAGGAATGCTCATCAATTGGAAAATGGTTGAACAAATTGTAATGTGTGGTTATGTTGGAATACTATTGTGCTATAAGAAATGATGATCAGGAAACTCTCCGAAAGACCTAGAAAGATTTACATGAGTTTATGCAAAGTAAAATGTACTGTGTACAAAGTGACAGTAATTTTTTAGGATGAGCAACTTTGAATGACTTAGCTTTTCTCAGAAACACAATGATCCAAGATAACTGAACAACTTATGATGAAACCAGCCATCTCCAAAGAAAGAACTGATGGTGTTTGAATAGAGATTGAATCATCCTTTTTTTTTAACTTAATTTTTCTTGAGGATTTTATTCTTTTGGTCTATGTTTTTTTTCACAGCATGACTAATATGGAAATATTTTGCCTAACTACACATGTATAGCCTATATTGAGTTGCTTGCCTTCTCAGTGATGTTGAGGTGGGGAGGGAGGAGTAGAGTGAATTTGGAACTCAAAAGTTTTAAAACTGAATGTTAAAAATTGTTTTTACTTGTAACTGGGGAAAATAAAATACTAAGTAATTTTAAAAAATAAACCTAAAAATAAAATAATAAATAATAAAAACAATAAAAATAAAAATAAACCATCTAGTAGATGCCAATTACTCTCAAAAATAACTTACTAGCAATCAACAGCACATCATTATATTTTATATACTCTCCACTCAGAGTGGGGACATACGTAATTTTTGGTTCTTTGAGTATCAACTCAAGCTGCCTCCTTTCTTTCATTGACTCTGAATCATCTGGGGTAGGTGATAGTGGCTATAGTATGACTAATATGAAGTCAGTTGAGGAAGGAAGATCAGTGAGGGATGAGAATGGTAGTAAGACTGGATGACAACATTTGTTTTCTTCCAATATTGGTTCATGACTATATTAATAGCTTGAGATAAATCATAGATAGGATTTGCAGAGTGGAGAAGGATTAATATCTATATCTTTTATTTAGGCACTACTACACAGTTCCCTAATTATAATTCTATTTGGAAATACTATGTGCTTTACTACATAGAAAGCAGCCTTAGAGTCAGAAAAAACTGACACCCAATCTTGTCTCTGACACATAGTAGCTGTGTGACCACACACGACATCCTCCTTTCCCCCTCCAAACATTGCCTCCAAATGAAAAGATTTGGCAAACAAGAATCAGAAGATGGGGGAAATGTACTTTTTTTCTGTAATTATTTGTAGTAGATCAAGTACTTTGAATATATGCTAATTGCTATCATGACGAGAAGAATATAATTTGTTAGTTGCTACTAGCTATCCTTACATTTTATGGGGAAACATTTATTTTCCCATCATCATTGTCTTGTATAAAATATTACATGAAAAGTACTTGGGGATTTAATTTCCATATATCCATTCAGTTCTCTCATATCACTAGGGAGAGGGGTTGGGGAGAAGAGAATGAAGCAGCACTCTCTGTAACTTAATTGTTTGAAAGCTCATGTGAATTTAATTAAAAGGAAATAATAAATTTTCAAATGTATAAACAAGTCCCAGGAGTTTCACCATACTTAAAAATATTCAAATACATCAAATTAAAGTAGAATGTTTGTAGAGCTCTCCTCTTAATGATATATTCTTGTTAAAATGTAGAACCATTATCTCTTTGTTTGTAGTCCAAAAATAAATTGGTATTTGACAGTGATTTTAAACACTGTATCATGACAGAAATTAGTAGTCAGAGGTCACAAACACACATCCTTTGAGAATGTGTATATGCATCTGGAATTTTTCTGTTATATTGCTTTAACTCATAACTTAAATGGAAAAAGAAATAGTGACTTGTTGGTAAATACTCCTGACTTTATGGTTTGTGTGTGTGTGTGTGTGTGTGTGTGTGTGTGTGTGTGTGTGTGTGTATGTGTGTGTGTGTATTTGTGTTTGATGGGTTTTGATCTATGATACGGTTGGTGGAAGGAATTTCTAGCTTACAAATTCCTTCCACCAAATCAGATTAGTAATTTGTCTATAAATGAGGGCGTTAGAGAGTTCCATAGAACATTGAGAAATGCAGTAAAATTATGAACTTTGGGTTGTCAGCAATGCAAAGTTTTCTGAAATCCTATTGCTTCATGATTTGTGGCCAGAGAGAGAGAGGGGGGGAAATGTGTATATTGAAAAGCTGGACTTTTGACGAAAGGAGAACTCTAAATGGTTAGTGAATGTTTGTTGAATTGATATCATTGAAAGAATGGTAAAATTTCCCAAATGTAATCTACCTCACACACTCTCTTCTTCCTACTCATTTTGGAGTCAAGCATATTATCCATCTGTGCTGTCTATGAAAGATGGATACACTTAGAACTAAAAACTTAGAGTGGGAGACCATAGAAGTCATTCAATGCTACATCTTACAGATGAGAAAATTGAGGTCCAGAAAGGATGAGTGAATTGTTTGAGGCCATGTGAGAAGTAATGAAGAGAACAAAAATTTTAATTAAGAACGTTTGGTTCTAAATACAACACTGTTTTCACTCTATCACATTGCCTACCTTGGTAGGCTAACTACCCATCGACTTTCATGTCATAATCTGCTCTACTATTAACATGATCTGCACTACTAATACTATGTTCTACTTCCAATTGTTTCATTCCAGTGTGAATTGTTAGACTATTTTCTGAGAGAAAGTGATTTTGTTGAGGGTGCTCTGAGTTGTTCCAAGGCATGTTGTAATCAGAACAGTGTTATTCACAAACAACTACCTATGGAGAATCTCGTATTAGCAAATCAGATAGCTTTAGAGTCCATGGTGATTTTTTCAGTATTGTAATAATTGTATTTCATTATAATTTGTTTCTTGGTAGCATAATTTATTTTATTTTTTATAGATTGAAAACTATTCTAAGAGGGCTCCAGCATCTACATCTAGCTGCCAATTGGGTTCCATGAAATAAGAAAAGATGAAAACTTTCTGATCCATCAGTAATCGCTCTTCGATTTTGACTTTGCATGGACCTCATAAATACCTTGGTCAAGCGTGTCTCACTTGATGTTGATAATCAAATCAAGTTATTATCTGTGGTTACCCCTAGAGAAAAAAGGAAATTGTTGGAACAGTCATGAAGGCACAAGTCTGCTTTGCTGAATCAAAATGTTTTTGGGGGAAGTCAGCAAACAATAAACACACACATATTGTATTTTCTAAGCCTCAGAGTCAGTTTTACTGGGAAGATATTCAGCTGGCTGTTGAAAATGTTTTGGGAAAGCCTACCTATTCCCTCCTTATATTTTCAGTGACAATAGCCTTGTTGTTTGAGCAGACCATTTTATTGCTTCAAACTTTGGAACACTATTCCACTATGCCCAATGGGATCCTTTATTTCTCTAAAGAAACAGTTATAGACCTTTCTCATTAATAGCTTACAACAGTGAGAAAGGCAGTATGTGTCAGTAGATTTCTAAATTTTGCTTGATTGAATAAAATTTTTATTGACTTTTGCATTTTATTTTTGGAATCCTTCCTCTTTGAGCTATTTTGGACTTAATCCTTGGGTGTCTTTAGAATGTTGACATTTGCAGCATAGATTTCTTATGAATCAATCTAACTCTGGACATTTTTTCTGATATTTTATTCTTCAGTGCCTTTTCCTATTTCGCACAAAGCAAATCAAGTACCGAGGTGACAGAAAACAAATCATAGGAGCAGTGGCAGCAGCTGCTTTGCTGGTGGTAAAAGTAGTTGAAGTTACAGAAGTAATACCTATAACAACAATAGCATCTATAAGCAAGTTTTAAGTTTGCAAAGCATATTAGATGAGTTAGTTCCTTGAAGCTCACTGCAGCTCCAAGATAAATACCACTCTTATCCTCATTTTGCAAATGAGGACACTGAATGTGAAAGGTAAGTGATTTGCCCAGGGTCATGCAGGAGATTTATCATCATAGGTAGTGATGAAGAGTGTCAAAATGAGTTCAAAGACCTAGTTCAGACCCTAGCCCTCCCAGCTTCCTACCTAGGTGACCTTGGGAAGTCACTTAAACCTTGAATTCCTCATCTATAAAATGATGGGGTTGGATTAAATAGCTTCTCAGGCTATGATCCTCTAATCCTATGAAGAGGTATTATAAAAATACCATGAAATCTCTTCCATTTGATTCCTGTCCTTTGCCCTACTTCCAGTCAAATCTATGTGTTTCCATAAATAATCTGACACATCTAGTTCTTTTCCTTCCCCATTGCTTTTTAGTGAGGGAGACCTGTCAAATCTTCCCTCAAGAGCATATTAGCTGTAAAACCTGAACAAGTAACTTAACTTCTCTCAATCCCAGTTTCCTTATGGGGTTAATAATGACGTCCATTTCCTATAGTTGTCATAAGGATTAAATGCATGTATTTATGTATGCATCTATTTATCTATATATACATACAGATAAATAGATATATTCATATATCTATGGATATATGTGTGTGTACATTTATATTTATGTATATATGCATATGTACACATACTGTACACATATATTATTATGTAAATGTTAATCATTGGTATTAGAGTTGTAAGCAATGTTTAAGATCATTGAGTCCAGTCACTTTATTTTTTGGATGAGAATACCGAAGCTCATATAGACTGACCTGCTAATCACCACATAAATAACAAGGGTCTAAATTAGGGTTTAACTCTAGGTCTTTCTTATTCCCAGCCTAGGGCTTCATATGCTGTTCCACTGTGCTTCTCTGCTTTGCTGCATTGCCTCTATATGCAGTATTCCAGTGTATGCTAACAGCTGTCTGAAAAGGATTAATCTTAAGATCAAGCCGATCTTTTGGTTTAATCTCTCCATGGCAGTTTCCTTGCAAATCTATTAGAGTATTCCATAATACTGTTATGTGGGAAGTAGTCCTAGAGGCCGATAGCTCTAAGAGAGGATCTCATTTCTTCCTCCAAATACAAAGTTCAAGTAGGTAAGAAACCGACCTAATGAAGGTTGTTAAGATAAAACTGAGTCCGTTGTCTTTTTTGCCTGTTTTCAGGTAAGCTTGCTTTTGCTTTTTCCCCCTGATTTAAGAGAGATGCAATATAAATTTGTATTTCAGTGAGCAGTCTGTCTTCTTCCTCTCTTGGTGGCTGTCTCTGTGTAAGTGTATCCAGGCCAATTATTTGATTTGACTGTATATTGATTGTAGATGTGGCCTGTAATGAATCAGAGTAGAAGACTTACCACCTGCATGTGGGGGCATATCTGTCTTGCTGATCAGACAGTTTGAGTAACAAAGGGCATGGTCAATAGATTTTAAAAGCTGGGATTTTGAAACAACATAGTTTTCCTCAGTGGACAGTAGACAGTAAAAAGACATAGTTATGGGGAAGGTACTGAAGAGAGGGTCAACCTCAGAGTGCTAGGTGACCCAGGACAAGTTTGTTTCTTAAAATTTGTGATGTCTTGAAAAGAAAATTTGACCTAGGGTCAAGAATCTTCCTTTTTTTTCAGGGCCAAAATGTAAACTATCTGACCTTCGATTAGCCTTTCTGGACCTCAACTTCCCCTTCTTATAACTGCCTAAACTCTACAGAATGTGGAGGAGAGAGTACTCATCAACATTAAAACACTCTGTACATAGGCTTAATACTATCATTATCCATTAATTATATTGTCCAAATTTGGAGAGGCATTATGGCATTTGGATAGAGCACTGGCTTTACCCAAGAACCCCTTTGTTCAAGTCTTGCCCTTCACACATATTGACTGTGTAACCCTGGGGAAAGTCACTTAACCTTCTTGGTGTTCTGGGCATGTTTTTAAGATAGTAAATCTCTTTTTTTAATGCATTATTGCATTTTAATTTACTTTTGTCAAATATTTCCTATTTATCTTTTAATCTTTCCATCTTCATGTGTTAGCTATCTCTGCTCTCTATGAATAAGTCCAGGCCAAAAAAAATTATTGTAATAGCTCACATTTATGCATAGTACTTTAATGTTTTCAAAGTGTTGTACATATATTATTTCATTTGATCAATGAGTTGAGGTATATTTCCTTCTGTATTTCTTCCATAATAATCATGTTGTAAAAGCACACATAGATCCTCCCCAAAACAAACAAACAAAAAACAAACAAAATCTCAAGAAGAATAAAGCTTAAAAAAACAGTATACTTCAGTCTATATTCACATATCATCATTTCCTTCCCTGGGGACAAGCAGCATTTTTCATCATAAGTTCTTCAAAGTTTTCTTGGATCATTGCATTACTGAGACTACCTAAGTCATTCATAGCAAATCATCTTACAAAATGCTGTTACTTTGTACATAGTACATTTCACTTTGCAAAAGCCCATGCAAGCCTTTCCAGGTTTTTCTGAGAACATCCTGTTCATCATTTCTTTTTTTCCCCTTAATTTTATGGCTTTGTTTTTAGTTTTCAACATTCACTTCTACAAGATTTTGAGTTCTAAATTATCTCCCCCTCCTTCTGCTCCCCTCTCCCCAAGATGGCCAGCAGTCTGACATAGGCTGCATACGTACAATCATATTAAACGTATTTCCACATTAGTCTCATTGTAAGAAGAATTAGAACCAAAGGAGAAAACCATGACAAAGAAGAAATGAGAGAGAAAGAGAAACATAGTATGCTTCAATCTGCATTCAGACTCTGTAGTTCTTTCACTGGATTTGGATAGTATTTTCCATTATGAGCCTTTTGGAATTGCCTTAGATCCTTGTATTGCTGAAAAGAGTATATCAAAGTCTATCAAGTCTATCAGAGTTGGTCATTGCATAATGTTGCTGTTACTCTGTACAGTGTTCTCCTGGTTCTTCTCACTTCATTCAGCATCAGTTCATATAAGTCTTTTCAGGCTTTCCTGAAGTATGCCTTCTCATCATTTCTTTTCTTTCTTAAATATTTTATCACCAACCCAGCAAAACTGTGTATAATACTTCAGGGGAAAATATGGTCTTTAGAAATTTCAAGCATTCTTGATGAAAAGACCAGAGCTGAAAATAAAATTTGACTTT
Organism: Potorous gilbertii; assembly: GCA_028658325.1. NCBI lineage: Eukaryota > Metazoa > Chordata > Mammalia > Diprotodontia > Potoroidae > Potorous > Potorous gilbertii. The sequence goes on from CM053772.1 coordinate 147,791,625, forward strand.
CAAACACAAGAATGAGAAGAAGCATGAAAAAGTAAACAGTAAAGAGAAGTCATAAGGGACTTACCAAAGTTTAACTGTTTACATTCCTACATGGAAAGACAACATTTGTAACTCCTGAAATTTTTCAGTATCTGGGTAGATGGTGGGATCACACACACATATATACACACACACGGACACACACACATACACACATGCACACACACAGAGACAGAGAGCACAGAGTGAATTGAGTAAGATGGGATCATATCTTAAAATAAATCAAGGTAAACGGTGAGAGACAAATGTAGTGGGAGGAGAGAGGGTGAAATGGAATGGGGTAAATTATCTCTCATAGAAGAGGCAAGCAGGAGACTTTTTAGTGGAGGGAAAAAGAGGAGAGCTGAGAAAAAAAAACAAGAAGTTTACTCTCATCATATTCGACTAAAAGAAGCAATAAATGCACAATCATTTTGGTGTGCAAACCTATCTGACAATACAGGAAAGTGAGGGAGAAGGAGATAAGTAGGGTGGGGGGGATGATGGAAGGGA
>CM053772.1:147792655-147817820 GCA_028658325.1 Potorous gilbertii
TTTGGAACCCAAAATTTTGTGAAAATGAATGTAAAAAGTTAAATAAATAAATTTATATATTAAAAAAAAGAATGGTTGGATCATTTCACAATTTCACCAACAATACATTAGTTTTCACTGGAAATTGGCTATCAGAAATGGCCCCAAAATACTTCTCCCCTCTGATTATGAATCCAGTCAGCAGAACCAAGAGCTCTCTGCTGAGCAAATGAAACAGAGACAAATGTTGGCATCTGTGAAACACGGGGTGACAGGAGAGAGCATTTGGATGGACCAATGGCTCAGTGGTTAATCCACTTGTACCACTTCCTTAAAAATTATATTCTCCTTCCTCTCCTCAGGGCATCCCCAATCCCACCCCAATTACTCCCAGAACTGAACTATTACCATTGGAAGCAGCCACATAGATGTCCAGGTTAAGTTCCCTTGAAGATGTCCATGGAAGGAACCCAGCTTTCCTTCAGTCTCAGCAATGAAAGAGTCCTGACTGGGCTTCTTAGGAAGTCCTCACCTCTCTCTACATCACTTTAAGAGGTTATTAATGATTGAAACAAACACAGATCAGTGTAAACCTGGTATTGCTTGGAAATCTGTGTCTTTTAGACATTGGTCTCAAAGGAAGATCATCTGTTTTCTGTTCATCCTGACATGGAAAAAGAGAATTACCATTCAATCATCAGAAAGCTAATTGGATAAGTTCCATGTTAGCCAATCTGATAGGGGTGATGTGGTACCACAGAGTTATTTTGATTTGCATTTCTCTAAGTAATAGTGATTTAGAGTATTTTTTCATATGATTATAGAAAGCTTTAATTTTTTTGTCTGAAAACTGCCTGTTCATATCTTTTAACCAATAGCTAATTATGGAATGACTTGTATTGTGATGAATTTGACTCAGTTCTCTACATATTTTAGAAACGATTGTAAAAATTCTTTCCCAATTTATTCCTTTCCTCCTAATCTTGGTTACATTGACTTTGTGCAAAAATCCATCAGTTTAATGTAATCAAAATGATCTATTATACGTTTCATAATGCTGTCTGTCTCTTGTTTGGTCATAAATTCTTCCCCTATCCATTAATGACAGGTAAACTATTCCTTGCTCTCCTAATTTGCTTATAGTATCAGCTTTTTATATCTAAATTGTTTACCCATTTTTTTTATCTTGGTAAAGGGTGTAAGATGTTGGTCGGTGCCCAGTTTCAACCATACAATTATTTTTGTTTTCCTAGCAATTTTTGTCAAATATTGCATTCTTATGCTGGGAGCTAGGGTCTTGGGTTTATCAAATAGTAGTTTACTATAGTCATTGACTATTGTGTACCTAACCTATTACGCTGATCCACTATTCTATTTCTTAGTCAGTACCAAGTAATTCTGATGATTGCTGCTTTATTAAATAATTTAAGATCTGGTATGTCTAGGCCATGTTCCCTAGCAACTCTTTTCATTAATTCCCTTGATATTCTGGACTTTTTATTTTTTCCAGATGAATTTTCTTATTATTTTTCTAGATCAAGAAAATAACTTTTTGTATTTTGATTGGTATGGCATTTTAAAAGTAAATGAATTTAGGTACAGTTGTCATTTTTATTATATTAACTTGGCATATCCATGAGCAATTGCTGTTTTTCCAGTGTTTAAAATCTGACTTCATTTGTGTGAAAAGTATTTTGTAAACATGTTCATATATCTCCTGAGTTTGTTTTGGCAGGTAGACTCCCATATATTTTACAATTTTCACAGGAATTTTAAATGAAATTTCTCTATCTCTTGCTGTTAGACTTTGTTAGTGATATATAGAAATGCTGATGGTTTACATGGATTTATTTTATATCCTACAACTTTGCCAAAGTTGTTTATTATTTCAAGTAGTTTTTCACTTGATTCTCTAGGATTTGCTAAGTATATCACCGTATTATCTGCAAAGAGCACTAGCTAGTTCAATTTCTTTTAATTTTTTTAATGACTAAAATTAACATTTCTAGTACCATATTTAGTAACAGTGATGATCATGGACATCCTTGTTTCACTTCCAATCTTACTGGAAATGTTTCTAGCTTATCCCCATTACATATAATGCTTGCTGATGCTTGTAGGCAGATGCTACTTGTTACTTCAAGGAAGGCTCCATTTATTTCTATGTTCTCTAGTGTTTTTAACAGGAATGGGAACTGTATTTAGTCAAAAGTTTTTTCAGCATCTATTACGATAATCATACGATTTTTGTTAGTTTTGCTGCTGATATAATTAATTATGCTGATAGTTTTCTTAATATTGAACCAATTCTGCATTGCTTGTATAAATCTTACCTGATCAAAGTCTATTTTTTTCATGATAGTTGCTGTAATCTTTTTGCTAGTATCTTATTTTAAATTTTTTCATCTATATTCATAAGGAAATCTGTCTATAATTGTCATTCTGTGTTTTGACTCTTTCCAATTTAGGTATTAGTACCATATTTGTATCATAAAAAGAATTGGTAGGATTCCTTCTTCATGTGTTTTTCCAAATAATCTACATAATATTGGATAAGGGTACTCTATAAAACTATAAATGTTTTATAGAGTACCCTTGTAAATTCATCTGGCCATGGAAATGTTTTTCCTAGGGAATTCATTGTTGATTTTCTCAATTTCTTTTTCTCAGATAGAGTTAAATATTTTACTTCCTCTGCTGTTAATCTGGGCAATTTATATTTTTGTAAATATTCATCCATTTCACTAAGACTATCAAATTTGTTGGCATACAGTTGGGAAAAATAGTTTCTAATTTTGTTTTAATTTCCTTTTCATTGGTGGTGAATTCACCCTTTCCATTTTTGATTCTGGCAATTTGTTTTCTTCTTTTCTAAAAAGAAAATTAACCAAATGTTTATCAATTTTATTGTTTTTTTTCCTGAAACCAGATCTTAGTTTTATTTATTAGTTCAATAGTTTTCTTAATTTCAATTTTATTAATCTCTCCTTTGTTTTCTCTTTCTAATTTAATGTTTAATTGAGGATTTTTATTTGTTCATTTTTGCACTTTTTTAGTTGCATGCCCAATTCATTGATCTTGTTTTCTGCTCTTTTATTCAAGTAAGCATTTAGAGATATAAAATTTCCCCTGAGAATCATGTTGGCATCATCCTATATGTTTTGGTATGTTGTCTTATTATTGTTCTATTGGATAGTTATTGATTGTTTCTATGATTTGTTCTTTGATTCACTCATTCTTTAGGATTAGATTATTTTGTTTCCAATTAATTTTTAGTTAGTCTTTCCCTGGCCCTTTTTTAAATATTATTTTTAATGCATCATTATCTGAAAAGGATGTATTTAATATTTCTATCTTTCAGAACTGGATTGTGAGGGTTTTATGCTCTAGGACATGGTGTATTTTTGTTTAGATGCCATGTGCTGCTGAGAAAAAAGAATATATTCCTTCCTACCCCTATTCACTTTTTTCCAAATTGTCTACCATATCCAATTTTTCTAAAATTCTCTTCACCTTCTTAGCTTCTTTCTTGTTCATTTTGTGGTTAAATTTATGTAGTTCTGAGAAAAGAAGTTTGAGGTTCCTCAACTAGTATACTTTTGCTGTCTATTTCTTCCTGTAACTCATTTAACTCCTCTAAGCATCTGGCTGCTCTGCCATTTGGTTCATAGATGTTTAGTACTGATATTACTCCATTTTCTACGGTACCTTTTAATAGAATATTTCCTTCCTTGTCTCTTTTAATTAGACCTATTTTTGCTTTTGCTTTGTCTGAGATTAGGATTGGTATCCCTGCTTATCTTACTTTAGCAGATTCATAAAATGTTTTGTTCTAGACTTTTACCTTTACTCTGTGTGTACCTCAATTTTTCAAATGTGTTTCTTGTAAACACTATTGCAGATTGTGGTTTTTAGTCCATTTTGTTATGCACTTCCATTTTATGGAAGAGTTTTTCTCATTCCCATTCACAGTTATAATTACTGTGTCTTTGTTTGTGTCCTGTTCTCCCTCTCCTTTTAATGCTTTTCTCTATCCTTTTACGCTTACCCTTCTCATTAGTGTTTTCCTTCTAACCACTGCCTCTCTTAATCTGTTCTCCCTTCTACCATTCCCGCTTCTTTTTCTTTCCCCTTTCATTTCCTACTTCATCCCTATTTTCTTCCCTCCCTTTTATCTACCCAGTTTCTTTTTTTTCCCCTTTACCATCCTACTTCCTATTGGGTAAGATTGATTTCTATACCCCATGAGTGTATATGTTATTCACTTTTTGAATCAAATCTTATGAGAATAAATTTCAAACAATGCTCATTTTCCTCCCTTGTTTCCCTCTACTATAATAAGTATTTGACCCTCTTCATGTGATGTAATTTAATCCTTTCTGTCTGTTTCTTTCCTCTTCTCCAAACCCAATTCTTTTATTCATGCCTTAATTAATATTTTTGTCAACACGTCAAAATCAACTTATACCCATATCTTCTATGTACACACCTTCTAAATGTCAAAATAAAGAAACAGTTCTCAAGAGTTACACATATCATCTTCCTGTGTAGAGATGTAAACAGTTTACCCTTATTGAATAACGTTTGTTTTTTTCCATTTTTTTGTTCACCTTTTTAAGCCTCTTTTGAGTCCTGTATTTGTAGATCAAATTTTCTGTTGAGCTATGGTCTTTTCATCAGGAAAGTTTGGAAGCCCCCTATTTCACTGAGTAACCTGAGCTCCTTTGCCTTCCAGAATATCATATTCCAAGCCCTCCAGTCCTTTAATGTAGAAGCTGCTAGGCCCTGTGTAATCCTGATTGTGGTTTCATGATATGTTAATTGTTTCCTTATGGCTGCCTGGAATATTTTTTCCTTGACTGATAATTTTGAAATTTGGCTCCAGTAATTCTTGACATTTTTGTTTTGGGATCTCTTTCAGGAGATTATCAGTGTATTCTTTAAATGACTACTTTACTGTCTGGTTCTAGATCTCAGGCCAGTTTTCTCTAATAATATATTGAAAGATGATGTCTAGGCTCTTTTTTTCTTCATGTCTTTCAAGCAGACCAGCAATTTTTAAATGATCTCTCTTGAATCTATTTTTGAAGTCAGTTATTTTACCAATGAGGCATGATTCATTGTCTTCTAGTTTTTCAATCTTTTGATTTTGACTGATTTTCGATGTATCCTAGAGTCATTAGTTTCCACTTGCTCAGTTCTAATTTTTAATGATTTTTCCTCAGTTAGGTTTTGTACCTCCTTTTCCATTTGGCCAATTGTATTTATATATATATTTGGAGAGCCCTTCATATTTTCAAACTTTTTTCTTTTTTTTTGAGTTAAATTTTTATTCTTTAAATTAATTTGTTTTTTTATTTTAAGATTTCAGCATTCATTTCCACAAAATTTTGAGTTCCAGATTTTCTCCCCATCTCTTCCCTCTCCTTATTCCAGAACACTGAGCATTCTGATTATTCTTTCCACCAATCTGTGCTCCCTAACACCCCTCATTTCCCTTATCCCCATCTTCTCTTTTGTCCTGTAGTGCAAGACAAATTTTTATACCCCATTACCTGTATTTCTTATTTCCCAGTTGTATACAAAAACAATTCTCAACGTTTGTTCCTAAAACTTTGAGTTCCAACTTCTCTTCCTTCCTCCCTTCCCACCCATCCCCACTGAGAAAGCAAGTAACTCAACATAGGCTATACATGTGTAGTTTTGCAAATGACTTCCGTAATAGTCATGTTTTGTAAGACTATATTTCCCTCCATCCTATCCTTCCCCAAACTTATTCTATTCTCTCTTTTGACCTTGTCCCTCCCCTAAAGTGTTTGCTTCTAATTGCTCCCTCCTCCTATTTGCCCTCCCATCATGCCCCCCCCCCCGCTTATCTCCTTCTCCCCTACTTTCCTGTAGTGTAAGATAGGTTTTCATGCCAAATTGATTGTGTATGTTATTCCTTCCTTGAGCCAAATGTGATGAGTAAGCTTCACTTTTCCCTCTAACCTCTCCCCTTTTACCCTCCATTGAAAAAGCTTTTTCTTGCCTCTTTTATGAGAGATTATTTGCCCCATTCCATTTCTCCCTTTTGCTTCCCAATATATTCCTCTCTAATCCTTTAATCTTATTTTTTTTTAGATATGATCCCTTCCTATTCAACTCATCCTGTGTTCTCTCCCTCTCTCTCTAAATATATATATATATATATATATATATATATATATATATATATATATATATATATATAATACACACATATGTGTCTGTGTGTGTGTTTGTATGTGTGTGTTTGTATGTGTGTGTATGTGTATAATCCCACCAACTACCCAGATCCTGAAAAAAATTTCAAGAGTTACAAATGTTGTCTTTCCATGTAGGAATGTAAACAGTTCAACTTTAGTTTTAGAACTTTATGATTCTTTTTCCTGTTTACCTTTTCATGCTTCTCTTGATTCTTGTATTTGAAAGTCAAATTTTCTTTTTAATTCTGGTATTTTCATCAATAATACTTGAAAGTCCTCTGTTTCATCAAATAACCATTTTTTTCCCCAATGGGTAGGTGATTCTTTGTTTTAATGCTAGTTTCTTTGAATTCTGGAATACCATATCCCCTGACTTTTGATCACTTAACGTAGAAGATGCTATATCTTATGTAATCCTGATTTTATTTCCACAATACTTGAATTGTTTCTTTCTAACTGCTTGCAACATTTTCTCCTTGACCTGAAAACTCTGGAATTTGGATAGTTAATTATATTTTTTAAGGAGTTGTTTTCTTCAGTCAATTTTTGTACTTCTTTTTCCAAGCTGTTGGCTCTCCCTTTCACAGCTCTCATTTCTTTTCCCAACTTTTCTTCTACCTCTCTTATTTGACTTTTAAAATCTTTTCTTATTTCTTCCAAACAATCTTTTTGGACTAGAAACCAATTTATATTCCTCTTTGAGCTTTCAGATATAGTGATATTGACAATATTGTCTTCATTCTGAGTTTGTTTTTTGATCTACCCTTTCACAGTACTAATTCTCTGTGGTCGTTATTCTTTTCTGCTTCCTAGTCATGACGTTTGCCTATCTCCAGGCTTTTAAATTTGGGCTCTCCTGCTGGACCACAAGGGGCACTGTTAGAAGCTTCTTGTGACAGGGACCAGATGCGTAGTCACTGGGTCTCAGGTTCTGACAGCTGAGAATTCTAAGGATCTTCCTGTTTACCTGGTGCTGAGCTGGAGTCCTAGAGGTGATGCCTAATGTGTGCTGAGACCAGGTGGGCCTTCTATTCATTTTCCTGGGATGATGCTGAAGCATAGGGCAGTTTGCCTGCTGAAAGGTGCTTGTTTGCCTGGGGTAATGCTGAAGCAAGAGGAGTCTGTCTACTGGGAGATGCCTGCCCATTTTGGGCTATGCTGAAATATGTGGAGTTCCAGTCACTGTAAGATGCCTGCTTACCTTGGACTGCACTGAAATACTTGGAGGTCTTCTGCAGGAGGATACCTATCTACCAGAGGCTGCACCACCACATGTAGTCATTCTCTAAGCTGAAGTCTGCCACTTTCCTTGACTATGCTCAGGCACATGGAGGATGTGGTGTTGGAATTTTTCTTCTCTACCACCCTGGGTCTAACTGGTTTGCTGAAGTGGGGCTAACTACTGACCAGCTGGGACATTTCCTGTCCTACAGTGTATTCCCTTTTTATATTAGTGAAATGAACCCATCTTGCTAATGCTCTAAGTTTCTTGCATCAAAAGACTGTTCCACTCCATTTTTCTGCAGGATTTGCTGTCCTAGTACTTTTCCTGGGGAACTATTTTCTGTTATTCTAGCAGTCAAAAAGGGAGAATAATAGCATCTTACTATGTATTCCTATATCTTGACTCCATAATGATAATTTTTAAGGTACTGATTTGCGTTGGTAGCAGTAGTTCTTTGTGTGAAGCTCCAACACTGAAGAAACTATGGGTACAATTCCATCCCTAGTCTATCTAGTTCCTGACCTTTTTGTAACTTCTGCACTTTTTTTCTAGTTGTACTTTCTGGGGATAAGCAGGAGACTAATCTCTTTTCCACATGCCTTAAATGATTTTTTTTATGCCACATACATTACATCAGAGTTTTTTTAACTCTTTCTAGGTCATGGATCAATTTGTCATTATGGTCAAGCATGTGGCCCTTTTCTCAGAATAATGTATTTAAATGTGTAAAATAAAATACGTAGAATTTCAAAGGAAGCCAATAAATAGAATTTTAAAGGAAATAAAATGTATATACACATTAGCTATTGCTATCATTACTTTCCATGATTTCCTTTCAGTTGCTTGAATAGAACCATTTCCTATAAGTCTTTTATTCTCTGGGTAAAAGTCCTCAGATCCTTTTATATCTTAGTATAGTCCCTTCTAACCTTTGGTAACCTTATTGATTGAATGATTCAAGGAAATATGTCATAATCTTGATGACTTTAAACATTCTCATTACCCTCTTTCAACCATCCTTGGGTTGTTGTCATTATAATTCATCATCAAAACAGTGAAAAGAGTGCTCGCCCTGGAGTCAGGAAGGCCTAGGTTCAAATTTTGCCTCAGACACTTCATAACTATGTGACTGAGCAAGTCCCTTAACCTCTTCCTGCTTCAATTTCTTCATCTATAAAATGGAGATAATAGTAGTACAACAATAGTAACACAACAGGGCTGTTGTGAGACTAAAATGAGCTAATGCTTATGAAGTACTTGATCAAAATAAAGTGCTATATAAATGCCAGTAGTAGCAGCAGCAGCAGCAGCAGCAGCAGCAGCACCAGTAGTAGTAGTAGTAGTAGTAGTAGCAGTAGTAGTAGTAGTAGTAGAAAGAGGAGGAGGAAGACAAGGATAAGGAAGAGGATAAAGAGGAGATTGAGTGGTAGTAAAATATGTCTCCTAGCCATGATAACTTATTAGGTATTTACTAACAGTTTGACCCTGGGCAACTCATTTAATTTTTCTGCCTTTCGGTTTCTTCTTAAATAAGATGAAGGAGTTGACCTCACTTTCTCTAAGGGTAATGTCAAGCTCCAAACCTAAGCTCCTATGATCCCTTCCTTTCTGATTTGTGATATAAATCACTCTCTAGAATCGATACTCAGTAAGCCCCAAATTAAAACAAATCTTATTGTCTTTAGAAAAAATCCAATGTGAGGAAAAGTTTTTCATTTTCAACTAGAGGACAGTGATTGGAGTATTGACTTCCTCACATGGATTGACAAACTGCTATTTGTGGGCCAGAGTTTCAGTATGAAATTTCAGGTGTGTGTCTGTGTGTATGTATGTATGTGTGTGTGTGTGTGTGTGTGTGTGTGTGTGTGTGTAGATAAAAGTATCGTGGGAGATAGAATGTTTAACTTGGAGGAATAAATGCCAATTTTTCAATTCCCCCATTTAAGATTTACTAGCTAGGTGACAAAGCCAAGCCCCTTCACATCTCTGAACCAAAGCTTTATCATTTATTTAATGTAAATGATAATATGAGCAGTAACTATCACTGGTATCTCCCAAATAGGAAATGTGTATAAAAAGATTTGAAAAAATCAAATATAAAAAAATTGCTCTATGTGACATTTCCCATAGAATCATAATTTGAGATCTAGAAGAATGATAGAAATCACCTGATATGAACCTCCTCATTTGCCAGATAAGGAAATTGAAGTTGTGCCCAAGGTAACATAACTTACAGGTGGAAAAGCCATGTTTTCATCCTACAACCACTAAATACAATTGCAACTCTTTTACAATTTTTCTTTCCATGTTAGTTCTGAGACAGTGTTAAGCTAGCCATATATCATAATGTCATTATGTATTTTATTTCTAATGAGTAAAATAAATTATTAGTTTTTTGTTTTCTTTGCAGAACCATTCTTTTTCATTGCCTGACCATAAACATGATGAATCTACATTGTAATGGCTTGCCAGGGCTAATTGTCATGTTTTCAATGTGAAGGTTTGTACCAAGGAAATCAGCAAATGTTACAAATCAGTGCTTCATTTATTATTTTTTGATTGCCTAGACTTAAGAAAGTGATGGAGAAAATGTTAATAATGCAGATTAAATTTAACAGCAACATATATGTGTATATGTATTTCCCCAAGAGCTCATTATTCAATAGCACACAAGTGTCTATATTTGACAGTAGTTGAAAAATTTACTTTTTTTTAGATGAACAAATAAGTTTTACACTGAAATTGCATGTTCACACTTTCATCCACAGAATGAAATAGCAGTAGTATGGAAATCCACAACAATCCTGACAGTAGACTTATTGTTGAAATACAAAGACACTTGTGTCTATGAATTGTAAAGATTGAGAAATGACATTTAAAAAAAACTGTTAGGTACTAATCTTTATATGCCGAGGGAAGGGGTAAAGCATAATTATTTCCTAAATAGGCAAAATAGTCATACCACATAGCACCTGCCATCAAGGATACTGGATAACACCTGAATCCCAGTCGTTACTAGAAAAAAATGGAAGTTTCCAGAGAGAAGCAACAGAACCATTTAAAGAACTCAGTGCAATAGATTTAAAAGCAGCATAATACTGTCAGTAATGAAGTTTCATAAGAATTTCAGTGATCAAGCTAAGAAAAAAAACAATGTTGACATTCATTTGAAACTGCCTTAGAACTAACCAAGAAATAAAAAATAAAAAAAGTGATAAAAATGATGATAGAACCATAAGGTAGTGTCTTTTAAATAGATTGTGTGAAGTCAATAGAAAGAAGACAAATAGTTCTGCATTAGTTTTATCAATCTCTTAAAAATGAACAAAATACTCATTATTTTCATCACCAAAATTATTTGTGTGTGTGTGTGTGTGTGAGGTTGCTGATTGTGTGTGTGACTGTGGTTCAGAGTTCAAGAGAAATACAATGATTTCAAAGGTCCATTCCAGCTATATGTCTGTGATCCTTTGCATAAGCTACAGATCCTTTTTTCACCCTAGTGTCATACAGTCTTAGAGAGGCAACACAGAAATGCATTCACGTACTTGGGAAATAAAAGAATAAAATCCTTTAAACCAAGATATGATTGGAGTATAAAAAATATTAAGATGGTAAAACAAAGGCATTAAAAGGGTAGAGTCATAGCAGTTATACAATTAAATGGAAATTGAAAAAAACAACAATGGGACTTCCATATTCACTTTAGTCACATCGAGATGGATGAACTATCCTTCTGGTAAATCCTGTGGAGTTCTTGTTTTTCATTAAGCAGCTTCTGAATTGCCCCACCATTTTCATCAAGCCAATCTTGGTGTTTGCAAGTGTGCTGACCCAGATGAGCAAAAGCAGTGCTGTACATCAACTCTCTGAAAGCTTCCCACTCCTTTTCTGCTTCACTATTGCCAAGTCTGTGTTGGCTCAAATTTTCCTCCAAGTTAGCAGTAAACTGTTCATGCTCAGAGAAGAGCTTTAAGTTGTTGACATTTACTCTTCTAGTTGTCATTTTGCCTTGGGGACAACCCTATTGATAAATGAGAATATTTAGCTTGGAAAGGATAAGTCTACGATCAGTCTAGGACTCTGCACCACACATTACCTTCTTCACTCTCACATCTTGGCTCTCTGTTCTTCTTACAATCACATAATCTATTAGATGCCAATGTTTGCTGTGAGGGTGCATCTATGAAGTTTTACTGCATTTAGGTAAATGGAAGAAAGCATTGGTGATGAGAAGGTCATAGGATATACAAGTCTTCAATATTAAGTGACCATTGCTATTGCTATTTCCAACTCCAGGAGTAATACCAGGAATGGAACAGAAGTCTGTACACGATATTTGTAGATGTGATCAGGTTTTTGATAATTTAGTGGGGAAGGTGTATGGAAAATGATATCAAAATTTTGTTGCTAGAGTAGTTCATCAGTATTATATGTCAGTTTCATGATGGCATTCTTGCCCAGGTTCTGGATAGTGATCAATGCTCTTGTACCTTCCTTATCACTGATGGAGTGGAACAATGCAGTGTGCTAGCTCCCATGCTTTTTAGCGTGACGTTTTCAGCCATATTGTCAAATGAGCAACTCTGATGGGCTGGCCATGTTGATTGAACGCAAAATGTACACTTGCTAGAAAGACTTTTATGGAGACCTCACACAGGACAGGCAATCACATGGTGGCCAGAAGAAGTGATACAAGGACACTGTCAAAGTCTCAAGAACTTTGGCATTGATTGTGTGACATGGGAGGCACTAGCACAGGACCGCTTAACATGACATGCCCACATCAGAAGGTCCTGTGCTCTATGAGCAAAGCAGAATTGAAGCAGCTCAAAGGAAATGTAGGATGCACAAATTTAGAGTATCCACTCCAAATGTTCATGCAGACTATCTGTGCCCCATCTGTGATAGAACATTCTGAGCTTGCATTGGTCTGATTAGCTGTAGTTGGACCGTTGAAACTTGATTTTATCATAATGATGTCATTTGGGTCCTCTTTGAGAAAGCACAACAACTTTGCAGTCACAGAGACATTAATAAACATTTGCTAATTAACCTAACCCCTTTCCATAGAAGAACTTGCATTTTCTGAGACTTGAACAGGGTAATAGATCCTAGTTCTCCCTTGGAGTCCGCCTTTTCTTTTGCCTTCCTTTTTTTTTATTAAAATATTTTATTTGTTTTCAGTGTTCTACAATCACTTGCATATATCTTGGATTTTTTTTCCCCTTTCACCCCTTCCTTCCCCTTTTCCTCCCCACTCCCTCCCTGAGACAGCATACAATTTTATATAAGTTCTACACATACATTCCTATTAAATACATTTTCACCTCAGTCATGTTGTATAGAAGAATTAAAACAAATGGGAGAAATAATAAAACAAACCAAAAAGTTAATAAAAAAGAAAATGATCTGCTACATTCTGTGATCAAATTCCATAGTTGTTTCTCTGAATGTGGAAGGCATTTTGCCTTAAGAGGCCATCGGTAATTTTTTGAGTCCTTGCATTGCAATGAAGTACTAAGTCTACCAGAAAAAATCCTCACATGCTGTGGTTCTTGCTGTGTACAAAGTTCTCCTGGTTCTGCTCCTTTCACTCAGCATCTGTTCATATAAGTCTTTCCAAGCCTTTCTGAAGTCTTCCTGTTCATCACTTCTTATAGCACGATAGTATTCCATTACATTCATATACACTTTTTTTGATCATTCCCCAATTGATGGGCATCCTCTTAATTTCCAGTTTTTGGCAACCATAAGGAGAGCTGCTATAAATATTTTTGTTCATGTCGGTCCCTTTCCCATTTCTATGATATCTTTAGGATAGAGTCCCAGAAGTGATATTGGTGGAGCAAAGAGTGTGCTCATTTTTACAGTCCTTTGAGCATAGTTCCAAATTGCTCTTCAGAATAGCTCACAGCTCCACCAACAATGAATTTTAGTGTTCCAAATCTCCCACATCTTCCCCAACATTTATCATCTTCCTGTTTTGTCATGTTAGCCAATCTGAAAGATGTGATGTGGTGCCTCCGAGTTGTTTGGATTTGCCTGTCTCTAATCAATAGTGATTTAGAGCATTTTTCATGTGATTATAGATAACTTTAATTTCTTCCTCTGAAAACTGCCTGTTTATATCCTTTGATCATTTATCAATTGGGGATTGACTTGTATTCTGTTACATTTGACTCAATTCTCTATGTATTTTAGAAATGAGGTCTATTTCTAATCACAGACCCTAGTTCCAGAAATTCTTTCCCAGTTTTCTGCTTCCCTGCTAACCTTGATCGCATTGGGTTTGTTTGTGCAAGAACTTTTCAATTTAATATAATCAAAATTATCCATTTTGCTCTTCATAATGTTTTCAATCTCTTGTTTAATCAAAAAAGAGTCTTTTGTTTTAATCCTACCTCATACACATACTCTCTGTGGTAACATGAGCAAATCACTCAACTTTCTGTGTTTTCTCATGTGCAAAATGGTGACAAATGATAATAGTGTTGTTATGAGGATCAAATGAGATTGCTTATGTGAAGAACTCTGCACACATTAGAGTCTTCTACAAAGGTGAGTGATTGATGACAGATATTTCAAGAATTGTTTAAATATTAGGAGAGATGATTTGATGATGTAGGGAGTAGGTCAGAATGTACTAGGCATCGGATATTGTTTTAGGGATGTATATAATTTTTAAAAAGAGCTAGAATGTAAAAGATAAGGATTCAAATGAAATAAGATCCTTTCAGAGAGGATTTTTTATTTTAGTTTCTTTTTATTTCTGTATCTTTACAACCTAACAAAGTTCCTGGCACAAAATCAGATGTTAAATAAATACTTATCAATTGATTAATTGATTCTAGCACTGACTCTGCCACTAACATGATGAGTGATTTTAAAAGTTCACCTGACCTTTCACTCCCTGTTTCTTCTTCAGTTCAATGAGGATAATATTTCCTCACCTTTTGAAATATAGTGCATTAGGGTGATTGTAACTTTTTAATTTCAACATTTGAAGGATCAGTAACTATGTGGAGTCTTTCTCTAAAGACAGATACTACAATCTTTTTCCTTAGTAGGTATTCTTAATTGATTGCTGTGGCTCCAACATTCATCTTCTTATGGAAATCCTGGTGATTAGCTTATGTGTAGGTAGGCTTGTCCTCAAATGGCAGATACACAGTCTTGAAACCTTTGTAGTCTGCTATGATGTGTTTCAGCTGAGAGTTAGCCATTGGCAAAATCTTCAATAACCCAGGGTGACCTCCATGACATGGTGAGCCATAAGAAGAGAATGTTCTGAGCATATTATGAATGAGATTTTTGAGGCAGAGTTTTTTGAGATGAGTAGATGAAATGGCTACAAGTAGGATGAGAAACGTTTAGAAAATACTATTGGAGATCTCTCTGTAGAGTAAATGGTGAGTATCTTGTTTTGTTTTTTTTCAACAGTGCAGGAGTAGAATGTTTAAGAAAGAGGGATTTAGTGACAATGATGGCATACAGAGGAAGTTAGGCTCATTGGTAGGATTGCTCCCTTCAGTTTGAGTCACATTACTCTGACTTTGTCCCTTACCACTTCTCTGTGACCATTAGCAAGTAGATACAAGGGAAGTCAAGTAATAGATGAAAGAGAGAGGAGGAGGGCTATTCTAAACCTGAAGGAATGTGTTGATGCAAATTGAAAGAGCACTGTCCAGGAACGTGGGTATGTAGTGGGCAAGTGGAACTAATTCAACATGAGCTGAATTGCTTTATATTATTCAGAAAGGAATTGTTACCATAGCTACTTCATGAAAACTTTGAATATAGGCTATGAAACATAATGAAAAAGAATTGCCTCAAGAGAATGTTTGAAATGACGGGAAGCAGTTTGGCCTAGAGGGATGGAGAAGCAGGAGTAGCAGTAGCAGTAGTAGAAGAGGATGAGGAGGAGAGCGGGAGTATGATGAGAAGGAAAGCAGGAGTATGATGAGGAGGAGGAAGAGGATGATGAGTATAATGAAAACAAGATATAGATGGCATAGCAGTGTTGATACTAGAGGAATGTTAAGTTTACCAGACAATGCAGAGTTAAGGAACTTTCCCTTTGGGAGTGAGGTAACCACTAAAGCAAGAGCCAGAGTCTCATCAAACTCATATGTATCATATCAAACTCCAATACTCATCAAACATATATATGTGTAAGTATGTATGTATGTATGCATATATGCACACACATATATACACACATACACATATGCATGTACATACATTTACACATATACTGTATGAATGTGTATATATATGTATATATACATGTATGTGTATATCACACAAGTTAAAAATACCTGGTATAAAAACCCAACCTTTCTTAAATCATTATCTAGGGAAATGTTATGTATTGAATACAGTGAGAACTTTGTTGCAGTTTTTGAGGCTTGAGAGCCTGAATTCTTTCAAGACAATTTGGTGGCTACTGTAAAGAAAATGACAGAGAAGAAAATTTCTAGATTCTACTTAAATGTAAGCAAAGTGACAGAAATGTGAGGTTCCCTAAATTGTACTCAGATCCTTCATGTCTGAAGGTAACATATAATGCAAGAATTATAGTAATTAATAATGTGAATATGAGAAGACAACTAGGGCAGCAATGATGAAGAGTGAATAATGTGATATCTAAGAACTAATTGATCAAAAAGAAAGTTATGGTAGTTCAGGCACAAGATGATGAGGACTTAGACTAAGACAGTAAAAACAGAAGATGGTGAGTTAAGACCTAGTATCGAAAGGGTCATGATTTGCCAACTGATTGTATCTGAAGAATAAATGACAAAGATGAGTCAAAGAGAATCACAGTGAATCTTCCAAAGAAATTGTCTTTTAACTGCTTTCATTTCCTTTTTTTTTTTTGTCCTTCTCCCTTTGAGGAGAAGTTCATGGTAAGCAGAGAGTTGCCATAAACCAGAAGTGCATTTTCTGCTGTGAAATGCAATGTAATAGTCTGAATTTTCATTGTGAAGTTCAGTCTATATATTGCTTTCTCATATTCTGTTTCACCTTTTCATGGCATTAGAATATATTACTGTGGGGCTTGGGGACATATTTTTCCTAAAAGCATGAAATATGAAATAGAAAATAGAAATAGGAAATAGATTTTTGGTGGTATCTAAATTTAAAAAAAAATCTAGTGTACTCAGAACAATAGAAAAATACAAAATAAATTCTGCTAAATCAAGTTGCCGTAGTAAATTAGAATATATTGTAGACAAATCAAATTACATGGGGAAAC
This sequence comes from Potorous gilbertii, assembly GCA_028658325.1. Taxonomy (NCBI): domain Eukaryota; kingdom Metazoa; phylum Chordata; class Mammalia; order Diprotodontia; family Potoroidae; genus Potorous; species Potorous gilbertii. The sequence continues at coordinate 147,809,349 of CM053772.1, forward strand.
AGAGAAAATGGAATATCTTGTTTCTTCTTCTGCTTTTCTTCTCTCTCCCTTTAATTTTCCTTACTGCTGTGCTTCTATACTACAGTTCTCTGTGATATAGACAGATTTGCTGGGCAGGTAGGGTACTGTTGATGCTTGAAAATCCTGCAGCCTGTGCGTTCTAGGATCCAGGCTAAATAGCAATGACACTATCAGGCAAGCCTTGCTTGAAGCCTACCGTCTACTTGACGACACTGTCTTATTTATCTACCTGAAAACCTGTGGCCTTCATCATTTCCTATTATAATGGGCTTACATGAGTAATTTTTGATGCCAATGCTTGTATCATTCTTTTTATTGCCATCTCTTATAATATAAGTTGTACTTGGAGGATTTGAGATTTCATCTGTGTAAGTCTACCTCCACTGTTCAGGCTACAAATCTGCTATGTTTTTTTTTATTGATTTGTTTCTCAGTCTTTTCGAGCTGCTATGGCAAAAATAAAAAGGTCACCCTCTGACCAACCTGATCATGACAGATACTGTCTATCCTTGGTCCTCAAACCCTCTCCAGTTTCTTTAGGATTTGTGAAGACTTTCACTTTTCTGGGAAAGCTTTGAAGCCCCAGAATTAACTCCACTCCCAAAGTGACTTAGGGGGAGAAATGGAATAACTAATGGCATAAAATATTAATTTTAAAACCTAAAAACAATTTTGTAAATGTCAAAATAATTAATACTTCCCTTCAAATTACTAGTATCTTTCTCTAACAATGTTCTCTACAAAATAGAACATTTCTTAAAAGACCATTTTAATCACATTCCTATTAATTAAAAAAAATATGCATTCACATTTTTCCAGTCACTTATATAGAGACCTTATGTTAAGATTACCACATGGTGTTCATCACTTGCCTTCTGACCTTATTACCCTAAAAGGTGAGGTAATGACTCGCAAAATTCAGAAATAAGAACTTACTAGGAAAGGTTGTTGTTTCAATAGCTTTTACCCACTTTAGATACACAGGACTCAGATACTGAAATCTAACTCATCCTTTTTAAATTAGCTATATCATGCTACCTACATAGATACTGAAACTTATGTGACTCTCTATATATTGTTAAACATAGTCAGTGAAACAAATAATCTGAAATGGACTTTAAATAAACATAGTAACTATTAAATGGGAACTTGGGAATGTCAGTTATATTATAATATCCTTATGCTTCTAAATGCTCATAACAAAAGTTTCAGTTCAATAATTATCACAGAAAAGTAGAACAAGATGGGCAGTATGGTAGGTAGAGAGATGAACCTGGAGTCATGAATCTCTGATATTTATGTAAGCTGTTTGAACCTCAGTATCCCCATTTGTAAAATGGGAGAAATGTTTCACAAGATTGTTATAGACACAAATTATCATGGGATCATAAATTTAGAACTGGAAGGGCTTTAGAGACCTCTGAATCCATGTCATTATTTCACTAATGAGAAAATTAAAACTCTAAGAACAAAGTTAAATGTCTTGCCCAGAATCACCTAGCTAGCAAGTAAATACATCCAAACATTAATAAAAAGTAGCACATAAATGCCTTGTATAGTTAGTACCTTACAGAGTATAAAACACAGGAAGGAGAGGTGAGGAAAATTGAGATTTGAGGAGGGGAGGAAAATTCAAAGAAGTGCCATTTTAGATGAGCTTCAAAGAATGGCTAGGAATTCAATTAAATCTGGGAAGGAACCCTTTTCTGAAGATGAGGATGAATATTAACAAAGACATGGAAGAGAGGAACTAGAGAATTTGTTTTGGAATGCAGTCCAGTTTGGCTAAAATGTTATGTTAATGTCAGACTTTAGAGAGTCTTGAATGCCAGAGAAAGTATTCAGAAGTTTCTTTGGCAAAAATAAATGGTCAATCAAGTTTCTTGAGCAAACAAGTGACATTACCAGATATACATGTAAGAAAGAATATTCTGATGGTTAGCAATTTTTGTTTTTAATCTGTTTTCTGTCATATCCAACTCTTTGTGATGCTATATGGGATTTCCTTGGTAAAGAGCTTGGAGTGGTTTGCCATTTGCTTCTCCAGCTCACTTTATAGATAAAGAAACTAAAGCAAACAGGGTTAAGTGACTTGGCTAGGGTCACACAGTTAGTTAGCATCTCAGGTTGGATTTAAATTCAGGAAGATGAGTCTTCATGACTCATCCATCCACTCCACCACCTTGTTGCTCAATAACAACAGAAACAATTGCCATCTAGCAATATGAAGGATATATTAATCCACTCATGGTCCCTCTCATTTCTTCTTTCAACTCTAAAATGTTATTTTCCTAAGACTAACTTAGAAGAAAGTAAGAGAATAATAGAATGAAATTCTGGGTCTTCTAGTGCTAAGTAATGTAGAAGGAGAGAACAGAATGCTGTTCAACGCAATGTTTCATATATATTGCTTTGTCAAAAGGTTTTTATAACTTGCTCCTACTTAAAAAGGAGTCTGATATGCTGAGCTACTTAAAATAACTGAAGTACAGAATTAATAATACATTCTTCAAGATATATCTTACAGGTTTGAATATAGTTCTTGTCATGTAAAACAAAATAAAAAAACACAAAATGCAGTTATAATCTTGACTATTCTAAACTAAGTAGTACTACATCCATTTTATAATTTTCTCAGGTTATACCCACATAGGTTGGAAAACTCATACTAAAACTCTGCTCGAGTCAAAATCCTTATTTTATTTTTAAGAATTCAAATTTATTTTTTGACTCTATCATATCTGTATCATCCCAAATCTGGCAAGAAACATTAATTTAAGTATTAGATTAATTTTAAAATATGTATGTTTATGAGCTTACAAATATGATATTTGATAATGCTTATGAGGGAAAATAACTAAGTAGGGCAGTGTGTTTTTATTTAGTTGTCTATCTGGGCAACTAATTTCACTTTGAACTTGGGAAGTGATCATAGTTTTTAAGGATATAAAGGATCTTCACATAGATAGATCCAAAGCTTATTTCATGGGTGTTGAAGGGAAAAAAAAAACATCAATAGCATTGATCATAGCCTAAAATTGTGTCTGGTAAATGACTAGCCTTGAGAATAGTATGAAATGAAAATTAGTCAGTTATTTTGAGCTAGGCAATTTAGCTATGCATAGTCATATTTTTGAAAATATCTACTAGTCACACCTATGTATTCCAAAGATCTGTTTGCTGAAATTTACATAAATAAATAAAATCTACTTTATATTTTACAGAAACATGATTTCATCTGTGCATCCTTGTTATTTCTGTTTTCACCAATTCAATCAATTAATCAGTATATTTATTAACCACCTATTGTGTGCCAAGTGCTGTGCTAAGTGCTACACCTTCCTTGCCCTCAAGGAGCTTGGAATTTTATGGAAGAAGATGTCACATAAAAGAAAGTTGAAAAGGGTTGATGGGTGGGGATGTTGGTCCAGGGAATCTACTCAAGAGTCCTGTGAAGGAATTAGTGTGAAAGTTCCAAAATAAGTCTGAGATGAGCTCTTTCCTTAAAAGGAGTTTTGGAATTCATGGTCTCACTCTCCAGTCAGAGGCTACCCAAGGTTGATGAAATTCATGAGATTCAGAACCCAACCCCTCCCTACCTTGGGTTCCACTGACCCTCATGGTCACCTTTGCAGTGTTTTGGGTTTTTTTATTAGCATCCACAATTGCAATGTTTTGATGAAGATCCTGTTAGTTTCTAGAGGGGAAAAGAAAGGACTCCTTTTCTCCTACTTCACCTTGTACATCATGAGTAGCACACTTAAAAGAAAGGAATATATTCTAAATATGAAACTGCCTAGGAAAATGTAAGTTGGTTCTAGGGCTCCTCTCCTTTCCATCCTGGTCCTAGATAAATTTGGGGTTCTGATAAGCTTTACTTCCTGAGATGACCTGTAGAAAAATAAATATATTTGAGTATCTAGAGAGTTCACTGAATTTGGAGTCTATTCAATTCAATAACTTACAAATCATTTTGTTCAAAGTCCTTTGCTAGGTGCCATAGGGAATGAGAAAAGAGTAAGCTTTTATTCTTATACTCACTTGCCTCCAGTCTAGTTGAGGCATGAGTTGTGGACACAAATGACTATAATACAAAGTATAATAATGTTAGTACATAATAAAGTAGTGCATAGGGATTATGTCTTCACCCCTCTGATTGTAGGGTTGGAGGGTGAGTAAATGAACTCCATCCAATGCTTTCCTTTAGGGCTGGACCTGATCTTTGCAGCTTTTTCCACTTTCCCTTTCCAACTCTCTGTGGAACAAGATATTCCACATGGGGTAACCCTTGTTGTCCCTTTCCTCCATTTTCCAGTCTCTTTTGTGGGTTGTCTTCCCCTTAGAGTGTAAGCACTTTAAGGGGAGGACCTCCTCTCCTTTTATACCTCCCTTACTTTAACTCCAACAATTAGCACAGTGTCTGAAGGACCTTAATAAATATGTATTAAATGAGGACATAGGCATAGTAAAATCAAATGCTTTGTGGGGAGCTAACAGTGGAGTTCAGTAGAGGACGTGACACCTCAAAATTTTCTTGTCTTTGAAAAAAGAATTTCCAGATGAGAGTGTAAAGTTTGAGCTGGGAGAAAGCTAGAAGGGGCAGAGGTGATATGATGAATAGAGTATTCTAATTCTGAAAGATAGCATGATCAATGACCCAGAGGTGAAGAAAGGGTAACTCTGGGAATTGATGAATAGTTCAGTATGGCTGGGTGTCTAATATGTGTTTAAAGGTGAAGAGTGGGTGATAAGATAAAGCTTACAACCTAGAACTAATTGAATACATATTTTCCAATGAATGTTATGAACCACATAAAAGATAAATAATAAATATTTAGTGATCACTCAGAATAGATTGATGTAAAGATAGCCACGGATTTTACCCAGGGGCCTTATAGTTTAAAAATATGACAGACAAATAAATTACAGATAGGCAGTCAGGGAAAAACAAGGAAGTCACACAGACTAAGAAAGGTTTGCATAAAGGTGATATATAGAGAAGACAGCTGGTGTTGATGACTGCCCGTTTATTTAGTCTTACCCTTTAGGTGTGGACCTAAAATGATACAAGAAAAGCTTTGGGAAATAACTTCCAAAGAAGTGTTTGAAAAGTTTCTCTGTTAATCTTTAACATTCAAATATTTAGGAAGAGGAAGAGAACGTGATTACCGAGGAGGAGGTAAAATCAAAACAATTTAGAAACATATACCATAATGTAAGTTTGACAGTCAAGTGAATGTGCTATGTATTTGTAAAGCAAGGCTATGCAAAAGATCTCTCATTAAATTACACACAACAAACAGTTTATATGCCTTAAGTTATAGGAACTGATAATGGCATCAGGAGTATAATGACTGCATAAATATAGCAACACTGTATGAACTTAAGATTCCTTTTAGCATGTGGTTGCCATCTGCATTTCATCTAATGAGGATAATTTGATCCTACAGTCTCCTACTTCATCCTGTAATAGGCTACAGAGAGTGACAGACGTAATGTTCAATTTCAATTATATTTTCATTTGATTAACAGGGAAAACAGTTTTTGAAGCATATTGAAAGTGTAGGGAATCCAGTTTACTCTCATTCTGGATATTATATCATTGTTTTAAAAATATGCATGTGTGTTATTTTGGGAGTGTGGAGGGCAACTTGTCTCGAGTGTTTGTTGCCCTTATCTCTGAAAGCAGAGAATAAATGATAATTAAGGGGAGAGGATTTGTTAATATTCCTTCCCTGATTTTTCTGCTATTTAGGGAGACTTTGAAAGAATCATTGGGAAAAAAAAAGAAGTCCGGTAGGAAGTTAAAAGGAATTTCAGAGGGGACTCGTAACTAGTAGCTCTGATCAACCTTCTTAAAACTACTTTGTATTTATATATATATAAAATATTTACTATGCATGTACTTATATATGTACTTGTTTTCCTCATTAAAATATAAACGTCTTCCAAGGTTAATTTCATTTTTTGTATTTTTATGTCAAGAACCTAGCACAATGTCTGACATACAGTAGATGTTTGATAAATCCTTTTTCATTATTATATTAGAAATCATAGTTTCAAATTCTTTATTTATAAAATGTGAAGTACCTGGATATATTTAGATAATATCATGAAAGAATAACATTCATTTGCTGTTTATCATGTGCCTGCCATTAAGATTACAATGTAAATTGCAACTTACAGAATTTCTAATTTAAAAATAAAACACTTGCATTCATTTCTAATGAAATTTTTTAAAAAATGGATGTTGAAAGCTATGGGTGTTATAAAATTGATATTGTTCAATAGTAAAGATCTGTGGTTTCATCAGTCTGGGGATATACTCCAAGGGAGTAAATTAAAGTAGGAAGGAATAATTAGAGATGCTATTTGACTTGTTCTGAGTCACAGAGATCAATGAATGTCAGAGGTAGAATATGTTACTTGTTTATTCAATAAATTCATTATGTATATATGTATGTGAAACATTCGTTTTTCAGTTTTAAATTCCAAATCCTCTTCCTCCTTGTTGACCCTCCCACACCAAGTGAGAAGGCAAAAAACACAATATCAATTATAAATGTGAGATCATGAAAACACATTTCTATATTAGCTATGTGACAAAAAATAAAGTGGAAAAATTATTTTTCAATCTTCATTTGGATTTCATCAGTGCTCTTCTTTGAAAGTGAATAGCATTTTTTAAAATCGTAAGTATTTGGAATTGATTTGGACCATTTAGTGATCAGATGATTATGGTTCTACTGGTTCTGCTTATTTCATATTATGTCACTTCATGTGTCATCCCAGGCTTTTCTGAAACCATCCTGCTTGTCATTTCTTATACCACAGTAGTATTCCACCATGGATCATATAATAAAACTTGTTCAACTGTTTCTCAATTTATGAGCATCCCCTCTATTTCCATTTCTTTGTCCCACAGAAAGAAGTACTATCATTATTTTTACACATATACATCCTTTCACTGTTTCTTTCATTTCTTTGGGCTACAGACCCAGTAGCAATACTGTTGAGTCAAAAGGTATACACAGTTTTATAGGCTTTGGGCACAGTTTCAAAATTTTATCCAGAGTGATTGGACTAGTTCACAACTCAGTCACAAATGCATTACTGTCCCAGTTTTTTCCATATACCCTCCAGCACTTATGAGTTTTCTTTCTATCATGTTAACCAATCTAATAAGGGTGAGGTGGTATCTAAGAAATGTTTTAATTTAATCAATGGTTAATATTTATTTATGTGACTAGAGATAGCTTTGATTTCTTTTGAAAATTGCCTATTCTTATCATCTGGCCATTTATCAGCAGGGGAATGACTCTTTTTTTAAAAAATAAATTTGTTTCAGTTCACTAATATCTTTGAAAAATGAGGCCTTTAATAAAGACACTTGCTATATAATGTATTTCAGTCTTCCGTTTTCCGTCAAATTCTGGCTGCATTGCTTTTATTTACTCAAAATATTTTTAATTTAAAGTAATTAAAATGATCTATTTCATTCCTCATGTCCTCTCCACCTCTTGTTTAATCATAAATTCTTACCTTAATCATAAATTTGATAGGCATAATTTTCTAAACTCCCCTAACTTGTTTATAATATCTATCACCTTTTAGGTCTAAATCATGTACCCATTTTAATCTTATCTTGGAAGGTGGTTTGAAGTGTTTATCTATATCCAGTTTCTGCCAAACTGATTCCAGTTCTCCAAGAATTTTTTTTCAAAAAATGAGTTCTTGACCCAAAAGTTTGCATCTTTAGGTCTTTCAAACTTTAAATTACTATGTTCATTTCTTTTTGGCATTTTGGGTATACAATTTGTTTTCCTGATCTACTACTATGTTTCTCACCTAGTATTAGACTGTATTGATGATTACCACTTTGTAAAATAATTGTAAATCTGGTGCTGCTATGTTACCTTCATTCACATTTATATTTCATTAATTCCCTTACTATTCTCAAAGTATTGTTCTCCCAGATGAATTTATTTTTTTCTAGCTCTACAAAATAATTGTTTGACATGTATGACATTGAATAGGTAAATTAACTTAGGTAGAATTGTCACTTTTATTATATTGGCTTGGCCTACTCACAAGCAATTATATATCTCAATTGTTTAGATTTGTCTTTATTTCTTTTTTTTTCCATTTTTAAAAATTTAGTTATTTAAGTTTTCAACATTCATTTCCACAAAATTTTGGGTTCCTAATTTTCTCTCCATTTCTCCCGTCCCCCCACCCCAACACGACAAGCATTCTAATTACCCCTATCACCCATAAGACCTCCCTTCCCTTAGCCCCATCTTATCTTTTGTCCTGTAGGGCAAGATAACTTTCTATACCCCATTACCTGTATTTCTCATTTCCTAGTTGTATACAAGAACAATACTCAACAGTTATTGCTAAAACTTTGAGTTCCAACTTCTCTTCCTCCCTCCCTCCCCACCCATCCCC
>CM053772.1:147818320-147865144 GCA_028658325.1 Potorous gilbertii
AATAGCAACAATGGGGGGCAGGATAGGATGGAGGGAAGTATAGTTAGTCTTACACAACACGACTATTATGGAAGTCATTTGCAAAACTACACAGATATGGCCTATATTGAATTGCCTGCCTTCCCAAAGAGAATGGTTGGTAGGAACGGATGGGGAGAAGTATGAACTCAAAGTTTTAGGAACAACTGTTGAGTATTGTTCTTGATACCAGGAAATAAGAAATACAGGTAATGGGGAACAGAATGTTATCTGGCCCTACAGGGCAAAAGAGAAGATAGGGTAAGGGGAGGGAGGGATGAAAAAAGAGAGGACAGATTGGTGATATGGGTAATTAGAATGTTCAGTGTATTGGGGAGGGTGGGGGGGACAAATGGGGATAAAATTTTGGAACCCAAAATCTTGTGAAAATTAATGTAAAAAGTTAAATATATAAATTTATTAATAAAAAAATGAAATGATGTGCACAATGGTCTCAGAAATAAAAATGTATGCAAATTCTTACAGTAACTTATAGAAAGTGAAATAAGCAGAACCTGGGGAACACTGTACAGAATCGCAATATTGTATGATGATCTACTATGAATAACAGCTGTTCTCAGAAATACAGTGATCTAAGACAATTTATCAAAAATGTGTCCATTAACAGAGAAAGAATTTGGGAAGCATGAATGCAGATCAAAGATACTCTTCATTTACTTTCTTTGTTTTTCTTGGTTCTTTTTCTGTCTGTGTTTTATTTCACAAAATGACTTGCATGGAAATGTGTTTTGTGTGATTACACATGTTTAACTTATGTCAAATTGCTTGCCTTCTCGATAAGGGGAGGAAAAGAGAGAATTTTGAACTCAAAAATGTGAAAAAAAAGAATGTTAACATTGTTTTTACGTGTAATTATGACAAAACATCAAATAAGATTAAAAAACAAACACAAATCTCTCTTTACACTGCAACTACTATGTTACATGGTCATGATTGGATTATTGCAATGAATTCTTGTTATGCAATATTGTTGGTCTTCTTGTGTATCGCTTCCTTAAAAGTCTTTCCTTATTACAGTCTGTCCTTCACGCAGTTACCAAACAATCCTCCTTAAACAAAGATTTGAATATTTCAGATGTCTATTTAATTAATTCAGGTAGCTTTCTATTACTTATTAAGCTTCTCCTAGCTGCTATCACTGGACAGGTATTCTCCCTTTTCAAGAAGGAATAAACAAGTATTAAAAAGAAGTTCTCAACAACATTATTGCCTGTTTGAAGTGATTTCTTTCATGTAATCAATAGCCTATCCTAATCCATGGAGTCTCAGAATCAGCAGCCTTTTCCTCTTGATGTTTTCCAAAATTATCTTCTTTTTTTGCTTGTGCATACATTGCGACCAGATGAAAAAAAGTTCTTTTGAGGGACTAATTTAATTCCCCTCCCCTCCCTCATTCCTTCCTTCCTTCTTTCCTTCTTTCTTTTTTTCCTTTCTTCCTTCTAAGCTTTATTGTCAAAAGAGAACAAGTGAGGGAATGAAGAGTGGGAAGACAGAGAGAGAGAGAGAGAGAGAGAGAGAGAGAGAGAGAGAGAGAACAGAAGGAAAGAATTTTGAATTACTTTTAGTCCAGAATTAAACTTATAGGTGTCTCTTTGTGCGTATTCTTTAAAAATAAAACAAAACACTATATATATTCATCATTTGACTTCATCTTTTACAATATTTTTATCTCATTAAATTATTTTTGGTTTTTAGTATAGTTCAACTTAAGGATATAACACTTGTGTTTGGGATTCACTTCCTTTTCAAATTCATCTTTCATCTTCATTTCCTTTAAATCTGAGCTCAAAATGCAGCCTCTTGCATTTAGTCAGAGCAGATATTTTAGCGTTCATGGGAATGGATAGATCACTATTCCATGACATAAAATTCTTTAGAAGTTATGAATAGAAAATTCTCAAAAGGGAAATTTTAAAAGTAAGAAGAAAAGTATGTATAATGAGGAACACAGTGGAAAACTTAAAAAACATGAGGCAGTATAGTACAGTTGGTATGGAGCTAGCCTTACAGTCAGTAAAAACATGGGTTTCATTTATGCTTGTCTCTAACTCATGGATGATATGATCTTTGGTGACTTAACTTCTCAGTTCTTCAGGATCTCTCTAAGACTATAAACTGTAATGAAGATATTAACCTACATTGTTGAAGGAAATTTCTTCATATTGAATTGTGGTTCTAATATCCTCTCACTATATTAAAAATATAGAAAGTGAAAATAAATACAGATAATACAATGAATAAAGCAGTATATTATGGTCTTAGAATACTTGAGACTGAAGTGCCAAACCAAAAAATCATCTGAGACTCTGCAGGAAAGCTAAGGGCAAAAATGTGTATGTGAATGTTTTGGGTTTTATCTTATTTTTTTCAAATCCAGTCCAAAATTTCTTCACTCCTATTTCTTAAATATTTAGAAACTTCATTAACTTATTATTAGTCATTGAAATCAGATGACATTGCTTTCAATCTGGACTGTTCCTGGCTTTGTAACTTTGACCAAGTCAGTTAACTGCTCAGTTTCTTCATTTGTAAAATGGGAATAATACTTGAGCACTGCCACGTTCACACGGGCTATATGAGCATTAATAGGGAGAATTTATGTTAAAATTTTTGTAAAGTGTAAATGATATAAATATCCTTCTTCTTTTCTCTTCTTCCAACATTGGCTTTAGGATCAATTCCTGTACACAAAGCCAACCTCAGGTGTCTTCTGGCATCTATAGATACAGGATGTGTATGTTGTTCCCTGGTTACAAAGAGCCTTACCTCTTCAATTCCAGCTTGATATGCTCTCATGAAGTAGAGAATCATTTTCTGTCTCTTAACTGAGAAATTACAAGGATTTTACCCCATTTCTAATGCCTTTTACTTCAGTAGGTAGAAGTTGACAAATAGAAAATATCTGATAAGTTAAGCTATGCCAATATGTTAATAACCTTAATCATCACTCTTTCTAGGATTTTTTTTAACACATGCCTCGGAACACTGAATTTAAAAAAGAATTGACTGACAGGAATAACCACACCTTCAATTTTTTATATATTTCTAAATAACAAGCTTTCTCTTCCTTTGTGTACCTGATGAGAACCAATTAAGGAATTAAAAAAATGCTTATCATGAGGACAATAGAAATCTGTTTTCCCAAGTCTTTTATAATGCTACAGAATTTTTTTTGAAGTAAACATATTGCTATTTCATAATTTTGTAAAAATATGCTTAGCTTTGATTTTTCATTATTCTCAGCTTTCTTCTTTCTGGAGAATTAGTGTTGAATTTTCAAGTTCCATCTCATAGTATTAAATTTGTTTTCTATAGGTTTAGTTTGTCTTGTAACTTGATTAAATGATTCCTGAAAATCATATCAAGTTAAAAACAAAATAAAAAACAGACAAAGCCCAAATCTTCAATGTAAATGCCATTGCATTCATTGTATTGATTCCTATCTCCAAGCAAGAAGAGGTTATACAGCCATACATATACTCTATGACTGGTAGAAAATGCAATTGGCCCTGAATTTCCATATAGAAATGAAAATGTTCTTAAGTGACACATAATAATAAACCATTGAGAGGTCCTGCTGTACTAGAATGAACATGGAAAGTGATTATTTCTGAAGTATAAATTGTGAAATTTGCATTAACATGAGAAGTGTAAGCCTAATTAACCTAGCAGACTAGCTATGGAGTATATCAAGGATTATGTTATCTCTTAGGGAGAATTTTTTCTATCTGCATTTTTCAATGAAATGTATAAATAAAAATTTAACATGAGAATCCAAAAATTTTAATGAGAAAGGAAACTAGAGTATTGCTAATTACTAGAATATTTGTAAGTGCTTATTGAACAGAATAGACAAATCTTAAGGAGTCAGAGGATATGAGCATCCATATGAATTTTATCATTAGATGTTAAACTGTTAGGTAAAGTAAAAATGGTCATGCATGATTTACATGGCATCAGTGAGTAATGTAACAAGTCTTAATAGCTAAATTGTTGAATGAATAGGAAAAACTAATCCAAGAGAAGAAAAGGAAATTTGTTCTCATGCACTCTTCAGATGAGCCTGAAAAATCAAATGTGCTTTTTTATTTGGTGTTGTGGTTCTACAGCTTTGACTTGGCAGCTCCAAATGAAGACTTGGAATATCATCACTCTCTCTTTAGTACATAATGTTTATTGATGATAGCTAAAGTATTTAAGTAAAGACTATCCATGTTTTAGTTCCAGGGAAGAAAGTAGGCAGAGACTTTGCCATTTGAAATCTCTTCTCTCTCGGCCTAGTAAGATGCAGTAAGTAGGGTGGAGTATGGGTCACTGCCAAAGCCATCATTTAAGATTTTGTGTTTGACACTGTACCCTTCATTGATCTATTTAAAAATATCAGAATAAGTCTTAAAAATGTATTTCTAAAATAATTCTAGCAGCAATGTATTCTGAAGACATTGAATTGATAATGAGTTTTATACATTTAAAAATATGGGAAAATCATTGTATATTTTAGTTTTAGGGAAAGAAAAAGGAGACTCAATAATTGTAGTAAACTAATATTCTTCCTAGTATTTTTCTCTTCTTATCAATTCTATAATAAACATTTAAAAATCAATGTGTTTAACACTGAATCACTCAGAGAAACAACGATAATAGCTCACAGTTTTCTGGATCTATACAGTTTAAAGAGGTAGTAGCTTAGTGGTTCCCTTCTTGGAGTCTGGAGGATATTCTTTCAAGCCTTCCTCTACTATATACTAGAGTTGTGACCATAGAAAAAAACCCTGAAACTCAGGTTATGGACAATACAAGTTATCCTTCTGAATCTAGGAAATTTCCACACTGCTACTTTCTTGTATCAAAGAGATTCCAGTTCTGGACCAAATACAATGATTTCACAGTAATGCCATAAAACTCTTATGTTCCAGACAAACTGTTATTTGGCAGTCTTTATAAAAGACATTTCATCTGCTGCATTGCTGTCCTCACAGAGGTTATATATTCCACATCTGGATGTTCTCCTTCCTTACTTTCACCTCTTGGAATCCTTATCTTCTTTTTATGATTCAACTAAAGTACTACCTCCTACTACAGGAGACCTTTTCTTCCTGAGCCTTCTGGTTTTGAGTGCTCCTCTCTCAAATCACATTTTATTTACTGTGAACATATTTCATATTTACTTATCTATTATTCCTCTATTACAACATACATTTCTTGAAAGGACTATCTTCCTTCCTTCCTTCTTCCCTCCTTTGCCTCCATCTGTCTCTCTTTCTCATGCACATCCCCAGAAACTTGAACAGTTCCTTGAACATTTGTTGTTATTGATGTTATCGATGATGTGTCTGACTCTTCATGACCTCATGGGCCATAACACCTCAATACTATCCATGGGGTTTTCTTGGCAAAGTTGCTGGAATGATTTGCCATTTCCTTCCCCATTAGGTTAAGGCCAACAGAGGTTAACAAGAATCAAACAGCTAGATCAAATTTTAACTCAGATTTTCCTGACTCCAAGCCAGACCCACCTAGCTGCCTTGAATATATAGTAGACACTTAATAAATGCTTATCTTAATCAAATTATTATTAAGTATTTTTTTACAAAATACTTTTATAGTATCCCTTGGAGGTAATTTGGGTCAAGTAAAATTATTTTAATCATTCCATCAATGAAGAAATGATGTTCTGAGATGTCAACTGAACTGTCCAAAATCACACAATTTCATGACAGATCCAGGACTCAAAACTACACTATGCTACACTGTCTCAAAAAACTGATCTTTCCTAAAGCAAAATGATAATTTCTAGGCATATTTGCAAAAGATATCCTGAATTGTCTTTGATAATAACCAAAAAATATGTACTTTCTTAATCATATTCACTGCTTCAGCAAAATAGGCTAATTATTGTCTAGGGTAATTATAAAATGTCCACTGAGTTACACAGATATATATTCATACCTTCACATTTATTTAATAAAGTATTTCAAAATGTAAATATCCAGGCTTGCAACATATAAAAATAACAAGTTGAAATTGCTAAAATATTCAACACAGGGTCAATTTAAGGAATAAAGTATCTTATTGCATTGAAAATATTGTATTGTGGAAAATTGTCTTTAAAGACCCGTTTCCAAAAACATACTTCTTGAATAATGTGACATATAGTGTACATTTATTAACACATAACATACTTGGGGTGTACAAAAATTAAGTTAAAAATTGAAAATTCTAAATTTTTAGACAGCAAAACTCATCAGAATTCTGTTATAAGGTGTAGATCCATTACGCATCATATAGCCATGAATTGAAGGAAAGAGTTGGGAAATTTTTTCAAATATGGACAAACTATCCAACCAATTTGTCTATTTCAAGACCTTCCCTCTTTTTTCCCCTTAGCAATCTGAGCAATTTGATCAAAAGTAGGTAATTGTTTTCCCTTGAAATACATGAAAAAAAAAAAACTACTCAGACTTTGCATCAGATTCCTACCAGACTTTCCATATCATAGAAATTTTGTAGTGCACTTCAATTTATTTATTCTTATCCCTGAACACAGGCAAGCAAGATGCATCTATGAAATGAATCTTACACTGTGATATCTCTTGCAGCTGAGGTGGATTGCAATTAGCACAACAAAACCCCCTCCCAAACCTCTCTTGGCTTATAAGAAGCAGCTGAGCCAACAACAGCTGCATCATACAATTGAATCCCAATTGAACAATTTCATAAAATTCATTGCTAAATTTCTCATATGTTACACATTACCTGGCTAATTATTGAGTCACATTGCTCTTCTTTCTGCATGTGTTCAGGAAGTCCTGGAGCTTTGGGCTATTTTATCATTCACTTCAGTTCTTCATCCAGTTCTCCTTCATTACTGCCTAATTAACATTCATCAAACTCATTATGTTACTTTAATAGCAACTCATTGATTAACACAGATATATTAGTGGAAAGTCAAGAAAACAACAAGTATAATATGGGCATCATGAGGTAGTTAGGTGTTGGGAAGACAAATTCAAAAGGAAAACTCAGACTTTATACAACAGGAATGTGAAAGTGAGCTAGAAAGTGACAGTATGAATAGCAAAAAGTGGGCAGTTAAATGGTATACCAGATAGAATGCCTTGGAATGTGGAATACTCATCTTCTTGAGTTCAAATATGGCCTCAGATGCTTGACCTGACAACTCTGGAATTTGGTTACAATATTCCTAAGAGTTTTTCTTTTCAAATATCTTTCAGGAAGTGCTTAGTGAATTCTTTTAATATTTATTTTACCCTCTGGTTTCAGAATATCAGGGCAGTTTTCCTTGATAATTTCATGAAAGATGATGTCTAGGCTTTTTTTTTATCATGGCTTTCAGTTAGTCTCATAATTTTTAAATTTTCTCTCCTGGATCTGTTTTCCAGGTCAGTTGTTTTTGCAATGACATATTTCACATTGTCTTCTATTTTTCATTCTTTTGGTTTTGTTTTGTAATGTCTTGGTGTCTCACAAAGTCATTAGCTTCCATCTGCTCCATTATAATTTTTAAAGATCTATTTTCTTCAGTGAGCTTTTGAACCTCCTTTTCCATTTGGCTAATTCTGCTTTTTAAAGCATTCTTCTACTCATTTCCTTTTTAGGCCTCTTTTACCATTCACTTGTTAATTTCTTTATCTTTTTTTATGTTTCCTTTCTCAAACTGTTGACTTGCTTTTCATGATTTTCTTGCATTGCTCTCATTTCTCTTCTCAATTTTTCCCCCATCTCTCTTACTTGATTTTCAAAATCCTTTTTAATTTCTTCCATGGTCTGAAACCATTACATATTTCTTTTGGAGGGTTTGGATGCAAAAGCCTTGACTTTTGGATCTTCCTCTAATTGTGTACATTGTTCTTTCTCACCAGAAAGGATTGAAGAAAATACCTGCTCACCAAGAATATAACCTTTTATTGTCTTATTCTTTTTCCCTCTTTTGGGTATTTTCCCAGTCAGTTACTTGACTTTTGAGTTCTTTGTCAAGAGGAGGCTATACTCTGAGGCCTTGTAAGTTCTCAGATCCCCCAAGGTGGCACAATCAAGAGAGAGGTGTTTACTCCTCTTCTGACCTGCACTCTGCTCTGGGAGCAGCTACAAACACTTTTTCTGCCCAAGATGTGAGAATAGAATTCCTCTCCAGAGCCTCCACCAGCTCCACCAGGCCAGCCAGTGCTCCTCTTCACCCCAGAGCTGTCACTCAGGGTTGAGATCCAGATCAGCTGTTCAATTTTCCCAGGATTTTCAAGCCATGACTCCAACAATGGAAGCTGCTGCTGCATGGAGCCAGGGCTAGACCACTGTGTTCCATTCTCACCCACGTTAATGAGCTTTCTCACTGACTTTTGAAGCTCTCCTTGGCATTTGTGGGTTGAGGAATTGGGGAATCCCAATTGCTGCAGTCCTGTCCCTGCTGGGATGTGACCAAGGCTGAGCTGCACTTTGCATCGTTCCCAGAGTGATAGACCTTTCTTGTCAGCCTTCCAGGATGCCTTGGGCTGGAAATCTCTTTCACTCTGTCACTTTTTGACTTTTGCTGTTGTAGAATTTGTTTAAAGTCATTTTATACAGGTATTTTATGGGCTGTGAGAGGAGAATTTCTAGAGGTGCATCCTTGTACTCCTTTTATTGGATGGAGTGTAAGTGGATTTACAAATGAGCAGAACAAGGGAATGGGAAAATAGTAACAAAGGAAGGGAAGATTATTTTCTTTTTAAAAAAATCACTTACATGGATATTTATTGTAGTTGATTAGGAAAATTTAAGGATGTGGTGGCAAAATTGTTACTACATTCATGGAAACTGTGAATGTTTCAGATAGGAGAAGTATTATCTTTTCAATCATATTGACATCTAAATAAATGGTGCCAATGCTAAGACTCAAAACCATGCTATGTTCTTGCTTTATTCCACACTATATTACATTCTAAACCTTGTTTTTCATTTGTTTACTTTGCCTTCTCTGAAAAATATTTGAACTTCATGTTAAATTAAAACAAAATTTTCGAGTTCAGAAATAACATCGTAAAATATATATAGTTCCTCTCTGATTATTGAACAGCATGCACTTTTTTCTGTGACCACCATTATTGCAGTTATTTCTTACTATAATTATTAAATTTCTCATTTCACCCCCTTTGGTTTATATGGGTATGTTATCTACATCAATGTACTTATTTTTATTTAATATTTTGCATAATGATGATTTTATGATGATTCCTGAAATTTGTAGTATGATTCTGATTAATGTTTTCCTCAGTTACTATTGCAAAATTTTGTGTAAAACTCATGCTAAAATATTTGTGGAAATGAAATTTATTCTACTTTTAAGAAATTTGTGCAACAGTGATGTTGCAGTGACTCGATTGAGAGAGGGGATAGCTGTATCTCTCACCATACCTAACTTTTGCAAAGAAACAGAAATTCAGGAGAAATTCCACTTCAAAAGATGGAGGGAAGAGAAGTAGTAGCCTTGAACACATATTTTCATCATTTTACTATTCTTTTGGGAGGGGGACAATCGCTTAAAAATATTTATGTGTTTGTTTTTAGTTTTCAACATTCTCTTTATAATGTTTTGAGCTCTGATTTTCCACTACCCTACCCACCCTCCTTCCTGAGACAGCATGTAAACTGATAGGCTATGCATATTTAATCATATTAAATATATTTACACAATAGTCGTGCTGTGAAAGAAAAATCAGAACAAAAGCGATGGAGCATGAGAAAGATAAAAAAAAGAAAATGGTATCCTTCAATATGCAGTCAGACTCCATTGTTATTTCTCTAGATGTGGATAGCATTTTCCATCATGAGTCTTTTGGAATTGTCTTAGATCATTGTATTGTTCAGTCATCACACAATGTTGCTGTTACTCTGTGTAATGTTCTCCTGTTTCTGCTCACTTTTCTAAACATCAGTTCATTTAAAGCTGTTGAATTTTTTCTGAAATCCACCTGCTCATTGTCTCTTATAGAACAATAGTATTCCATTACATTCATAAACCACAACTTGTTCAGCCATTCACCAATTGATGAACATCCTCTCAATTTTCCAATTATTTCACTGCAAAAAGAGCTGTTTTAAATATTTTTTGTACATGTAGGTCGTTTTTCCTTTTCTATGATTAGTTTGCGATACAGAACTCGTAGTGATATTGTTGAATCAAAGGGTATACAGTTTTATAGCTCTTTAGACATAGTTCAAAAGTGATCTCCAGAATGCCTGTATCAGTCCATAACTCCAAAAACAATGTTTGAGTGTTCCCATTTCCCCACATCTTCCCCAAATATAAATGTTTATTTGTGTCATTAACCAATCTGAAAAGTGTAAGGTGGTATCTCAGAGTTGTTTTGATTTGCAGTTCTCTAATCAATAGTGATTTAGAGCATTTTTTTTGGAATGACTGTAGATAGCTTTAATTTCTTTCCTTAAAAACTGTCTGTTCATATCCTTTGACAATTTATGAAGTAGGGCATGACTTGTATCTTTATACATTTGACTCAGTTCTTTATATATTTTAGAAATGAGAACTTCATCAGTTTATTTTATATTTTGCAACTGTGCTAAAGTTGTTAATTATTTCAAGAAATTTTTCACTTGATTCTCTATGATTCATACTTATTTATTGAGAAACTCTTCTTTTATCCATGGATCTGACAAGTGTATTATTATAAACTTACTTAATTTCTATCACCATTTATGTCTAAATCATATCCAGTCTGACATTATTTTGATCTTGTGTGAGCTTCTGGTCTGTACCTAGTTTTTGCCAAACTAATTTGCAGTTCACACTGCAGTTTTTTGTCAAATGAAGAGTTCTTGCCTCGCAAGGTTGGATCTTTGGGTTTCTTAAAAACTCTGAATTAGTATGGTCATTTACCATTGTATATGTACTTAATCTATTACAATTATCAGTTGCTCTATTTCTTGCATAGTACCAGACTGCACTTATGGTGACTATTTTGAAAAATAGTACTGCTAGACCACCTTTCCTCACATTTAAAAAAATTGACTCCATGTTTTTTACCTTTCATTTTTCCAGATGAATAAGTTTTTTTTTAATTTCTATAAAATAATTCCTTTCCAGTTTGATTGGTCTGACATTTATTAAGCAAATTTATGTAGAATTGTCATTTTTATTAGATTATCTTAGTCTATCCAATATTTTTTTGCATTTGTTTACATGTGACTTTTTGTCAAAAGTGTTTTATAATCTTGTTCACATAGACCCTAAGTTTCACTTGGTGCTTAAGATTCCCAAATGTTTTATAATGACTCTATCTACATTAAGTGAAATTTATCTTTCTATCACTTCTTCCTATGTTTCGTTCATAATATGTGTAAAAGCTAATGATTTATGTGGATATATTTTATATCATGAAACTTTGTTAAAATTAATTGTTTTAACTAGTTTTTTTAGCTGGTTCTGGAGGGTTCACTAATGTATGCCATCATATCATCTGCAAGACGTCGTACTTTTATATTCTCATTGCCTCTGGTTATTCCTTCAAAATATGTTTCTTTATTTATTGCTATAGCTAGCATTTCTAATACAATATTGAATAATAACTGTGATAATGGACATCTGTGTTTTGCCCATGATCTTATTGGGAAAACTTTTAGTTAATTCCCAATGCAAATAATATTTAATGGATATGGAGCCAAGATGGTGGAGTGAGAACAACTATTCACTTCAGCCCTTAGACAAACTCCTTCCAATACCTATAAAAAAGAGAATCTGACTGGATTTTGGAGGGGCAGAATCCAGTAGGAGACAGACTATGGAAGATTCACAGCCCAGGATAGACTGAAAGGTCTACAGGAAGGATCTATTTTGCAGGACTGGAGGAGCACACAACGCGCAGATTGTACCAGAGCATCTTCACCCCAACAGGGTCGAGCAGGAAGCTCCAGGCAGTCTGAGGCAGGTGCCACACTGTGGAATCTTAGACATATCAACCCAGGACAGGAGTCCAGTGGAACTGAGCAAGTAAGAGCAACAGAGCCCCAGGTATCTGTATCACTTCTCCTGAGACCATCAGCCTGCAGATTAAATGTCTGTAAGTCACCTACTTGAACCTCTGGGAGCCAAGATGGCAAAGTGATCTGTAAATGATCTTCATCTCTCCTTGTTCACCTTGAAAAACCCATAAAATATTTCCGCAGAAAAATCCTGGAGCAATGGAGTCAACTGAATTTCTAAACAGTCTCTTAGTATGTGAGATTAGAAAAATCACTAAAGAGTGTCCCTGTTGCTGTGGCTGAAGGGGGACCAGTGAAGGAACAGAGCTGTCCCAGACAGCCCCACCTCAGCAAACTGGGAGAAGATCCTGAGTTCCAGTAGGTGGAGCCCTCAACCACCAACACCAGGGCCCAGGTGTGCCTCAGCACCTCAAGGGAATTGGGAAGACACTAGTGCAAATGGAATCATCAACTGCTGAGCTTGTCTGTGCTCTAGGTCAGCAGAGGAGACCTGCTGTATTCAGACCACACCTCCTCCACACTTAACACAGCTAACTTCAGGACAGCTCTGGGGAAATCTAAAAAGACTTCACCTGACCTCTGCTTTCTCACACCTCTGCAAGCTAAGCACCAGGTTTGCTGCAGCATTTTAACTTCTAGCTGAAAGAACCAAAGGCCACAATACACAAAGCTTCAAGTTCAATGCATAAGAACTGTGGGACTGAGCCCCTTATGCCCTAGAAGCAGAGATATAATTTAAAAGCCAGGAAATGGTTGAGTAAGAATCAAAGCAAAAAACACCATAGAATCTTTCTATGGCCACAAGGACCAAAACAGGAATGCCAAACAGGTCAACATTGAGACTGTACTTCCATCTGAAACTTCAGAAGAGGTTATGAACTGCTCTGAAGCACAAAGAGCCTTCTTGGAAGAGCTCAGGAAGGATTTTAAAAACCAGATTAGAGAAATAGAAGAACAACTGGCCAATGACTTTAAAAATATGAAAAAAGAATTCACTGAAGAGAGCTACTCTTTAAAAAGGAAAATTGGACAAATGGAAAAGGAAGTGCAAAACTTAACTGGGAAAATTGAACAAATGGAAAAAGAAGTTCAAAAATTAACTGAAGAAAATAACTCCTTAAAAGGAACAATTGGACAGATGGAAAAGGAGATGCAAAAGTTAACTGAAGAAAACAATTTGATGAAAATTAGAATTGGACAAGGAGAAGCTAATGATTATATGAGACATCAAGAACCAGTCAGACAGAATCTAAAGAATGAAAAGATAGAAAAAAATGTAGACTATCTAATTGGAAAAACAAATGACATGGTAAACAGAGTCAGGAGAAAAAATCTAAGAACTTTTGGTGTACCAGAAAGCCATGATAAAAAATAGAGCCTAGACAATATCTTCCAAGAAATCATCAAGAAAAACTGCACAGAAGTCCTAGATCCAGAGAGCGAAATAGTCATCAAAAGAATCCACCATTCACCTCCCAAAAGGGATCCCAAACTAAAAACACCAAGCAATATTGTTGTAAAATTCCAGAACTGTCAAATGAAGCAGAAAATACAACAGGCAGCCAGAAAGAAACCACTCAGATGTCGAGGAGCTACAGTCAGGTTCATATAGGATCTTTCAGCTTCTACATTGTAAGATTGCAGGAAATGGAATATGATATTCTGTAAGGCAAAGAAGCTGGGACTACAATCAGCAAAGTTGAGTGTAACATTTTAGGCAAGGAGGTGGAAATTCAATGAAATAAGGAATTTCCAGACCTTCCTGATGAAAAAGTCAGAAGTCAATAGAAAATTTGATCTTCAAACACAAGTCTTAAGAGTGCCTCAATTGATTCTTATAAGCCAAAAGTGGTTTGGGAAGGGCTTTTGTTGTGCTAATTACAATCCACCTCAGCTACGAGAGATAACATAGCATAAGATTCATTTTATCTTACTTGGCTGTCTTCAGGTATAAGAATAAATAAACTGTATTTCCACAATACTCAGGTTGTTTCAAGCTGCTTGCAATATTGTCTCCTATATCTGGGAACTCTGGAATTTGGCTACAGTATTTCTACGAGTTTTCTTTTTATGGTCTCTTTCTGGAGATGATTGATGAATTCTTTCCATTTTTATTTTTCCCTCTTGTTATAGAATTCATTTTAGAATCATTTATTGAAGGTTTTTTGAAAGTTTTGGGGAGAGAGCTCGGGAAGATCTCTGCTTCTACTCTGCCATCTTGGCTCCCTTTGATGTTATTTCTGAGGGAAGCTGGGGAAAACTAAGGCAACTTCCTGACTTCTCTCTTTCTTGGCTCCACCTGTCCAGCCATTTTCCTTAGTGAAGTGTGGTACCTATTTTTTTTTAACCATTTGACCAATTCTTTTTTTAACATGTTATTTTCTTCAGCATTTCCTCTTTTAACAAGTTGCCATTTGTCTTTTTGTAGTTTTCCTGCCTCTCTATCATTTCTTTTCTCACTTTTTCCTTTACTATTATTACTTGATTTTTAAAATCATTTTCTATGTCTTCCAAAGATTCTTGTTAAAATTGAAAAAAAAATGAAAATCCAATTTCAATTTTGCTTTTTGGTTCTGCTTATAGATATTTTCATCATGTTGTTTTCTGAGTTTGTTTTCTCATCTTCCTTGCAATCATATCAACTTTTTATGGTAGGAAATTTTTTTGTTGTTGTCTGCCGATTTTTCCAAGATATTTCTTTACTTTCCAGTTTTTGTTAAAGTTGTCATCTATTCACTTCAGTCAATGAACAGCCACTCTCTCAATATTCTGACTTTTCCACATTGCTGTTTTCTGGGCTATCTCAGGGTTGCTGTTGTTGTTTTCACTTCTTCTAGTGTGGTGTGATCTAGGGAATGTTGTGGTCACTGATCTTGTGGCCTGTTTTCTGGTCCTTACCCAGGAAGTTCCCCTAATCCCTTGCAATTATATGCACTTCTCTGCACCATGGAACTGCAACCTAGAAATAGCTAGGGGCAATGGAATTTCTTACAACTGCTGGTCTCAGTGGTAGCATTGTAATCTATTTCTCAGAAATTGTTTAATCGTTTTGCTGGTCTGTATTCTAAGCACATCAGAATCTGTCACTGATGGTGTTGCCACTGCCTCCAATGCCCATAACTGATATTCCCACCCCATGAACTCCAGGCTACCTCCAATCCCAGTGTCCCAGATTTGTGCTTCTGACAGCCTAAATTGTTTTCAGTTGGAAAAATGTCCTACTTCAACCTTTTGTTGACCCTGCCACTGAAGAATTCAATTTGAGGTGTTATTTTAAGTCGCTTGGAAGAAAATGTTGGGAATGTTGAGTTATAAAACTTCCTCTACTTTGCTATCTTAACTTTTCCCCCTCATCACCTAACTTCCACCTTTAAAGCAATTTTGATTGAAATTACTAGTTCCCTGTCAGGAGTCAGTAAGCTGCTTTCTAGTCAGACAGGTATATAGGTCATTCAGGGAGTTACTAGTATTTCTGGTGAGAGTACTTGTGAAACACTTTCTCAGGATTGTTCACTCAGCTTTGGTATCCACCTGCCACTCAAATCAGACCTATGGCTCCAAGAAATTGTAGCACCAACCATACATGGAATCACTGGTTACAGCAAATGGAGAAGTTTTGGATGCTTTCAGTAAGCTCACTTACCTTGGCAGTATACTTTCAAGAAATGTACAAATTGACCCATACATTGCCAGACTTATCTTACCAGACTGAAGGTCTACAGAGCTGTTGTGCTGACCTCATCATTGTGTACCTGTGAAACCTGGACAGTATACCAGACTGTTCACAGGAATATTTTAGATCTCTTTGTTTCACTTGCCATTCTAAATTACATTTTTACTACTTTGTGAAATGAATCATTTAACAATGTCCTAATCCCGATTTGTAAATGCAAGAAGAGGTTTCCTAGAACACTGTATACCAATAGATCATTGACAATTTCTCTATCAGGAACATGAAAGAATAAGAAAATTGCGTAATAATGATGGGATCCAACTTGGAGTTGGAAGGTTCCATTTACCACTCCTGTGTTATTTTGGATGTCTGTAAAATGTCAGTTTTTTCTTTGTGTCCCAAGTGTTTCACACTGTTTCGTGTTTGGAATTGAATGAATGAATGAATGTAAAGACACTAAATCTCTCGTAACTTCAGTTTATTTACCTGTGAAATTGAAACCATAGATGTATATCTTTAAGTTTATAGGTACTTTAGAGATCATCTAGCCTTTCCTTCTCATCTTGTAAATTATGAAAGTGAGCATATTCCCCATAATATGTATTTTGTAAGGATACTGCAAAGAAACTACTTTTTAAAGTGTAAAATTCTTTAGATAGTAGAGATATCAATATAGTTATCATTTCCATAGCTTCCACAAACATGTATCAGGATTAAAGATATTTTGAAGCTCTTATACTAAAAGTTGCCTTTAAAACTTAACTGAACTGATGCACATAAATTTTAGAAAAAGTTTTCTCTGGATTCCTTAACCCATTTGGAATCTGATCTAAATGAAAGGCCTTTGTGGCAAGGCCCATTCATGAAAGAATTATTTCCTAAATTGAAAATACAGGTATAACTTCTCTTATGGAAACTTCTTTCTTTCTTTTCTTCTCATTCCAAAATATTAGTTACTTGGCTCTTTGAAAGTCTTGTTCCTTTGGAATAGAACTTCAATCTTCACTAACCTCGATTTTCCTTTCTGTTGTGCTTCTTAAAAGTGATTTGCACTTGAAATATTTATTTTAGCAATAAGGAAAGATGTTTGTAAAATAATACATTTTCCAAATTGACCCTACAACATTTAATTTCATTTTTTCAGGATGATATTTATTGATGCCAGTTTACATTTCTATCCAAATAAGCTATTTGAGAAATGCATAGAAATTTTAGGCAGTCACATAAGACATTCACTAGCAGTGGTTTGGTCAATTTCAGCATGTAGATTTCTTTTTGCTTAAATTGTTTTTATTACTGTTTTATGAAAATGCATTTCATGCATATAAAAACAACCAGCAAAATAGCTTTCACAATATTGTAAAGTAAAAGCATACACAGCATAAACAAAATTAAAAAGAAATAAAAATGACTTTGCTGTCACTATGCATTAAAGTCTCATTCCCCAAAGAAAAGTTATTTTAAGTGTGTAAATGTTGGGACAATGTAATATAGAATTATGGAAAATAGTATAATATGAGGTTCAGTGTACAAATTTATATTTAATGATTTCCTAATTGATGATAAGAATCTAGTAAAACTGATTACCTATCAGTAGGTATAACTAAAAGTGCCTTAGGCTGTTTGTTAACTACTTTCTTCCCAAATTTCTAAATGGATAACTGGATAATAGTTGGTACCACGTAACCGTGGGGAAATAGACAGTAAAAAAAAATATAGTACCTGACACAGAATAAAGAAAACAACTTGGTTTGAATCTTTATTCAATTTACTAGCCTCATGACCTTGAACAAGTCATTAAGCTCTTCTAAGTCTCAGTTGCCTTAACTGTGCAACTTGTAGCCCAGCATACCCTGAGATTCAGGGTAGGGTAGATGAGGTCAGATCAGGGAGGCTTGTACTCAACATAATTAATTTCTGTGTTTGCATCATTATTTCCAGTGAGAAATGCACCAAGAAACCTCCAAAATAAAGTTCAGAAACTGATCATGCCTAGGTTTCTTCATATGTGGGTAATACTGTCTCTCATTCCTGGTCAAACATACAGATTTACAAATGCTACTGGATATGAAACAGACATTAGTTTACCCCATACAAAAAGGGAAATGATACTGAAAAATCAAGGGACCTCCAAAACAGATACAGAAAGCACTTAAACTTTTCCAAATAATTTTCAGTTGTGTTGGAAGGGTACAAACTTTGCCTTTTTCATTATATTAAGTTTTTTTTTCCACATAGAATTATGTGGTCTGCTCCCCTTCCCCTAGTCCCACTTCAGACTCATTTCACACTATGATTGATACATTATATAAAGTGACCATATTTGATGTTCTTTCTGAACAATAAATAATCTTCCTTTTAGATTTGTACTTTATAAGTGACACACGTGTTTGCTCTTCAAGTAGGACACTACCCAAAATCTATGTGAACTATCCTCTTATTTCTTTGAAGAACAATGTCTGCTTAAAGAATTCAAATCCTTCTCTCTTTATGTGGAGAAACATTATACTTAACTGTCCTTCCAGTTCTCATACAAGCATGCCCACATTTACACCTTTTCCATGTGTTTCTGCTATAAATTGACACTAAATTCAGGATGAGGAAGAAGAAATCTCCCTCTATTATGAACTCACGACCAAAATGAGGAAGCTACAGACAGAAATGAAAATGATAAGAAAGGAGAGGAAAGAGGAGAGGAGAACACAAGAAAGAAGATGAGAGGACAAGAAGATAGGAAAATACAAATAAGGGAAGGGTAAAGAAAACAAGGGAAGAGGAGGAGAAGATAGGGCAAGGGAGGGGAGGAGAGAGAGGAAGACAAGG
Organism: Potorous gilbertii; assembly: GCA_028658325.1. Taxonomy (NCBI): domain Eukaryota; kingdom Metazoa; phylum Chordata; class Mammalia; order Diprotodontia; family Potoroidae; genus Potorous; species Potorous gilbertii. Next base: position 147,836,853 of record CM053772.1, read on the forward strand.
GAAAAGGAGGGAAGTTGGAAGGAAGAACAGGGGATGAGAGAGGAAAAGAAATGAGAGACAAAGAGAGAAAGGGAGAGATATACAGATACAGTGACAAAGAGAGAAAGAGGGGAGAATATGGAGAAATTTCCATTTACAGGGCACAACACAAGATTATATATAAAATTACAAATCTCTTTCATACTATTTAAAGCACTATGTGTATCAAATTCTATTGTGAAAACAAGTTCGGTAATGACGATTTGGTTGGTTTCCACAGTAGCCACAGTAGTTACAAATTAAGTGGAAAAGAATCTTCCCGACTTTTTGTTTGCTTGCTTGCTTTTTTCTCATCTTTTAGGGCACTAATAATGTTGACAAAACTCAAACTCAGTACTAATACGGTAGATCATATTTAACTTCTTCCATTCAACATGTTTTTGTGCAATTGTTCCTTCTTTCTCATATTCATGGCTGGGGATGACACAGCCATTCTTGTATTCATCCAGTCTCAACATCTTTAAGCATAATTCAAAGATATGCTGTAAGTTTTCTCATATCATTTGCTCCAACTCAAACAAGTAGAAATCATTTCTATGGCCTCCATGACCAAAAGTAACTCAGGTTCTGCTTGGTGAACAACACCCTACTTGTTGATACTGCACAGGCCAATTTAGATGGGTCTCATTGTGAAAATCCTCCCCCTAACTTTTTTTATCCTTCCATAGAAACCTGCCTCTTATAAATGACTACCATTGGTTTGAATTTTATCTCCAAAGAAGTTTCATCCTTCAAGTTTTCATCCATCAAGTTTCATCCTTCTTTCATACAATCTTCAAATACCTGCAATCAATTATTATTTTCCCTCTAAGTCTTCTCTTCTGCTGACTAAAAACAACCAGTTCTCTGTATCAGTCCCTACATGGTATTAGTTTATATTGTTTACCATCTTAATTGCCCTCCTTTGGACTTCCTTCAGGGTTCGTGGTACTTTTCCTCAACATTCATTTACAATTTCCTTCTCACCTTCAATCACTTCATCATGTGCATAGTTTCTATACCATATTCAAATACAAGTTCCTTGAGAGCTTATATTTTTAAAAATTGTCTGCAAGCAGGAATTATAGTACAGGAGATGTCACAAACAAAACATTGTGAACCAACTAGTTCTTTCAGTTGAATCAAATTAAAATCATTTATTAAGTAAAGAATATAATATAGTTAGATACTATTTACCTATTATTTATATTGCATATGTAAATGTATTTGTATTATATATTACATATATTTACATTGTATACATATTAGGTAAAGAATATAACATAAATGAAAATCTGGTCTTTCGGTCTTTCATTTTTAGAAGCATATATGTTGTTGGGGGGGCTTGGAGAGGATTGATGGAAGCAATGATATTTGTGTATTGTTTCTTTATGAAATTCTTTACAACCATGCGACATAGCCTCTTACTTATATTATTATATGCATTTAACAGGAAAAAAAACATCTCAGAATGGAAAGTAATGGTTTGACTGCGGAAAGTCGGCCAATAAGTTCCAGAGGCAGGATTTAAACCCTTATCTGGCCGTTAAAAACAGAGACAAGATTTAAACTCTTATGCCAGCTCTCTGCCCACTAAGCCATGCTGCTTCTTCATCATGGATATATACAAGAACTAGAGAAAACAGAAAAGAATTTTATAATATAACCCACACTGCAAACTGCAGAGTCATCACAAAGTAAAGGAATAACAAGACAGGGAAACCTTTCTGGAGAAAATATATTCTGAATTGATTTCTTTTTGGCAACAGTTGGGGTCAAGTAACTTGCCCAGCGTCACATAGCTAGTAAGCGTCTGAGGCAGAATTTGTACTCAGGTCCTACTGTCTCCAAGGCCTGTGTTCTATCTGCTGTGCCACCTAGGTTACCCTTAAGTGTGGCCTTGAAGTACATAATGTATGCTTTTATCAGAAAAATGTTGAAGACATTTGAGGTGGAGTGAACGTTGTGACCAAAGATGTAAATTTATGATACAAGACTTACTCATCCAGTTATCAACATTCATAACCTCCCTGAGGCATCCTCAATTCTTCCCTCTTTCATCCCTCAAAATGAAACACTTGTTACATTGTCAGTAATAGCTGCAATGTTTCTCAGATTGCACCATTTTCTTAACTCTTATAAAATCACCACTATAATTTAGACATTCATGATCTCTCACCTTAACTATTTGGCTTTCTTATTCCATTCTCTTCCTTCTCCAAATAATCCTATGCACAACTTCTAGATTGATATTCCTTAAATATAGATATAACTATTGCATTTACCTACCCAAGTAGTGACTCTCTAGTAATCACAAATAAAAATGCAAAATTTTGTAACCAAAAGCCTTGTACAATGTGTCTCCCCTTCAACTTTCTCTTCATATTTCTTACTACTATCCTCCATGCATTTTCCACTTTTATCTGGCTGACCAATTATTTGTTATCTGTGTATAGTCTTCCATCTCCCGACCCTAGGCACTTGTGTAGGCTGTCCACTATGTCTGGAATACATTGCCTTCTCATTTATTCCTTTTGAAAACATTAATTTCTTTCCATCTCAGATGAGGTGGTATCTCGTACAAAGGCCTTTCCAGATTATTACAATTCATCTTCCCCCTTTACGTCTCTTCCTGAATACGTGGAGCACACAGCCAGCTATAGTTAGCCCCATAATCTTCTTAAAGTTGAATTGTGTTTATATCCTTTTGATAGGTCTGTGACAGCAGGGTTATTAGACTACCTGGAATCCATGAAAAAAAAGCCTAGGCATCATCTTTCAAGGAATATTCTAGATCCACAGAGTAAAATAGAAATTGAAAGAATCTATAAATCACCTCCTGAAAGAGATCCCACAAGGAAAACTCTCTGGAATATTATAGTCAAATTCCAAAGTTCCTAGGTCAAGAAGAAAATATTGCAAGCAGCCAGAAAAAAACAACTCAAGTATTAGGGAACCACAATCAGGATAACACACGAGTTAGCATCTACATTACAAGACTGGATGGCTTAGAATATGACATTCTGGAGCTGGGGTTACAACCAGAAATCACCTACCCAGGGGGGATAACTGATATTCAGTGAAGTAGAGGAATTTCATGAATTCTTGAGGAAAGACCAGAGCTAAGTATAAAATTTGACTTCCAAATACAAGATGCAAGAGAAGAATGAAAAGATAAAAAGAAAAGAGAAATCATAAGGTACTGATTAAAGATTAACTCTTTACATTCCTATATGGAAAAATGATATTTGTAACTCATGAAACCTTTCTCATTATTAGGTTAGTTGGAAGGAATGATTTCTAAAATTAAGGCTTGAGAAAGAAATCTAATGGAAGGAGAAAGAGAGAGGTAGAATAGGGTAAATTATCTCACATAAAAGAGGCAAGAAAAGCTTTTACAGTGGAGGGGAAGAATGGGGAGGTGACAGGGAATGAATGAAGCTTATTATCATCAGAATTGGCTCAAAGAGGAAGTAACATGCACACTCAAATGAGTATAGAAATCTCTTTTACCCTATGGGAATAAAGAGGCAGAGAATAAGGGAAGGGTAGGAGGTGATAGGGAAGTCAGACAGGTGGAAGGAATAGTCAGAAGCAAAACACTTTTGAGGAGGGACAGGAGACGATAAGATAAATGGGGGGATAAGATGAAGGGAAATATAGTCAGTCTTTTACAACATGAGTATTATGTAAGTGTTTTGCAAGTTATGTAAGTATATGTAACCTGTATCAACTTGATGACAGTGGGTGGGGAGGAGGGAAAGGAGAGAATTTGGACCTCAAAGTTTTAAAAATAAATGTTAAAAATTGTTTTTACTTGTAACTAGGAAATAAGATATGTAGACAATGAGGTATAGTAATCTCTCCTATCTTACAGGAAAATAGAAGGGGAATAGGATGAGAGAAGGGGGGGGTGATAGGAAGGAGGACAGATTGGGGGAAGGGGCAATTAGAAGCAAAACATTTTTGAGGAGGGATAAGGTGAAAGGGTAAAGAGAACAAAATAAATGGAGACGGGAGAATAGGATGGAAGGGAATATAGTTAGCAATAATAACTGTGAGAAAAATTGAAGGGAATTTCTCTGATAAAGACCTCTTTTCTCTAGCATGTAAAAAATTGTGTCAAATTTGCAAAAATAAGAGCTGTTCCCCATTTGATAAATGATCAAGAGATATAATCAGTTTTCAGATGAAGTAATTAAAGCTATCTATACCCATATTAAAAATATTCTAACTCTCTATTGATTGGAAGAAATACAAGTTAGAATAATTCTTAGATACTACCTCATACATATTAGATTAGATAATAGGACAGAAAAGGTAAATAACAAATGTTGGAGGAGATAAGGGAAAATTAAAACACTAATGTGCTACTGATGAAGTTGTACACTGAGTCACCTATTCTGGAGAACAATTTGGAACTATGCCTAAAAGGCTATAAAACCATGCATACCTTTGACATTGCAATGCTTCTTTCTAGGTCTGTATCCTAAAAGATGTAAAAACCAAAAAAGGAAAAGGACCTATATGTACAAAAATATTTATAGTAACTCTTTTATGAGAGTAAAGAATTAGAATCTGAAGGGATGCATGTCAGTTGCGGAATGGCTGAATATGTTGTGGTATGTAATTTTGACAGAATACTATTGTACTGTAAGGAATGATGAGCAGAATGCTCTCAGAAAAACCTAGAAATATTTACACGGGTTGATGCAAGGTAAAATGTACTGTGTACAATGTAGCCACAATATCACAAGATGATCAGTTGTGTATCACTTAGGTATTCTCAGCAATACAATGATTCATGACAACTCTGAAGTACTTAGGATGACAAATGGTATCCATCCCCAGAGAAAGAACAGATGGGATCTGAATACAGATTGAAGAAATTTTTTTCACTTTCTTTTTCTTGAGTTTTTCTTTGTCTGTTTTCTTTTACAACATGACAAATATGGATATGTTTTGCATGACTACACATGTATAGCCTATATGAAATTGCTCACCTTCTCAATGAGATGGGATGGGGTATGAGGAAGGGAGAGAATTTGGAATTCAGTTTCAAAAATGTATGTTAAAGCCCCAATTGATAAATGGTCAAAGGATATATATGAACAGGCAATTTTCAGGGGAAGAAATTAAAGATATCTATAATCATATGAAAAAGTGCTCTAAAATATATGTTAAAATAGTTGTTACATGTAACAGGGAAAATTAAATACTAAATGTATACAGGAAAAAGAAAAGTATCTCTGCTCTGAGACTATTTGTGATTTACTTCATCTGTGATCTTCCAAGGTAATTCCACACAAGTGGTTTCTCACTTTGGTGAAATTATAAACACACACACACACACACACACACACACACATGCACACACAGAAAGAAACTCCAAAACTATTATTCTATGAGTATATTATTTTGTGTAACTACTTAGTTTCTAAAAACTAAAACTGTCTAATTATTTTGTAACATAAGTACAGACAAATAATTTACCATATTGTGGCAATAATAACTGAATGATATTTTAATAGTAAAGAATAAGAATACAGGGTACAAGTGAACAAGGGAAATTAGAAAGATAAAGAAAAGGACATTATCAAAATAAACAGTAAGTGTAAGAGAAAAGTAGGGAATATCACTTAGGACAACAGTGTCCTATTGATTTTCCGTACTACAGTCATTTTTGTAAAAGTGGTAATGGCTAGGTTCCCATATCCCTTACCAAATGGCATATTACACAGATACCAAGATGATAACATGTTAACTTAGTTTTACACCCAATAATGTCTTGCAAATTGTGAACCCCTTCCTCTGATTTGACTGAAAGGATAATTGGTTGGTCTGAGAATTTGCAATTATCTGTAGAGGTTTTAAGTAGGTAGTAACTTTGAAGAGAATGAATCAGAAGCCATTAATATGAGAGGAGCTCAGTTATATATAAGGGTGGATGAAGGGATTTTTTTTTGGTCTTCTCTTCAATAACTACAGTTCATTGGCCATGGTTTGTAAGGCATTGGCCAGAAGGACTCCACCCATCACTTTGGAGAGTCACTTTTAGAGAGTTTAAGCCACAGTTGAGGCAGTAGTAAGTCACATTCCAGTTGTACACAGAGAGAGGCTGTCACTTTAAGGCAAAATTAGTTTCAAGGAATAGAGCCTCTTGCAGCAACGAAATTACTTTGAACTCTAGAAAGAAGTCCTGACAATTGTGAGTTGAACTGCAAAGAAAAGTAGTCCCTGAGAGTCTAGTTGCACAGTGCAACCTTCAGAGACACTATGCCAAGGTCAGTAGAGGTGGGGATTTTTGTTAACACTCTACTAGGAGAGAAAGGCAATTAATAGCATTGCTCAGTAGTTTCAAAGTCAGAAATTGCCTTGACCACATGTATTCTCTGCATGTGGGTAATGATGACGGAGACGATGAGGATGAGGAGGAGTAGAATAAGGAGGACGAGCAGGGTGAGGAGGAGGAGGATGACGGTGACAATGACCTGATGATGACCACAATGATGGCATCTTTTATTCATATGGTGTTTCATATTTTACAGAAAGCTTACATGGGTTATTTTATCTGAGCATTCTAACAACCTCTATGGGAGGTACTACTGTTATCCCCATTTTGTAGATGTGAAAAATGTGGCTGAGTTTTAAGTGGCTTGTCCAGGGTTATACAATTAGTGACTAAGGAGGGATTTTAACTCCAATATTCCTGCCTCCAGATGCAGCACTCTTGTATGCCCCATTTTGTGTATATGTCCACTCCTCTTAGGAACTCTGTGAATATTTTTGGAAGACTTTTGTTGGGAAAATGTTTCTAACTTCCATCTCACTATATTTGTTTATTAGATAATTTTGACTTGAGTTGTATCTACTTTCTGACTCATAAAAAAGAGCAAATTAGCAGGGATTTACGAACCACAGTTGAAGGAATTTGGACCCACAAAGTACCCTAGATCCCTTGTGAATTGTAGTTACTCTCCTAGTAATCCAGTTTGCAAACTTTTAAAATTCTTATATCATGGAAATAACCTAGAGATGACACAATACTTGTAGCTCCCTTGACATTCTGATAAAGCCCAGAAGATATATTCCTTTGGGTACATATATGACAACAAATTTTACCTGACAATATATTTTCTCAAATGCTGCATTTAAATTGCAGATAGAACACATTTATACAGAAAAAGAAAAGTAAAGTAACAAGGAATTATTTTAACATCTATTTAAGTACTGCTGACAGGATCACTGAAGAATCATTTATCTACCTCTTAATTTGCATTTAATTAAGCAGTATATTTTTCAAGCAAGTGTTCTAAATAAAGGTTCTTTATTATTAATTGTGTCCCTATATTTCTCATCCTTACAGTTTTTTTAAATGATGAACTATAGCAGAAGTACAAGACACTTGCCTAACAAAAGCAAGGAGTAATCCAAAAATGCCTCTGTATCATTACCTATGTGATTTATGAATTTATATTGTTTTATTTTTAATTACTTCTTAGTAACTGATACTGACAACATTAGCCAGGGTCAGAAGATCAGGGGTGGAAGAAAATTAATTTTTAATTCAAATAGTAGAGGGCTCATTGAAAATATATGTATATATATATATATATATATATATATATATATATATATATATGTGTGTGTGTGTGTGTGTGTGTGTTTAAAATAAGTTGAGATGCCACTTTGATGTCATAATACTTCTGAATAAAGAATATATGATAGTTCTATGCTACTTTTCACATAAGATGGAAACATTTCAATAATGTACTTTTTACATTAATTTACTATTTATTGATTTTTAATATTGTCTCTTTCCGCCCTCTACCCACTGAGAAAATAATTCAAGTGATATCAATTACCTATGTAAAATCATGTAAAACATATTTCCACATTAGCTATATCACAAAAAACCCAATAACAACAAAAAATAAGGTGAGAAAGTTATATTTCAGTTTGTACTAAGAGTTAATCTGAGGTGGATAACATTTTTTCATCTTGAGTCCTTTAGAATGAATTGTCTTGGATCGTCGTATTCATCAGAGTAGCCAAGTCTTCAGCATCATTGCAGTTTTACTGTTATTGTGCACAATGATCTCCTACTTATTCTCACTTTACTTTCCATTAGTCCTTATAGGTCTTCCCTTCTTTCAATTTTTTTATGCAACTACCCCCTCCTATCATTTCTTACAGCATAATATAACTCCATCATAAGCATATGACACAACTTGTTCTGCTATTCCCCAGTTGATGAGCGTTCCCTCAATGTTGAATTCTTTACCACCACAAAAAGAGCTACTGTAAATATTTTTTGTACATATAGATCCTTGTTTTCTTTGATTTATTTGGACTACAGACATAGTAATGGTATTTCTGGATCAAAATGTATGCACAGATTTATAGCCCTTTTAGTGTAGTTATAGAATGTTCTCCAGAATGGTAGGACCAGATCACTATTCCATCAAGGGTTCAATAATTATTTTCCCTCATTCCCCCCAGGATTTTTCATTTCTCTTAGGTAGAAGGTGTTACATCAGAATTCTTTTAATTTGCCTTTCTCTAATCTATAGTAATTTCAATCATTTTTATGGCTCTATACATCTATAAAAGATTTGATTTTTTTTCTGAAAGCTGCCTGTTCCTTTCCTTTAACAATTGGAGAGTGACTCTTATTTTATAAATTTGACTAAATTCTCTATATATTTAAAAAATGAAGCCTTTGTCACAAATATTTGTTATTTTTTTAAACATTTCTTTATTGCCTACGTTAAATTTTAGCAAAATGTAGTTCCTCTCTTTATCTATTTTAATTAGGTTTATTTTTGCATTCGCTTGGTCTGAGATCACGATTTCTACCTTTGCCTTTATTACTTCAGTAGAAGCATAATAGATTCTGCTCCAACCCTTTATTTTAACTCTTGTGTATGCCTTTCTGTTCAAGTGTATCACTTTAAACAACAGATTTTTGGATTCTGATTTATAATACATCCTGCTATCTCCTTCTGTTTTGTAGATTATCTCATTCCATTCACATTCATAGTTAATATTACCAATTGTACAGTTCTCTCCATCTTTTTTCTTCTGTTTATTTTCTCTCTCTTTTTATTTTGTCCCTCTTCAAAAGTCTGTTTTGCTTTGATCACCACCTCTTTTAAATAGTTTTTCCTTTTATCAGCTTCCCTGCACTCCCACCAAATCTTTTATCCCCTTTCTCTCTTTTTCCTCTATTGGGTAAGATAGATTTCTATATCCAACTGAGGTATGTATGTGTTTATAAGTTTTTGTGTATAGGCCTTTATGTATACATGTATATATTCTTCCTTTTTTGAACCAATTACAATGAAAGTGTATTTTAGGCAATGCTGGTCACCCTGTCCTCCCCATATTTTCCCTTTTCTATAAAAGCTCTTGTTTGTATGCCTCTTTTAAAAAAGAAAAAAAAAATCCCCATTCTAATATATCTAGTTCTTCCCCTTTCTCATCCCCCATTCTCATCCTAGAATTTTATTTGGTAGTTATCCCAACATATTAGACTCACACTTACACCCTCTGTCTATGTAGATTCCTTCTACCTCTTCTGACAATGATAAAGTTCTTAGGAGTTACACAAGTCATCAGTTTTACTTTGTCGAATCCCTTATGATTATTCTTTCATTTTCCAATCAATGCCAGCTGCAACCAGGGTCTCCTGTAATCCCTTTTTGACTAGTTGTCAAATCCCTTACCATCTCTAGTCTAAGAGCTTCTGAAGTATCAGTAGCAGCAGCTCTCAAACCTTTGTTACAGATCTTAGCTGAAAAACTTTTAAATTGTCTTAGACTGGAATAATGTCTCCCTCTGACCTTTTGTTGACTCTACTGCTCCAAAATTTTATTTGAGGCATTATTTGGAGGGAACTGTAGGGAGAATTCAGTGGATTCCAGTCTTTATTCTGCTATATTGCCTCCATCTTCTCATTATCTGTTTTATTTTCTTTTTTTAAAATATTATTTTTTTTTTCCCCAATTACATGACAAAACAATTTTTAACATTCATTTAAAATAACACGAGTTCTGAAAATTGGAACACTAATATATGTTGGTGGAGTTGTGAACTAATCCAGTTTTTCTGGAGAACAGTTTGGAACTGTGCTGAAATTGCTATAAAACTGTACATACTCTTTGATCCAGTAATACCACTATTTTGTCTGTATCACAAAGAGATCATAAAAAAGGAAAAAGGACCCACATATACAAAAACAAAGCAGCTCTTTTTTTGTGGTGGTAAAGAATTAAAAATTGAGAGAATCCCCATCATCTCTTCTCAGCAACACAATGATCAAAGACAATTCCAAAAGACTCATGAAATAAAATATTATCCACATACAAAGAAAGAACTATAGACTCTGAGTGAAGATTGAACTGCATTAGTTTCACCCTTGTTTTGTTTTCCTTTCTTGTGGTTTCCCCTTTTGTTCTGATTATTCTTTCACAACATGAATAATGTGGAAATATGTTTAACCGGTTTGTACATGTTTAACCTATATCAGATTGCTTTATTATCTTAGGGAGTGGGAGAGACAAGAAAAGGAAGGGAGGGAGAAAAATGTGGAACTCAAGATCTTATAAAAATGAATTTTGAAAACTGTCTTTACATGAAATTGGAAAAATAAAATACTATTAAGTGGGAAAAAATTTTTAAAAAGATGAATTTCAATTTTTCTCCCTTCCTCCTTCCCTGCCACCCTTCCTGAGATGGAAAGCAATTTGATATTGATGATACATATGTAGTCATTCAAAACTCCATATCCATATTAGTCATGGTGTGAAAGAAAACACATACAAAAAAACCACAAAAGACAAAAAATAAAGTTTAAAAAAGTACCTTTTGATCTGTGTTCAGACTCTATTAGTCCTTTCTCTGTAGACGGATAGCATTTTTCATTATAAGTATTTCATAATTGCCTTGGATTATCGTATTGCTGAGAATAGTTGTGTTTCACAGTTAAACATCATACAATATTGCTATCACTAGGTATGCTGTTCTCTTGGTTCTACCCATTTCATTTTGCATCAGTTCACTTAAGTCTTTTGAGGTGTTCCTGAAAGCATCCTGCTTGTCATTTTTTTATTTGATAAAAGGAATTCCTTCTTAATCATATACTATAACTTGTATAGCCATTCCCCAATTGATGGTCATCTTCTCAATTTCCAATTCTTTACTGCCACGAAAAGAGCTACTATAACTATTTTTATACATGCAAGTCCTTTTCTTTTCTCCTTTTTATTTCTTTGGGATGTACATACAGTAGTGATATTGCTGGCTCTAAGAGTATACATGGCTTTATAGCCTTTTGAGCATAGTTCTAAATTGCAGAGAAGTAATTCTTAAGCTTTTAATTTCTCATGATCCACTTTGACAGCATTATGAACCCCTTCTAAGAATAAAGGTTTTACTATCCTAAGTAAAATTCATACCAAAACTATCACATACATACTTTTCATAAAAGTATTAATATCACAACAATGAGAATGTCCATTTTGGTGATTGAGGGGTCAGTTCATTGGACCATAGTCTTCCCCAGGTTTGGGGGACTAATTAAATGCTTCAATAAGGAAATAAGCATAAAGGAGATAAAAGAAGGGTGGGAAAAGAGTAAATGAAAAATATGGATTACAATTTTTTTTTTACTCATGATGTCATATAGAAAGAGAAAAGTAGGTTAACTATAACCCATCAACAATTGTTAATTGTAAAAGGTACTATGATTAATAACATATTTACTTAAAACTTTGTGTTTACAAATTATTTATATCTGATTTGGTCCTCATAACAATCTCATGAGGCAGATAGCACAAATAACACAAACCATAGATAGCGAAATAGACTAAAAGAAATTAAGTAAAATTTTCAGTTACATAATTAATAAGTAGCAGAGCTGAGACAAACAAGGGCTTCCAACTTCAAATTTAGTATTCTTTTATAAGAATACTCCCTGTGACTTCCACCTATCTCTTCATTTGCTCTTAGACTTATGTTATCGGAATATGTAGAAAATATAGGAAAATGTGATTATTGCATGTTGAATTATTAATACTTTTGGATGCATTAGGAGGCAAATCTCTAAATTGTTTTTTTTTTCTACAAATGAAAGAATAGTAATTAACTGATGGCATAGGTAGAATGGGGCAGTGGTGCAGATATTGTCTTTCGAGTCAGAGAACCTGAATTCATATATCAACTCTGCTATTTACTTCCTCATGGGTGGCCTTGGGAAAACTGTTTAGTTTTTTAGGCCCACATTTCCTCAGTTGTAAAATTAGGGGATTGACACAGTTTATGTTTAATATACCTTCTATATCTAAATCTCTAATTGTATAACCTGGTACTAATCTAGACCCCACTCTTTGGATCATGAATGGGCAAGTCATTTCACCTCTTTAGTGTTATCATTTGTGAGAGGAGGAATTTGGACCTTTTAGATTCCTTGTTGCCTTCACGATTTACAATCATTCTAATATTAACATAGCTAGGTGACACACTGCGGTCCTGGATGCAGAAAGAGCTAAGTTCAAAGTCAACCTCAGGTATTTACTAATTGAATATCTTTCTACCTCACTTAACTTCTGTCGGCCTCTTATCTAGAAAACTATGATAATCATATCATATCCTTCCCTGAGTTGTTGTGAGAACCAAATGATATAAAATGTCTTAAAGTACTTAGCATAGGGTGTTCGCTTACGTTTCCACTCCCTAGCCCCAGGTACCCTGCTTGATTTCTTCTGGTGGTCTGATCACAGAAATATCCATTAAATTGGAAATTCATATTGACAGATGCCAAAAATAATGGTTTCTAGGGAGCCAACATAGAGAAAAGGCACCCGGTGGAAATAGTATTGCCTGAAAGTAACACTTCTGCTAAAGGAGTTAATAAATTTTACAATAAGTTAATAGGGTAGTTAGTTGCTCAGAGGCCAAAGAAAACCACAGAAGGTTGATAGCATCCTCAGTGTTCCCAGAAATTTTTTAGCTTATTGACATCCAACAGGACCATAATGAAGACTGCTCGGTAATTCAGGCAAGAAAGGCCAAAATTCAGGAAATTCACTGAACAAGAAAATTCTGTAACTTTCTATTTTAAAAGAACAAGGAAACACCCACAAGTGAGTGTAGAGTAAGAGCAAGATATTACACAGAGATATATTATTCTGGATATTTAAAGAATAAAAGATTGCCAATGTGAAAAGACAGTATACTACAAGCAAGCCGATTACATTAATTCATTTTTCCCCACAGAGAAAAAGGTAATTTTGATGCAGTCTCAATATTGAAAGCTTAAACCAGTAAGGGAACAAGTAATCCCGGATTGAATTATTCCATATGCAAATAGACTTCTTCCCTGACACCTAATCAAAGATCTATTCAAGGAATAGGGGAGTTATCAATAAAGTTAAAAAGTAGTTATTGTAAATAAAACAATCTTGCTATGAAACAAGGTCTAGGGAAATCTCAAGGTCATCTGACTTACAAATTTTCAAGCTTGAAGGCATAAATATCCATTGTCATGCTATTGATAAAAACAGGCACTCATTTATTTTGCATTCTGATATTTCTACAAATTAAAAGGAAACATGAAAAAAATTTATAAAGCTTTGTATGTACCAGGCATTTAATTAAGCACTTTACAAAACACATACACACACAAACACGTACACAAAACCCTCTTACTATTAATAGTGTATTTCACCTTGTTTTCTATTTCTTTCCTATAGGATTTTGGAGATGATGGATCCCTGTACATTACTAAGGTTACCACCACGCATATGGGGAATTACACCTGCTATGCAGATGGTTATGATAAACTATACCAGACTCATATCTTCCAAGTGAATGGTAAGAAGCACATTGTTGCAGTAATTATGTTTCGTGGTTCACTGGATTTAAAAAACATGTTATGTTTCTCTAGAAAGACAGTACAATGTTGCTTCATTTCTGTACTCTCAAGTAAGTGAATATAGGTATACATGGATTATTTTTAAAGTTTGATGATCTAAAAGTAAATAATTTGAAAAAATCATATAGTGTTCTAATCTCAAATTAGTTTCATACATTTTGTTATTGTCCTTTTAGTGTGCAACAGTTTTGAAGTGGACAATTAAAAGTATGGAAAACCTGAATTTCCTTTTTCCCCAATTTCTTTTTATCTATAAAATCCCAAACCTAAGTTTTAGTTTTAAAAAAGTAAAAGTACAAATGGAGTTTTAGCTACCTTAGGCACAAAAGCAGTTCAGCAACATTTTTGGTTAATTGCATGCTAGTTGTTTACATTCAAGGGAAATTTGCCACTTTCTCCCACTGGCCCTTTCCTTTGACTCAATTCGGTCACATAGCCCTAATCTAACAAACATCTCATAGCTCTCTGTGACATTATTTAGACACCAGATTGCAATTTTGCTGCCCCCCCCCGCCATGGAAAGGGGATACTATGAAAATCAATTTTAAAATATGTTAATAAATTTCACATTTCCCTATCCTAAATTTAGTGCCATTGTCAATAGTTAAAGATTCTGGGATTAATCACTATCCATGTGGCTATAAAGATCAGCAAAAGGCCAGTGGCAAAAATGCTTATGTGAAGATTCTTCTTTGTGATTTATAATCCCTTGTAAGCTTGTCTCTGAAATAATGTGTAAGAAAAGAAATAGCTGAGTACAATAGGAAAAAAAAGCATCAGACTGAAAGACCAGGGTGCCAGATTGTACTCCTTACTTGGTCAACAACTAGCTATGTAAATTTCTGGAAAAATATAACCTTTTTGAGCCTGAGTTTCCTCATATATAAAATTAAATTATCAGATTTAGGTGCTCTAAAATATACATCTTGATATGGGCTCCACAAACTTGTTTTATTTTTTCAGTTGATAATTTTATTTTAATATAATTTCCTTTGTAATCTTTTATAGTTGATTCTTTGCATTAAAAACATACAACAGTTTGAGAAGGCTTTGCCAGACAGCTATATAGGTATGCATGACATGTTCAAAAAGGTTAAAAATTTCTTGTAAAAAAAGTCTCTTCTAACTATAAAATCCAATTGTTCTAATAACATAAATTTCATGTCTTATTATAACAAGCATTTACCAAGTGTTTACTACTTGTCTGGTGTTAGGTGCTATATTACTTGGTCATGAAAGATCTTCTCTATTAGATGCTGGTGATTTAGATATGAAAGGAAAGCAATTTCTGCCCTGAAGGAGCTTATATTCTATAGATAGGGGAAAACAACATCTATAGCAAAACACAGATAAGCAAGAAGAGTCTGCAGAGGGGAAAGAGTGCTTACTCTGGAGTCAGAGGGCCTTGGTTCTTGTATCTTCTGATACAACTGATATATGTCATATTAAAGAAGTCTCTTAATCTTCCTTAGCTTCAGTTTACTTCTTTGTCAAATGAGGAGGTTGGAATAGCTAGCATCTGAGGTCATTTCCAACTTTAGATCTAATAATGTGATGTGTATATCACATTCTATACATACATGTCATAAAACATAACTATGATCTTTTATAGGGGGAGAACAGAGAGCAAAAAGCAACTGAGGGGTTCATGATAGGCTTTATGATGCTTCCTGAGCTGAGCCATAAAGGAGACTAAGTGTTCTAAGTTGTACGTATAGAATAATTGCACTCTATGGATGTGATATAGCCTGTCCAGTGGTATAAGGATGGGAAATGGAGTGTCTCAGTTGAAAAATAACAAGAACATTTTGGCTGGATCAGGGATGAGGTGACCAAATAAACATTTATATTGCCCCTACAATGTGCCAGGCATATAAGATAAGAATAGATAAGGTAATTATTATAAAAATTAAAATATTATATTATTTTATCTCATTTGATAATAGCATACATAAAGATTAATGTTATTAGATGATAAGAGCAGAAAGCTCCTTTGCAGACATTATGAAGGGCTTGAAATGCCAAAAGGAAGAATTTGTAAAATAGAGATATTATCAAAGATCCCTGATTAAATTAATACATGGATTCTCATTTTTTTCACCTCTAGACCCATTTATATTCTTATTGAGAACACCAAGGAACTTTGATTTATGTGGGTTATATCTATTGATATTTACCATATGGGAAATTAAAACAAAAATTTTTGACATCATCTCATTTAAAATAATTACGAACTTTCATGATAATATAAATATGAACTCTTTAATGAAATATAGCTGCACTTTTTTTTTAAGTAAAGGGAAAAGTGAGAGCAGTGATGTTTTAAACAATTTGGGAAAATACACATAGAAGAATAAAGGCGAATTAAAAACAATTGAAAATCAAGTGTCACAAAAGTTAGAAATCAGTTCTAAAAGTATAGTTAGTGTACGCTATCACTGCCATACAGTTTCCCAATTGACTTACATTTTGTGATATTTTCGTGCTTGATAGAATGTTAAACTTAAATGTTAGGGCAGATATCTCAACTCTTTTAGCCTATTCATGTATAAAATTAGAATGTGGGAACTAGAGAAAATGGGGTAATGATATTCAAGGGCAGGAAAAATTAAGATTTTGATCAAGAAATATGTTTGTAGGCCCACAAAATCCTCCACAATGTTAGAGAGTAAATAATTCATGCAGGAAAACATCATCAGATGAGGAATCAGAAGACTTAGTTTTGAATACTATTTCATCTCTTTTCTACCTTGATGAATTTTAAAGGCAGCTAGATGGTTCAGGGCCAGTGCATTGAGTCAGGAAGACCTGAGTTCAAATCTGACCCCCAACATTTACTTCGCTCTGTGACTCTGGGCAAGTCATTTAATCTCTCTTTGCCTCCATTTCCTCATTTGCAAAACGGAGATAATTAACACCTAACTCCCATAGTTGTTATGAGAAGCAAATGAGATATTTGTAAAGTGCCCAGCACAGTGAAAGAAACAAAGTAAGCACTACATAAATGTCAGCTATTTTTGTCATTTTAGGTGAAATTGTAATAATTATAGGGTCAATGGGACTTCCTCATGAGATCTTGACATCAAGGGGTTTTTTATTCTCTCTGGGGTGAACGCCTTTCCCATGTCTTGCCTCAGAGTCCTCTACCTGCCTTTACCACAATGGTACACATCTAAGAACCCGTTGCCTTTTGACTGGATTCCCTTTACCTCCAACACTGCTAGGTTTGGACCCTCTTGGGAGAATGAGCTGCCCCATCTCTTTCTGACTTTATATCATCCTTTGTACTGCCACCATCATGCAATTTCTAGTTATGGCTCTTACTTTAGGCAAATCATTCTATCTCTTTGAGGCTCAATTCCCTTATCTGTAAAAGAAGAGGTTGTATTAAGTGATTGTTAAAGATCCCTCCAACTATAGATATCTCTTTCCATGACCAGCTTTTGAGCTCTGCTTTTCACATTTATTAGTCAAGTGATATCTGGCAATTCGTTTCACCATCCTGATCATCAGTCTCCACATTTTTATGATGGTCAAATAATAGTTCAATTTCTTGCTTCACAAGATGACTACAGTCTGTAATGTGCAAGCACTATATAAATGAGATATTTTTTATATGACTAGTAAATTCCATTTCTAAGACACTATTCCCTGTTCAGATCTATTTACAAGATATGTAGGAATCCGTGCTTTTGAGAGTTCTGTTCTAACCCATGCAGATTCCATGGTAATTATTAGCAAAAAGAAAACAAGAATGTCTGATTAGAATGTTCCCTGAAAATACCACCTATAATCATGACAAAAAAAAAATTAGAAAAAACCCACCTTTCATGCTCCTAATTATTCTCACATGTGGCATAAGGAGAACCTCCTCAATTCAATTGCTCTTCAAGCAACAAAAATACCACATTAGGATTATATAGAAGAAATCTCAGGGTCTTCTCAGGAGACAAAGGCAAAGCAAATAAAAAGGTAGGACTTAGTAGAATCATTCCATTTAAATCATTCAGACTTTTTCCTGCTTCTCCACATAAGGTACATCTATAATTCTAAGATATATAATAGGATGACTGGAAATTTTAGAGTTATTTGTTGTTTACATGTGTCTGCATTTACAAGGAACATATGCATACTGCTGCAACATCTCTCTTTCCTGTCACTTAAGCCCAGTCACACATAATGACGAGTCTCTATATTCTTTATCCTTGACAAGAACTTTTTGAAGAGGGAGCACTAGAGTGACTGACCTCTTCAGACAGCTTGCTCATACTTGGATACTATTTTTCTTGAGCCTAAGATAGAATCTGGCTTTAAAATATCTTGTCAGGCATGGACTAGATGGGTCATTGGGTCAGAATACAATGTAGAGTGATTGAAGCCATGAGTCTCAAATGCTGTGTGGGGAAAAAAAAAGAAAAGAAAAAAAGCACTGTACATATTTCTCAAGTCTTCCATTTTTCCCCCTCCATGGCATCATTCTGATTTTATGTAGTTGAAACCTTTAATTTGTAAGCTGTAGATAACATAAGCTATAGATAACATAGAAACATTTAGCTGGAAAAATGAAACACTGTTCTGTAGAGTATATCAGCATATATCCAAGTACAGTAGTAATGTTTCCAAACACACACACACACACACACACACACACACACACACACACACACACACACACAGCGGTCAATAGTTATAGGACAGGATAATGACTAATTAGTGTCATGACACTTGTATCACAAGAGCATGGAAAGGATGTTAATGTGGTAATGAGACTTTTGGATCTTAAGATTTAGTATGAGGGCACTTTGAACATAGTTTAATTGGATTTTAAGCACCTCTTCCAATTTGCATATGCACTTGTTAATCTACATGTCCTAAAAAATGAATCATTTGAATGAATAAATTGATTTAATCCTACTTTTTAAAGGTTTTTTTTTCTATGATTGTCATTCCATGCATCGTTGGTTGAGTCATTCCGCTAATGAAAGATTTTTTAAAAATAGTGTATTATGTTTGAAATTAAAAATGAAGGATTGCAGAAATATTGGAATCATAGTTTGAGTCTGGAATATATCTCCAAAATAATCTAATTCAAACTTCTCCTTCATGTTTGAGAAAAAGTGAGGTCAGATGGCTTAGTCTCAAGATCATATAGGTAGGAAATATCAGAGCCTGGATTGGAAATTAAATTGAAACCTCACCTCGTTTCATTGTTACTGATCCTAAATCTGATTCTACCCATGAGATGAGCTTGAGAAGTTCCCTTTCCCCTAAATTACCCAAATGATGATTTCTCTTTCAGTCTTTAAAAATACTATTATTTACATGAAGCTCTCTGTAAGGAATGTTCTCCCTTCATCAAGTGTACTACTTCTCACATTTTGTCCATTGCCCTTAGATATTTGTTTTGAATACATTTGTAGGCTGTATTAATTAACTTAATTTAGTTTGCATGATTATAGTTGGTTATAGTCCAACCTCACAGGACAATGTGAATATTAACATTTGTTATTGTTCACAGCTGATCATCTTACAATATTGTTGTTATTTTGTACATGGTACTTTGCATCAGCTTATGCAATTCTTTCCAGGTTTTTCTGAGAGCATCCTGCGTATTATTTCTAATAGTACAGTAGTATTCCATCATAATCATATACCACAACTTGTTTAGGCATTCCCTAATTGATGAGCATGTCCTCAATTTCTAATTCGTTGCCCCTAGGAAAGATCTGCTATAAACATTTTTGCACATCAAGTTTCCTTTCCTTTTTCAAAATCTCTTTTGGGATACAGACCTAGTAGTGGAACTACCATGTCAATGGGTATGCATGGTTTCATTGCCCTTTGGGCATAGTTCTAAATTGCTCTACATAATGGTTGAATCAGTTTACAACTCCACCAACAGTGTGTTGTCTCATTTTCCCCATATCCCCTAGACCATTTCTCATTTACTTTTTCTGACCTATTAGTCATTCTAATTGGTATGAGGTGTAGCAGATTTATTATTGCCTTGGGCACAAAGATTTGGAATTAAATCTGGTCTTAGACTTTTACCAACCATATGAGTTGTCTGTTTCCCTCAGTTTTCTCAACTGTAAAATAGGGGTAACAATAGTAGCTACCTCCCAGGGTGGTTGAAATGATCAAATAAGATCATTTTTATAAATTGGTTAGCCCAGTACCTGTCATATAGTAGGTACTATATAATTTTAGTTTTTATTAAGTATTAATTTAATCTTCCCCAAACTGTTATTATTAATAAGTTATTATTTGGTATGCTGTACAAAATTTAAATATTACACACAATGAGAAAGCCATTCTTGCTTGACTGTATCTGTACATGGGCTGGATTAAGAGGGATATAACTTCCAGGAATAAATGGGCAATAGTCTTGCTATAACCTCCATTAGTTGGACTGTATTTGAGTATCATGGCTAGTTTTGGGCACTATATTTGAGAAAGGACATTTGTAATGTGGAGAGTATCCAGATGGCAGTAACTAGCCTGTGATTATTCTTGACTGAAGTAATTGTGGGTGTTTAGCCTGGAGAAGAGAGTGTAGGGATGTGTTGGAGGACAAGGGTTATTGCTACCTTAGAGTGTTTTTAAGGTTGTCATGTAGAAAAGAGATTAGGCTTGGTCTGTTTAGCCTCTCAAAGCAGAAGCATGACTAGGGTGAGATTAGCAAGGAAGGAAATTTGGATTTTGCAAAATGAAAACTTCCAGAAATGGACTATCTAGAACTTATATTAAATTTAAATTGAATTTAAACTATTTAGAAAGTAGTAGATTTCCCCATTTTGGAGGTCTTCAAACAAAGCTGAATCATCTGACTTGTAAGACATGTTATTATTGGGCTTTTTTGTTGGGAGGGGGATATGGGTTACACTAGGAGACGACTGAGGTGCTTTTTACTGTGTAATCCTTTGGTAGGAAGCTGCCTCATTTGCCATCATGTAGTTCTGTGCCCAGCTAGATTGTCAGCTCCATAAGATCAGAGATTATATCAGATACTCAGAATGGTATAATGGGAAGATTGATAGACAAAATCAGTACACCTAAGTTCAAATACCATCTTTGACAGTGATTAGTCAAATCACAAAATAAACAGATCATTTAATGTCCTCAGTTCTAACCTGTGACACGGTAATAATATTTATTCTACCTATTATATTATAGTTGCCAGTGTGAGCATTCCCGTAATGAATATATCTGTTTTTTGTGAGTTGCCCATCTATGAGTTACTTTACCAGGCAGGTGCACTGAACGTAGATTAAGCCTGTTGCTGGAAGGAGGGAGTCATGAGCTTGCAGTGAGCTAGTCTTGCTTACTCCCAGATGCCTTTGCTGGCATTTGCTGGCTGATCTTATGTTATATCTAGCGCATCTGCCTGGTGAGGTAACACAAAGAAAGCAGACATATGAATCTTGGGGGTGCGCTCGTACCAGGAAAATACCTTATGAGCTTTACGGTGGCATTATTATTCATTTATTAACTATGATAATGAGAAAAATGTTTAAACAGCCATTATTTTTATCAATGACAATTTCCACTTCAGTGATTTAATTTCCTTCATACGTATTTTAAGTTTTCTATTCTACAAGTGTAACCTACTTCATAATGAATCCATTTCTATCCGTGCCTGTTGGTTGGGCTAATGGAGAATAATTGCGTTGTACCAGATGTATTGTGTTATAAGAGGTTGAATCAGTGGCATATAAATATAACATGGTGATGGCACCTGATTCAGCATCATGACCTACCATCATAAGCCGCGACTTAGTAGTTATGTGGATTCAGGTAAGCTTGAAGAGTCATAGACTAGAGGAGCTTCAAGAGATAAGCATGTAAGACCTGCTTAAAGACAAAGATGAATGTGTAATCTATCAGATCCCCATGTCTTCCCCTCTTTCCCTGTGCTACCTTTCTCATATATGAAGAGGTAGTTGTTGATTTTTATAATAAGGGGCAGAAAAGCAACACCTGGGTAAGGAAATTGTTAAAATCAAATTATGAAGAAAGTTTCTCAGATAAAATATTAAGAGATGTAGAGCATTTTAAAAATCTTAACTATGTACTATAAAGAACACATTTCAAGGCAGAGGAATAACTAAGGTAATGATAGCTTTAGGGCATTGTGGGTCCATCCCTTCATTTGCATGCAACTATTTTTGAAGGTTATCACTGATTGAATTAGTAATTAAATAACTGGAGGCTATGATTAGAAAGAATAAGAATTATTGATTTGATGCTTGACAGAAAGTTGGATTTTATGAGTTCTGCCTCATCAGGTAAAATGTTATCAATGATGACTGGAGGACTGATTTACTTCATTAAAAGATGTAAGAAGCCAGAAAAGAAACTGTAGGGGGGAAATGGTAAGGAGAGATACAAAATGGAGTATTTCACAAGAAACCGTCACAAAAAGACAGACTCTTCAAGCTGCTTTTGCAGATTGTAGTAATGACCTTGTTTTGGTGATTGTTTAGAGAAAGGTCAGGGGAACTGCCTGGAAACTCATTTATTGGGAGAGAATTGAATCCTATTAATGCATTAAGAATTATTGGTCCTTTTTAGTTTCTAGTACTAGCTACAGTACGGGTAAGTTAATTATGTTGTCTTCTAAAGTGCTCTGAGAGGGAGAAAGAGAGTGGGGGAAAGGAAGATTTGTATCTTTTTCTGTAGGCTGTGCTTCACTGTTAGAATAAAAGCTTGAAAGTAATTAGACAAAGCTGAATCCTTTGCTATTTGCAGATCTGAGGAACTTGGCAGTCCTCCCACAGCTGGTCATTGAAAGAGTGTAACATTTTGTCTCAGTGCCCTGTTAAGTGATTGTGAAGGGAAAGAGCTTGCTCCTGCTTACCTCAAGAATAGAAGGGTGCCTGGTCATCAAGAAAGCTGTGAGGAAAAGGAAAGGAGCCCCTAGCAAAGAAGTGGCTTTTTAAGATTTGCATTATTCCTCAAGGAGGCAAGGTTGCATACCCTTAAGTGTTCACAAACTTTCCTCTGAAGTGGGAGAGTATGCCCCAGGTTTATGGTTGGACTAGTATGGTATGTTTGTTCCTGCTCTGACCTTCTATTGAGCAAAGGTTCTGTTGTGTTATTTATTTATTTTTGCTCTTGTCTTCTGAGTAAATGTGTTTATTCTAATCTAGTCTTCACTGGAGTTAGTATTATTAATAGTATCATTATTGCCTTTGTCTTCTCATTTATTAGATTTTTATGTTTAAAAATTAATGGTATCACTATGTTTGATTTTATATAAATGGGACGTACAAAGGTTTGGGCTCAACAATTAGAATGAGAAATGGAAGTAATGTATCTCCCCTCCATGAGAATTACCTCTTGGCTACTAAGAGTTATGAATAATACCTATCTGATATCACCTCTGGGAATGCTATACCTGTCAGGATGAGTGCAGATTGGATGAGTGAGATACCCTAGAGAATGAGAGGGAATGGTGTGGGAAGGCATGCCTTAGCTACATGTCCTAAACATGTGAACATGACCTAAGTTGGGACCTTATTTTTAAGGAATAAAGAGTGGCAGCAAATAGAAGGAAAAAAAAGCCAATTCACAAGTAATTTTGCTTCCTCCATGAATCCTTTCCTTATTCCATTCCCTAGTCTACAATGGATCTATCCATGCTCAAATTATCTTAAAGCAATGTGTGTATATATATATATATATCTTTCGGATCATCATATTCTACCATATGTGATATTTGTCTTTTAACATATCTCCTGCACCATAATAAATAATAAGGCCCTTGGAAATTGTCATATTTCTTGCCTTTGTACCCCTTGGTGATTAATAAATGTTTCACGAGTAGGAAGTACTGAAAAAAATGTTTATTAAAACAAATTCAGTAACATCATCAATCAGCTAAGTATAGCATGTTCCAGTTCAGAGTAGACCAACTTAATTCCACAAAAAGTTATTAAACATTAACTCGATGGACATCATGCCAGGCTCATGAATGTATGCAGAAAGTTAGACTTGATCTGAGCCTCAAGGGACTCATTTTTTAATCAGGAAGATGAAAGGTGATGGCTTTAGCAACGATAAAAAAAGACATACCTATAGGCTTCTCAAGTTTTCAAATCATTTATGTATTAATCTCACTTGTGTATCACAACCACTCTGGGAATTGGACTTTATAGATATTCACAGTTTGCATATGAGGAAAAAGAATATCGAGGAAGTGAAATGACTCACTTGTGATCACGAAGCAAGTAAGTATCATTGAAACACACGGTGCAGCTGATTAAAAAGCAACCCTCCTATGTCGTATAGTCTCAGTACAGAAAGCTGAACAGGTACCAGTAAGTGCTGGGGGTAGATGGTAGTAATAAAAATAGTAAGTGCTATGAGAGTGAGAGGGAAAGATAAAGGTTGTTACTGGTCCTTGTAGTCTGATTAGTTGACAGTTAACTAGAAGCAGTATTTTGCTGTTCCAACATTTTTTGCCTCAGTAATCCAGACTATGCTTTGGATTTTATGACAAAGTAGCTAGAGAAACACAAAAGTTGGGTGAAAAATCTTAGTCTTAAGCTTTTGTTTAAATATAAAACTTATTATAGTATTTTCAAAAATATTTAGCATTTTTAAAAATGTAGTTTCAGTATAACAGAAATTCATAAACAAAGAAAAAATGTCACAGGTACGATATCATCGAGTAAATATGAATATGGAAAATGTTAGTGCCATCTATTGATAAAATTGAAAACTACAGTGAAAGATTGATAGGAATATATCCCCCCAAAATAATTCTGCTGCTCCTAATTATTTTTTGTTAATTGTGTCACATCATCATTTTATAACAAAAGTTATAAACTAAGAAAGTAATCTGATCATAATTCATTGACCATCATTTTTAGCAAGTCATGTAGTATAGTCATATGATTTATAGTCATATAAATATATATTGGTTTCTATTCAGCTAGGTGACTTACTATATGTTTAAATGAATTAATAGCAGAATTGGGCATTCAGATATCCAAAATATTATTTAGAAAAAGGAAGTCATTCTAGGCAATTGGACAATGGGTAAGTATGAGATAAAATTTTATAGACTTACAAGTTATTAGTATTGTAGCATATAAAGTGAAATACAACTTAAGGATTTCACTTTTTATTTTTTTCTTAAGGAATTTTCATTTCCTATCAATTAATTCAACAAGATCTGTGAAGGGAGGTGTAAGAAAAGATACCTAAACACCAAAATGCATTTACAGGGCCATCAATCCATATCTTTTAAGTTAGATTGTTTTGGTCTCCTTTGGGTTAGTTAGCCCAGTTTTTTAGAACTGGAACTTTTCATTCTGCAACATATGGATAAAGATCTAAATTAGGTGAAATATACAAAATAAAGTTCAGCTCTAACACATTTCATCAAACAGAAAAAACGTAGGAGAGGAACATTAGGTAAAAAATTATTTTTTAAGTCTTCAGCAATATAGAAGGAATTATTAGAAAAGAAAATAAATCTGACCAAGTCATTCCCCTATTACTATAAGCATATGTATATGGATTTATCACTTATATATGTATTCTATTTCTCTCTATTGCATTTATCATAAAATGTAAATTTCCCAACCACACATTTAAGACATTTTACAATCTACAACACACCTTTCTAATCTATTTTTTTTTAATTTTAGACATAAATACATAATAGTAAAAGAACAAGAAACAAATTTTAAACTTGAATATTAAATAAGAAAAGGAAAAAAAACATGTCATGTGTACAATAGAACATAGGAGTGGATTCAGAATATATAGCAATATATTTTTTGGCCTACTCCACCATCTTCCCAGAATCGTCTCCATATAACACACCTTTCTAGACTTATCTACTATTACTAATTTTCAAATACCTTATTCCAGGCAAACTCTCTTATTAGCTGATCCCCAAACCAGGCATTCTGCCTTCCACCTTTTTGCTTTCATATAGGTGATATTCCACTTCTGAAGTGCCACGCCTCTTCTCTGCTAGATCTTCAAATCCAAAACTTCTTTTAAAAGTTCACCTCAGGGATCACTATCTACAAGATCCTTCTAGCTAATAATACTTTTTGCTGTTGTTTAGTTGTTTCAGTTATGTCCTACTATTCGTGACCTTATTTGGGGTTTTCTTATAATTCTCCCTTCTCAAACTATCTTTTATTTACTTATTTGTGTGCAATAGTATGCACAGTTCTTGAGGACATGATCAATTTCTTTTTATACATTTCTGTGCTATTTAGGCATTTAATAAATGATTGTTAAAATGTTAAAAAATAGACAAAAATGAATTAAATTATTTCTAACTTAAACAAGAAAATGATAAGGAAAATAAAGTTCATTCGATAACTAAGACCAGATGTAGATAGATAGAACTTACATGTGCTTAGTTGGGCTTATATAGGAAGGAACATTGAGGGACGAAGGAGGAAAGAAACATGCATTTAAGTATCTACAAGACACCAAGTACTTTCCAATTATCTCATTTATTCCTCGTGATAACTCTGGGAGGTAGCTACTAGTATTATCCTGTGTTTTACAGTTGAGATTCCTGGATCAGACAGAGGTTAAGTTACTTCTGAAGGGCCCACTGGTAGTAAATATTTGGCTCAGCTATGATCTCACTTTTTTCTGACTCAGGGTCCAGAGAACTATCTAATATACCAACAACTGCCTTGAACAAAGTGCAGTAGAATCAAATACAGCCTTGAGAATTCTCCTCAGGGAAACCATTATGTGTGTGTGTGTGTGTGTGTGTGTGTGTGTGTGTGTGTGTGTGCATATGTAAATCCTTTGACAGATATAACAAAAGATAACTTTTTCAACCCTCTTATCCGTACCATTTAGCAAATACAAAACATGGATATGTATCTTCAATTAAGGTGTTTACACTTTCAAGAAGTTGTCTGAATTCTCTACAGATACTGAAGTTCTCCAGAGGCTTCCTACTTGGGGATTACATTGTGCTCATGGAATCATGATGCAGAATGCTACAAAGACTTGTGGATGAGATACATAATCTTTTTAAAGAGTTAAACCTAAATATGCACTTGAGAAAAACCAAATGGATAATTTCAATGTTAGTAATTCAAGAAAACATACATTGAGTTTCTTTTTCGTTGAAGTTGTGGTAGGCAGTTTATGTATAATCAACAGCTAATCCATCAGTATATCCATATTAGACAGTCACTACAGTGACAATACACTGGGATCCGAATTGAAGAGGGGGAAGGAAATCCATTGTATAAATTTTGAAAAATTACACACCACTTTTACTGACACCAGTACTTTAGGCTGTCTTGTAAAAACCATTATTTGTCCAGTGATGCTGTGTGGATGAGATACATAAAATTCCTGTCTGCAGAGAATTGAAATTTCACTGAAGAGCCACATAGAGGTTATAAATACACTGTTATATGTTATCAATAGACAGTTGTGCAGAAGGCTATCAGAGATTTCTATTATTCCCAAAAGAAGATGGACCCGCCATGAGTAAAACTGACATCTCTTCAAAGCCAAAAGACAAAGAAGGAGACATCAGAATTTTACATGGAGCCATAGTAAACTATTTAAGAGAAGGCATGGAAAAGAGTTATAGGGAATGAAATGGATTAGTTTGAATCTACATTAAGGGAGAGGCCAACCATATTGTTCAGATCACAGACTAATTAAAGTATTAAAGTATCTATGTTTCTTTGAAAATTAACATTGAAAAATAGATCAATGAGATGAATTCAAGGCAGGGTATGACATCTAGCTACCTCTCAAATCTCTTAATCTTAATATTAACGTCTGAGGTTAATAAAAATGGTCTGCTCTTCTCATCCACTGTTGCTAGGCACCTTTTCTTGCCCTGTTTATATTCTTGTCATCCTTAGATAGTTGCTGCACTCTTACCTTTCCAGGTGGACATAAAGGGTAATTAACCTCAGCCAATCCTATTGTTATTGGCTACACTGAACACAAGAAACAAGTTTAAAGTGAAACATGATCAGATTTTGACTTCTTCCTAAAACCTCCCAAAGATAAAACCATGGAATTAGAACAAGAAAACGAAGTATATAGTATCCATGCAGAATATCTACGAGGAACAAACCCTCAAATGGTTGAAAGGAGTCTATTGTTGATGCAAATATTGTGGATGTGGAACTAGGAAATAATCTGTGATGGGGTGCTTGGATACATGTGCTTGGACCCCATAAAATCACATTTCTCTTAAAAATCACATTTCTCTCTCACCTCAAAACACTATCTCAGGCATTCTACCTCAAATGGTTCAAGAACTGTCTGTCTTGGGGGCAGAGCCAAGATGGCCAAGTAGAAAGGCTCACCTATG
>CM053772.1:147865644-147889253 GCA_028658325.1 Potorous gilbertii
AGACTTTAACTCAGAAGAAGATATTAAACCTGCAAAAGAAGTCAAAGAAGACAGGGAGGTTAAAGGGAAAAAATCCAATAACACTGGACTAGACATATGCACACACACATAAATATATACACACACATGCATTCATACATGCATACATACAGACACATACATATGCATGCATATACACATATATACATATACATGTTATATATGTGCATATATAGATATTTGTACATATAGATATAAATATATCTATATAGGTATATATTAGATAGATGGATAGATAGATGTAGATATAGGGGGAGAGAGAGAGAGAAAGAGGGGGAGAAAGAGAGAGAGAGAGAGAGAGAGAGAGAGAGAGAGAATCTTAAACCTAAATGTCTAAAACTGAACTCATCCCTCTTTTCAAGCTCTCTCCTTCAAAATTCCCTATTTTTATAACATTACAGCTTGCTCCCACTAACCTAGGCTCACAATTGATTTGTCATCCTTAATTACTTACTTTCTCTCATCACCATATTTAATCTTTTGCAAAGTCCTGTCTAATTTACCTTTGTAACATCTTTTGAAAATATACCTTCCTCTCCTGTAACACAGCCCTCACCCTAGTACAGTCCCCTATCATTTCACAACGCAGTTATTATGATAGCTATTTGATCTTGCCTAAAGTGTCTCCCCATTCCAGTCCATCTTCCACTTCACTGTCAAGCTGATCTTCCTGAAGTACATCTGACCATGTCACTCTCATATTTAATAAAGCTCAAATGCTTGTCATCTCTTTGAGGATCAAATATAAAAACCTGTGTTTAGCATTCAAAATCCTCTATAGCCTGACCACATCAACATGCTTCCAAAATGTCTGTTCATTAACATAAATACATCTTTACCACAGTGGGGTGGGGAGAGGTGCTTCTCAGAGTCCTCTTCTGACCAAACAAACACTTCTAGTCACTAAGCCCCCAAAGTAAAACTTCACCCTCAAAGTATTTATACACTTTTCAGAGCCAGAGGGCATAACTGTCTGACCCAGTGCCTCAATAGAAAAAACAAAAGGTACCTGAGACCCTCCTACAAAACAACTCCCCTAATCAAGCTTCCCTTAATGGACAGGCCCATTAATGGGTGGGGAGGATTTTTAATCACATTAACAATATAAATATATATACAATTTCTAGTTAAAGAAACTCTAGTTTCTGTACTTTACTCCTAGTAAAGACTCTTGGTTGATAAAGGCAAGATTCAATCAGAAGCACTTGATTATACTAAAACAAAAACAGCAAAAGATCCTACTTTGCTTGTCCTTAAACCTCAGTCAATCAGTATTACAATATCATTGATTCCACAATTATATTTAGGCCAGATGTTAATCACTTATGCCAAGTACTGGAAATTTTTCTCTTTCTCTCCATCTCTGACTCTCTCTCTCTACCTTCATAATAGCTCAGTTCTTTTCTAGTCATTCATCATATTGGTGCAGGCTTCATCATCTCATGTCTAGACTATTGTGATTGCTTTCTGGTCAGTCCCTATTCCTTATGTCTTTCTCCTCTGCAATAAGTCCTTCAGTCTGCTAAGTGATTTTCCTAAAACATAGGACTGACCATTTCATACACTTATTCAATCAACTCTAGGAATTCCATAGTACCTTCAGAATCCAACATAATCTATTCTGTTTAGTATTTAAAGTCCTTCATATTTCTAACTTCTCAAAATCCTTACATTTTATTCCATTCCAAGTATTCTATAATACATTGACACCGGCATTCTTGTTCTACCTTGAGCAAGCTTTCCATCTTCCAACTCTGCTCTACTACTAGGCCTGAAATGTTCTCTCTCCTTACTCTTAGCTGCCTTGGTGTCTTTAAAAATGCAGATTAATTCCCACCTACTGAAAGAGGCCTCTTTACCAAATTAATGGCTTCTCTCTAATATTGCCTTCCATTGTCATTGTGTGTATCTTGTTTACATTTTTCCACAATATTCTCCCATTAGAACATGAGTGTGAGAGAGAGACAGAGACAGAGGGAGAGAGGCAGAAACAGAGGCAGAGAGAAATTTCCAGTACTTGGCATAAGTGATTAACATCTGGTAAATGCTTAATAAAGCATTTTGACCAATTGACTGACTCTATGCTATTCTCTGGATGAACTGGCACATTTGATGTCCCTCACATGTGTTATTCCATCTCTCATTTCCATCGCTTTGCAGATTATTTCCTCTATGACCAGAATTTACCCTCTCTTAAAAGTATAGTTCAAAATCCTTAATTTTCTTTTCAAATCAGTTAAAGAATTATCTCTTTCATGAAGCCTTTTTTCAACCCTGCCAGTTGCTACTGCCTACCTTCTATATTACCTTGTATTCACTTTATATATATGTTTATCTTTAGTATTCACTTGTATATGCATCTTCCCTACACTAACAGGAAGTATGGAATCTCTACAAAGCAAGAATTTTTTAGAGTTGGTTAGTTTCTTTTTTCTTCATTGCATAATACAGTATGTGACACATAGCAGGTGCTTAAAAAGTGTTTATTGATTAATCTATACTATATTCCATACACATTCAATTCAGTAAAGCTTCATTAATCTCATACTTTATAACCAAGTCCAACTAGGGTTTTAAATAAATAAACATATAAATAGATAGATAAATAGATAGATAAGCAGACAAATAAATAAATAAAGGAAGGAAGGAACATACAAACAAACAAATAAATAAGTAAAAGGAAGTCTCTGACCTCAGGATCTAACATTCTCCTACTGAAGAAGTTACATATAAAGTTGTACATAATTTTTAATAAGGTGTAATGTGGTTGCAGAACATATATAAAGTGCAGTCTAGAAATATGTTGTAGTGAGGGCAAAGTGATAATACTGTTGACTGACCTCTTAAAAGAGTTGATCTCTGAGTTTAGTTTTTGAAGGAAAGGTGTTCTGAATGGTAGAAATGAGAAGGAAGTATGTGTTGACTTTTGGTGAAGGCCGGTATGCATATACTTAGGCAGGAAATAAGGAGTGGAATTCAAGGAAAACCAATAGTTCATTTTGACTAGATTTTAGAGTGAGTGGAATATAAAGAACAATTTAAAGTGCAGGGTGGTGTAAGAATGTAGCAACTTCATCCCAGACAAAATGTGTTAATCCTCTATCTTATGGTCAATAGGCAGCCATATTTTAACGTTTGAAAAGAGTAGAAAGATGGTCAGATTTATACACTGGGGAAAATATTTTAGAGATTATGAAAAGGGTCATTCAGAGAAGGAGATAGTGGAAGCCAGGAAGTTTGTAAGGCGATCACTAAAAGAGCTGGAATGAGGGATGGTGTGAGATTGAGGACAGCAGCCATGTGTATCTTTTGGCCATCAGAAATCACTAGCATGGAGTCAATATACCAAGTCCTATTAAAAGGTACCTTACAAACCTCTCTTATGCTACAATGGTTATGAAAGTGTTAGTGTACATGGATCTGATGATAATATCTTACATCCTTGTCATTAGATGAATAATTTCTATTGTCTATGTAGAAGCCCTCAGTGTTGGGTCTAAAGCAGAAGGAAAGGATCAGAGACCAGTGGTTATCTTGACATAGGGAGTAAATTGAGGGTGCATTTTGGAAGTATTTCTGCCCAACGTCCTCTTTCTAATGGCAGCTCAGATTTTCTAGTCCTGACCTAGACCAGTCCAGTGCACTTAACATTCCAAAACTCAATAGATTTCATCTTTGTTCATTTGTTTCATAAGCATTGTTGTGTTTTTCAATGACCATTATGAGAATGAAGCAACTAGACTATGAGAATACAGGTCCTTGGTCTGTCTCTTGATTAAAGGCCTTTGTATAAAAAAAATTAACAAAAACTCAATTTAGTCCTTTGGTGAAATTTCTCATCTGTCTTCCAGGATAAGGTCTGGGAAAGGATTATGTTTGTGTCTTAAAAGGGAAGCAGAGTGAATATTGTGTAAAATGCAAAAAAAATAAATTTCCTCCATCTTTTGAGGAAAAAACAACAACAAATTTTCTTGGCAGCATTTGAGTGATAAACTCAACACAAAGGTAATCCCCTCACTCCCTTTGATCTAACTTTCATGTTTAAAAAATCATTCCTTTCTGGTTTTTCTTTCTAAATGAAAATATTTTTTTTCATTTATATGAGTATCAAATAAAATTGCCATTATTTTTGCAACCAAGTTGATTTATTTTTATTTGGGAAAAGTTATGTCTGAGGAAGATTTATTTGTATGTAATCAAAATCTATAACCTCTGAGTTGACAACTCTAGAAAATTGTTTAGCTTGGTTTGTTATTTTACTTTAAATGAGATGCATGGCAGGGTGTTACTTTAGACACAACTAACACTTTATGATTGCATATAATAATTTGTTCCTTAAACAATATGATATATGAAAAGAGCTGAAAAAACAATCTTGGTGAAAGATGATAAGTGACTATTCTAAGGTAACAGTGTGAATTAGAGTGAAAAAGGAAGAAGTAAGGGATGCTGTAGGGATAGAATTAACAGGCATTTGCAAACAATTAAATATGAGAGAGAGTGAGTGAAGTAGATTAGAAAAAAAACAACCCTGAGGTCCCATAAGAGGTTGCTGTCCACAGAAACAGTAATAATTTGAAAAGGGAGGTTAGTTTAGAGGCAATTTCAAGCTGGGAAAGCATTATTTCCAATAACACATGCAGAGAAAGATACGAAGTTGCCATCTGGAGCTGTAGGCTTGTTTCCCATCAGGGAAACAAAATAAGGCTAGATACAGAAAATTTTTAAGGTATGTGCGTGTGTGTGTGTGTGTGTGTGTGTGTGTGTGTGTGTGTGTAATCATTGAATAGAAAGTATTATATCTTCAGGAGATGTAACAGAGGATGAAATAAATTAGCAGGGAGATTTAAGATGAAGGGAAGAACAAAAGAAAGAATGAGAACTAAATAGGACTGAACTAAACTAAACAGTTGAACTAAGTAGGATTGACCTTTCAGGCAGAGGTAGCAGGTCAGAAGACTTTTGGAGAGAAAGGATAATGGTTCTGAATCAACACAGATTGACGACTAAAGAGGTTCCTAGTTGTCCCTTATGGGAGAAAGGGAAATACTCAGAATGAAGAAACTTGTAGATTTGAATGACTAAAAATGGCATTCATTGAATTTAACACAAATGAGGGGGATAAAGTTAAGACTTATGTAACCAGAAATTTTCTAAGATAATAGAAGCTTGGGGTCTTCTGGATGAAATATCATCAGTTAATTATCAGTTAATGGTATAACATGAGACTTTGAAGGAATAAACTTGTTTTTGATAATGTTAATTTCACTTTTGTTAAATCTGCCTAATTCCACTTATACTTTTAAAAAATCAATTCAATAGCATAGCTTTCATAGTTTCTTTAAGAAAAGCCATTTGAACTTTATTAAATGATAGAAGACATGTTCAGTTATCCCATTCATGGCATAAATTTGTTTAATATTAACCCCAATCTACAGAATTTGTTTTAATTTGTTGTTGATTTTTAAATTGAAGTAAAAATTGTTTTAAAAAAGTCCATCACAGGATGATAGCTTTAGATCTGAGAGGAACCTTAACGGTCATCTAGTGTAACCCCTTCATTTTATAGATGAAGCCACTGAGGCTCAGGAAGGATATGTGTTTTTCCAAAGGCCACAACAGTAACAAATATAAGAGGTGAGAATTAATTTGAGGTCAGTACTCTTTCCACTGTACCACACAACTGTAAGTTGAAGACCACTAATTTAACAAAGTCTTTGCAAGTACATTTATGAAACCTCATGCCATTTGTTTAGGGGGGCTTCTTCAGTATTCTGAAACAAGGCATTTAATATGCTTAATCACTTGGAAATATATTGTAGTCTTAGTTCAAAACTTTAGAGATATCTTCAAGTGTGGATTTGGTTTTAATTTGGGTCTAAGTCTCCTGGGTAAATGGTTTGGTGGTCATTAAATGCTGCTTATTTTCATGAATTGCAAATAGGAGAAGTGAGCCAAGTTCATATTTTGTACTTCCTAGCTGGGAATGACTATAATGAATTGTTTTAAATATTCTCAAGGGAATCACTGACTGTTTTATTCAGGCAGCCATCAATCCTCATTTATATTTCATATTATGCATACCAAGGAAAATAACTTACTTTTGAAAGTGCAGCATGTCATTGGGATTAAATTGTTGGTATACTGATATCCTTTTGCTTTTAATTCCTTGTGACCTAAAAAAAATAGGTTTTCAAAAAAGACCTGGCCTAAATTGAATATAATAAATGGAACGCAGAACATATTACAGCACAATATTTATTGTTCTGGCAACCAAAAAAATGAGATAAACTAACCAAGCATATAAAGGTCAATGAAACATGAACAAAATATACAGCTGCATGTTTTTTCAACCCATTTACATATTCTTGTTGTTTCAATGTACATGAAGGAAAGACACTTAGAAAACCAGGTAAGCACTGGCATAGTAGTCTGGGATCTGTTTTGTAATCAGTTTTTTAGACTGTACACCTGTAGTATCAATCTTTAATTAAACCTATTTTTTCAAATGCTAAACAGCCTTCTTTAGAGGCCTTTAAATTGATCATGGATATCCCTATAACACTGCATGTTTGCAAAAAACCCTTTAATTAATTATTTAATTTGAGCCATATAACAACCCTCTATATTAAAGTAATATTCCCATTTTATAAATAGAAAAAAAAGACCAGAGAATTCAAGAAACTTTAAGACTTTTTAAGCCCATGGGCATATAACTAAGTATCACTACTGGGTTTTGAAACAAGGTCTCGCTACGGAGGACTAGCACTGTTCATTCTGCCCTACTGCCTCACTATGTTACATCTGTTACTTGTTCAGGTTGAATGAGACACACTGTTCCTAATAATGGTTTAAATTTCATTTCATTTCATTCATAAATTTCATTGCTTTGTGAAGGTAATCAAAATCCCATAATAGAAAACTGACTTCAACCTTATAAATTGTTTGAATAAAAAATATTTTATTAAGCATTTGCTATGTGCAAAGCACTCTACTGGGGCCAGAAAAATGACATAGACTCCTTCATAAAGAAACTTGGAGTTATATTGGCCCCCATGTTGGATTATAAGCTTCTTAATGGTGTCAAATTTATGTCATTATCTCATATGTGCATGTATATGTATGTATTCTACATGCATGTATATGTGAAGTATACACATGGATATGTATATATATACACACATATATAGATATATAACATAAACCATTTATATTTCATATATATGAAAATTATAAAGACCTATGTGTTCATGTACATATATATATGTACATGTGTATATATACATAATACTCACATTTGCTATAAAGTGGAATTCAGATTTCAGTAAGGGTAAAGGGACAAAGGAGTGCTCTAAAGTGTAATAAGAAAATTTGAGAAGAGAGACTGCTTTAAGCTAGAGGCATCAGTTAAGACTCTATGTCAAAAATAGTACCAGAACTGGACTTTAAAGAAAGAGAAAGATTTCAACAAACAGAGATGAGGAAGAAATGTATTTCAGTATGGTGAGTGGATCAGGCAAAAATGGCAGCATGATACTGGATAATATCAAGCAGTGTAATCTGACTGAAACAGAGAACGTATGAATGAAAAGCGTGAGACAGTGCTAGAGAGGTTGGTTGATTCTAAAATTTAAGATCCAATCTAGCTTTAAATTTTAGTCAATGGAGCTTATATTTTGTCAGAACCATTACAACCTAGTAGGAAAGGGAATATGCATTTATATACGATCTATCTTCTATATATCGGGTATTTTACAAATCATTGGCAGATATCTCATTTCATCCTCACAACGGCTCTGGGCCATAGGGTATCATTAGCCCCATTTTACAGTCAAAAACTCTGTTATCACCATTTTAAATGGGAGAAAATGGAGGCGAAAGAGTTCAAGTGATTTTGACAGGATCACATAGCTAGTAAGTATCTGAGGTCAAAGAGGAACTCATGTCCTTATGAATCCAGACCCACTACACTATCCACTGTGCCATCTATCTGCCTTTGGTAGAAAGGATATTGGACTTAGAATAGGGAAGATCATGTTTCCAAAACTGTCTTAATGGGAAATGGTTTGAAACCATTATAGGTTCTTGGGGGTGGCTTTTCAACTGACTCTTTTTATTAAGTGAATTTGTTCTGTGAAGTTTGAATTCAGTCAAAGGGTCATACTTGAGGACCTAGAGGACTACATGTGTCCTCAAGGACAGAGGGTCCTCACCCCTGAATCTCTCAGAAATCTTTTAAAGTTTGTATTGAGAGCCTTTATGAAGAAATTTCGCTCCTCACATTTTTTTTTACAGTCAACAAACAGTAAGAATAATGTAATCTTGTACTTTTCAGCCAGTTGGGTGATTACTATAAAATCTACTATAAAATGATCTACTATAAAATAATATTTGCAAAAACTTGACTATTCCCTTCTAACCCTTTCATCACCCATATTATTAATAACAAATGGAATAAGTACATATTATTGCACATGAATTGACACTTTTATAATATGGATAGAAGAGTAGAGAAATATGTTTCAGCAGTTACTGTTGAGAGAAATTTTATCTTGTAATCTTCAGTAGGTTTCCTTATTTTAGATATCTTGTGAACAAGACACCCTGCTCATTGAGTTACATTCAGCAGAGGGGTCTAACTTGTTCTGCTTTAGCTACTTTTCCAATCTTTACCTTTTTTGGTGCCATTTTTTTCTCCCCCTCTGTCATAGTGGGGACTATGATCTTAAAAGTCCAATTGTGATACTTCTGCTTCTAACCATGAAGAAAATTTTTTTTTCTTTTAGGAAGTTTCCATTTTTCTTCTCCTCTCCTCTTTCATCTTCTATTTCTCTCCTTTTCCTTGTCCTCTTTTCCTTCTCCCTTCTCTTCTCTTTCCTCATCTATTCCCTTCCAGTTTCTTCCAATTTCAGCTTTGTTTGGGAGTGAGTTTAGATGGAAGGAATACTTCTTTGAGTACTTCTGCTTCCCCCTCTCCAAACATCCCAAACACTATTGTTTTTAAAATTTTTGCTAATGTAAATGGTATTTTATATTATTGTTTATGCTATTGTTGTAAGCAATAATAAAAATAATAAACAAAAAGAAATTCTACTTTAAAAAGTTATCCTATGTGATATATTCTTGGCACTCATACCACATAGTAGGTTACTCTTTCTCTCCCTACCTTTCATCACATCATATGATTTGTTTGTTCACCCTCCCCACTCTCCCCACCACCCCA
This sequence comes from Potorous gilbertii, assembly GCA_028658325.1. Lineage (NCBI taxonomy): Eukaryota > Metazoa > Chordata > Mammalia > Diprotodontia > Potoroidae > Potorous > Potorous gilbertii. The sequence continues at coordinate 147,874,907 of CM053772.1, forward strand.
AATTCTGCACAGCAGAATGCAAACTCCTTTAATGTGAGGAAAGTCTGCCCCTCTTTGTATTTGTATCCTTAGTGTCTAGTACAGCAACTGGCATGGAACTGGCACTTGAAAAATACATGCTGAGTGATTTTTGTTTGGATAGTGTCTGATTGAGAACTCAAAGTAATGTAGTATTGAAAATAGCTTATTCATTCTTTAAGAGTCATCCTATTATTTTTCTTTTCTCAAATAGAAAAAAAGATAAATTATGTGGAAGTTTGGTGATTAATGATGATTTCCTTTCCAACATGTGTATAAGCATCCAATCTTCTGAATCTATGGATATGTGTTTACAGAGTATGTTACTGTTGTTTTGACAAACACCCCCAACACCACAGATAAACATCATGGTAAAGAAAAGGGAAAACATTGCTTACTTAATTTAAACCCAATCTTTAAACATACTGAAGCCCTACGTATCTAAGCAATTCATTCAGTCTTTGACAGGATTACTACAGCATCCAAATTTAAATGAGTTATCTGACTCTTTTATCTTAAAAATCCTCTGTGAATTCATTTAGAAGAAGACCTTTTTGGCTACCCATGTCTTTCTATTCTATTACTTCTTTGATTGTTTGCCTTTTCATTCGGTATTTATTAATACAGCACTTAAAAATATTGATCAGTTGTCTGTTATGTATGAACATTTTGTACTAGGTGCCAGAGGCAAATACAAATTATAGATAGGATGATATTCCAGCCCATTTATTCTTTTTTTATTCTTCAAGAAACATTACCAATTACTTGCCCCAAAGTACGGTTCAGTATTATACTTTCTCAATACCTAAGGAGATCTGGTTTGCCCAACATGCAATGCTAAAAAAGAACAATCAGAAAATCACAGAAGAAAGTGTACACTTGATTGCTGAACAACATGATATAGATGAATAAAATATATTTCCAAATGTCTAGAAATAAGTACATTGATGTTGCATGGCAATGCAGAAAGACTCTGAGGTATGCTAATTTCACTTATTAAGAATGCACACAAGATTTGAGTTGAAAAAAAATTTAAAATGAGCTAAAATAATGATGTTGATTTCTCATAAGTACCCTGAAATAATTCTAGACAACTTTCTTTCCAATATATATTTTTTGTTAAGTATTTCCCAAGTACATGTAAAATATTTTACATTTTTTTTAAATTAAGATTAAAACTATCTTCCTCTCTTTTGTCTTTCTACCATCCTGAGAAGAAAAGCAATTTGAAATTGATTATACCTGTGAAGTTATGCAAAGCACATTAGTTAAGTTGCAAAAGAAAACAGACAAAAAAGGAGGAAAATAAAGTATTTTTACAAAACCTGCTTCAGTCTCCATTTAGAGTTCATCAGTTCTGTCTCTGGAGGTCAAGGGTCCTTTGGCATTCTCAGATCATTGTCTTGATCAGAGTATCTCCATCTTTCACAGTTGATCATCCTTTCAATGTCACTGTTACTATGTGTCTATAATACTCCCTTGCTTCTGTGCACTTCACATTGCATGATTTCTTATAAGTCTTTCCAAACTTTTCTGAATCCACCATTTGTCATTTCTTATAGCACAGTAGTATTTTGCTACACACATAGATACACACAGAGTAATACTCTAATGTATTTCATAAAAATCATATAATACGACTTGTTCAGCTATTCCTTCAATTTCTAATTCTTATTTGTTACAAAGAGAGCATATGTACAAAGGTTACAAAGACACATATGTACATCTATACATATATACAACAAATACACATATGTATGTGTTAATATGTCCTCCTTTTCTTTGATTTCTTTGAAATATGAACCTAGTAGTGGTATTACTGGGTCAAAGGACATGCACAGTTGTATAACTAACTTTTGGAGTAGTTCTTAATCATTCTAAAGACTGAAGGAACTGATTTACAACTCCAATATTACTTGATCATGAATGTCTTATGCGATTCTTATAGTGATTTCATGGTATTTGAATGATTTCTGTTAGCTTGCAGTATTTTCCTCTTTGACCTCAGAGATTTGGTGTTTTGTTATAATATTCCTTTAAGTTTTCATTTCAGGTGGTAATCAGTGGGTTCTTTTAATTTCTATTTCACTCTCTGGTTCTAGGATATCAGGACAGTTTTCTTCAATAGTTTTGTTGTTGTTGTTTGATCATTTTTCCACACTAATTCTTGATTTTGAATTTTTAAGTTGGATGTTAGGCTCTGTTCCTTGAGTGAAGGGAAAGGGTCATAGTCTCAGGCTTCAAGCTTCTTTACACAACTGTTTTCAAAGCTAATTCTGGGTTTTGGAAATTTTTCAGTGATTCCAAGGTAGGGAGAATTGTATTCACTTCTCTCCTGATCTACACTCTCTTCTTTACTGAGGAAGACCCCTGGTCACTTGGGATTACCTCAACACTAATAGAAGGTTATAAGATGTAATCTGCAAACTGCACTGGTCAAATTATATCTAGCATACCGCACTTTATTATGACTGCCTTTTAAGAGAGTGGTATTTCCAACTAAGTAGGTCAAGGGGTAAGTGAAAAGAAAGGTGAAAATTTCCAAAAAATAAATATGCCATATTAGAAAAAGTTGGAAAACCTAGGGAAGAAGACAGTGATGAAGTGGAAGATCATAACTGTCTTCACAGATTTTAAGAGTTCTGCACAGAATAGATTACTGTCTTATTTTGTACTATATCAGAAGATACAATTATTATCAAATCATAAAAAGTGACAACGTTTGTGTTGGACCCATGTAAAGAAAAACTTAATCAGAGAAGAAACTATGAAATGATTTGCCACGCTGATGGAGTTCCCTATTGAAGGTGTTAAAGAGAAGGAAAGTGTTAAAGGACTGTCTTGAAACAATGTTATGAAAGTTTGGATTAAATTACCACCCACTCTAAAAGTAAACTAAGTTCTTGTTCTTTTCCCTATTCCTTTTTCTGGGACATCTGGGGCAGCTTGTTCTAGACCACAATTATTTTTTACCCTGAATATAACTTGATAATTTCCTGGGTAAACTTTGATAAGAAGACAAAATTCTGTGTCAAAATGCATAAAGGAAGTCACTCGTTGTGTTTAGTGGTCAGATCTATTATATATGCATGTATATTAATTACATCAAATAGCTGCTTGGAAGATGGTTGTCCACTGTAGAAATCCTTCTACCAGTCAAGATTCCTATAGGTTGTTCTAATAAGTCTGAGTTCAAATACATGTAAATGATCTCCTAGAAAGTTCTAAGCTATTGTCTTAGACTATATAGATTAGATTAAAATAACATCAAGAAAAATGTGTACAATACAGAAATGCAAAACAAATTAAAAGTGTACATATTTGCAATACTAGGTCCTTGTTCAGTACAAATCATTAACTTTAAGGACTTTGATATAATATAAAAACGTCACAAATTAAAAAAAAGAAACAAACGTCATTATGAACATCAAGGCGTAATTATATCCAGCCACACTAAAAACAGTTTTTACTTATATTTTGTTGTGTGAACTAACAATGGGAGAGAGACTATTAACTTTGATTGACAGACTGTAGCTGAATTTTAGAAGTCTAATCATTTAATCTTATTACTTAGATCTTTAAATTTTATATTATTTCTATTTTTTTTTTTTGTTTCTGTACCAGTCTGGGTATTGAGTGATATCTACAAGTTGATTCCCAAATCCTAGCAGGATTTCATGTACAATGTATTCTATCCTTGGTTTCTTTTGGTACTTTCTTCCATGGGATATTAAATAAAATAAATGAAAATATTTATATTTTTATATTTTTAATTTATTAAATTTATTATTAATTTATTAATATGTATTTAAGAAAAATAAAAATAAAAAATTTGTGCTAGAAGAAATATAACAGAAGCCTCCATGTAATTTGTGTGAATATTTCCTTAAAAAGATTTGAAACAATCTTTAAGACTTAATTGCCTCAGGCTACCAAAGGATCATATGTTAATATTGCTGAGCGACAATAGTCAAATTAGTTCTAGGGACCCATTGATGCCATGTTGTTATGGCACTGTGGGCAATTCAGTAAGAAATGTGTGCTTAGGTGAAGCAGCTCAGTGTTCTGAGTGCATATACAAATTGAATATCTTTCTCTTTCTTTGTTTAAGTGTCTCATATTGTTTCAGTGTTGAACACAATCTTTAAATGTAGGCCAAGTCAGGCCCATCTCATAACACAAGGGGACTCATTGAAACCACAAGTAGCAATAGGTACAAGTCCGTCTTCTGTAACTAAGTTCATCATTTATTCTTAGCCAGGTTACTTTAATTCTCTGCTCTTCAGGTTTTTCATTTACAAAATGAAAATTTACATCAGAGGCCACGAATTTGTCAATATAAATCAATTTTACCCAAAAAATTAATGCATTCCCTAGTGTGGTAGGAGGCAATAAAGAATCAGGGTTGAAAAAAATAGAAATTGAAATTGAGTGAGTTTTCTTTCCTACAAAGAGACTACTTTCCCTTATATTCAGTAGAAGGGGTTAATCAGTGATTTCTAATTAAATCTTGTTTTGTCTTATTATAGAGAATTAAATTATGTAATTTTTCCACCACAATTTTTGAAAGTCCTTGCAATAAAAATGACATCTCAGATTCAAGAACATTACCATTCCTGTAGCCTTGATCTAGTAAAAGTGTTTGCTTTGTAATTTTTCTTAATCTATTATTAATAAGGAATTGTCCAAGGCATACTTTCCTGCTCTATTAGTGTTAATTAATCTGTTTCACTTAAGGATCTTTTTGAATAAAACTGATCCTCAATTTTCAGTTAATACAAAATGTGAGCATTAATGTGAGCAGTAAGGTACAAGTATGTTTCTGTTTACAAGGGAGTAAAGACATATTCAAATGTAGAACTGGGTGTGTTAATGACTTCTGAATGACTTAGAAATTGATGATCATACATTATATGATTAAAAAGTCAAGGAGCCAAGATGACAGAGTAAGCAGTAACTCTCACTTATTGACCTCTAAAAACCCAGAAAATATGACTCCAGGAAAAAAATAAGCAAAGCCAGCAGAAAGATGAGGTGTAGCAGTTCTTTAAGCCTGAGGGATTTGGGGATTAACAAGAATGATCCCTCTCACTCTGGTGGAAGGCAAGCAGTACACAACAGAAGGCAAGCTCCACCTCAACAAACCAGCAGGAGATCCTGAGCCCCAAGGTTGTGGGTCAGGCAATGTCAAAACCAGGATCTGCTGACCCCATGACTCTATATAGCCAGGGGAACTGGGAAACTCTGTCTCACAGAACCACCATGAGTAACAGCAGCCTGGTTCCTCCAGCAGCTGAACTTCTGTGTGTTTCATTGAAACTCCAGGCAGGCAGGCATACTCCAGCAGCAAAACTTCCCTGTGCTTCATCACAACACTGCTAAGCAGGTGTCCTCCAGGGGGCAGACCACTTTCTCCTCCAAAAAATTGTCCCACCCACCTGCAACTATGAGAGATTCAGTGAAGCCCTGGGAAAACACACACAAAACATAAAAATAAAAAAAACAAAACCACCACCACCACCAAACACACCAGACCTTAGCACATACTGGCCACTACCACTAGGACCCCAGCTTAGCACCAGATAAGATGCCAGACACTTACAGCCTCCAACTGCCAGCTCCTGAGGCCCTAGCATACAAAGCCAGGGACAAGGCCCCTGGTCCCCAAAACAAGAAGCCTGGCACTGTGTCCCCTGTGCTCTAGCAGGAAAGTTCAGCTTTAAAAGCCAGGAAATAGGCAAACATCATGAACAAAAAGCAGATATGGACATGGATGATAGATTCTTGCTATGGGGACAAGGAAGATCAAAACACAAATTCAGAAGAGGGTAAGATTGTCAATAAATGCATATCTGAATCCACAAAGGGGAATATTAATTATTCTCAAGCCCCAAAAGCCTTATTGGAAGAGCTCAAGAAGGATTTTAAAAGTCAGTCAAGAGAGGTAGAAGAAAAATAGGGAAAAGAAATGAGAGGTATGCAAGAGAGAATCAAAAACTTGCAAAAGGAAGGACAAAAATTGACTATAGAAAATAATTCCTTAAAAAACAAAATTGGCCAAATTGGAAAAAAATACACTGAAGAAATGGCCAAAAGGAAAGGATGTGTAGTAGTTAACTGAAGAAAACTGTTCCTTAAAGATTATAATTGGGCAAGTAGAAGATGCTGACTCTGGAAAACATCAAGAATCAGTCAAATATAGTGAAAAGAATGAAAAAATAGTAGAAAATGTAAAATATTCATTTTAGAAAAAAACACTCACCTGGAAAATAGGTCCAGGAGACATAATTTAAGAGTTATTGATCTACCTGAAAGACATAATCAAAAAATGAGCCTGGAAAGCATCTTTTAAGAATTCATCAAGGAAAACTCGAATGAGGTCCTAGAACCACAGCATAAAGTTGTCATGGAAATAATCCACCAATCACCTCCTGAAAGAGATCCCAAATTGAAAATACCAAGGCATAATGTAGTCAAATTCCAGATTTATCAGATCAAAAAGAAAATACTGCAAGCAGCCAGAAAGACAAAATATAAATATCCTTGAACCACAGTCAGGATTATATAGGATCTTGCAGCTTCTATATTAAAGGATCAGGGGGTCTGGAATATGATATTGTGGAAGGAAAAAGAGCTTATATTAAAAGCAAGGATCAACTACCCAGTGAAACTGAACATAATCTTTTAGGGAAGGAGATAGACTATCAGTGAAATGGAGGACTTCCAAATCTTCCTGATGAAAAGACCAGAGTTCACCAAAAACTTTTGATCTTCAAATATAGCCCTCAAGAGGCAGAAAAAGGTAAACAGGAAAGAATAAAAAAGAATGAAACATGTTATTCAATAAATTTAAAATGTTTTCACCTCTAATTGTAACTCTTGAGAAGTTTATCTTTTTTATGGCTTTTAGAAGAGGTGTACATTGACAGAAGCTTGTGACTTTGAGGTGATTAAAAACAATCTAATTAAGTGGAGAAAAGTAATTGTTCTCAGAGAAAAAGGAGGAAGCAGAAAAGGGTAAATTATATGATATGAATAGGTGCAAAGACTTCTTAAAATAGATGGAAAGAAGGGGAACAGATGAGCATTCTTTGAATCTTACTCTCATTGGATTTGAGGTTAAATATAGAACTCTAACTTACCCTATAGGAAGTAACAGAGGAAATGGGAAAGAAAAGGAAGTGGGTGAATAGAAGAGAGGGCAGATTGAGGGAGAAGATGGTCAAAGTCAAAATCAAAACTCCATTGAGGAGGGAAAGGGAGAAAAGAGAGATAAAAGTATAAATGAGGAGGAATAATAGAATGGAGAGGAAGGATTAATGAAAAACAATGCAAGGGAACATGGCCTATCCACACCAGATCTTAAATAGTATTATAAAGTAGCTATCATCAAAACTACTTGGTACTAGCTAAGAAATAGATTGATGGATGAGTGGCATAGGTTAGTTACACAAGGCACAATTATTAATGATGATAGTAACTCAATGTTTGATAAACCCAAAGACTCCAGTTTCTGGGATAAAAACTCACTATTTGACAAAAAATGCTGGAAAACCGAAAAACAATATGGCAGCAGCTAGGAGTAGCCCAACTTCTTATACCATATGCAAGATAAGTTCAAAATGGGTACAAGATTTAGATATAAAGGCTAATTGTATAAGCAAACTAGGAAAGCGAGAAATAATTTATCTGTAAGATTTATAGAATTTAAGACCAAAGAAGAGATAGACAACATTCTGAAATGCAAAGTGGATAATTTTTCATTACATTAAATTATAAAAGGTCTTGAACAAACAATACCAGTTGAATCAAGGGAAGCTGAAAACTGGGAAACAATTTTTATAACCATTGTCTCTGATAAAGGCCTCATTTCTAAAATATATAGAGAATCACGTCAAATTTACAAGAATACAATTCATCCCCTAATTGATAAAGGGTCAAAGGATTTGAACAGGCAGTTTTCAGATGAAAAAACTAGTGCTATTTACAATCACATGAAAAATGTTCTAAATCACTATTGATGAAAGAAATGTGAATCAAAACAATTCTGCCATACCATCTCATACTTTATCAGATTGGTTCACAGGAGAGAATAGGAAAATAATACATATTGAAGAAGATGTGGTAAAATTGGGACACTAATGCATTTTTGATGGAGTTGTAAACTGAGCCTAAAATTCTGCAGAGCAATTTGGAACTATGCTAGAAGAGCTATGAAATTGTACATAACCCCTAACTCAACCATACCATCCCAAATAGAGAATAAACATGGGAAAAGGACTCACATGAAGAAAAATATTTATAGCAATTCCTTTTGTGGTGGCCAAAAATTGGAAATTGAGGGGATGACCATCAGTTGGGGAATCACTGAACAAGTTGTAGTATATGAATGCAATGGAACACTAATATTATATAAGAAATAAGGAACAGGAGAACTTCAGAAAAACCTCTAAATGTCTGTTAACATGAACTAATGCTGAGTGAAGTGAACCCAACCAAGAGAACATTTGTACAGAGTAAATACCAACACTGCTCAATGACCAACTTTGATAGACTTAATCTCTTTTCAACCACGCAAGGATCTAAGACCTCTCCAAAAGACTCATGATAGAACATGCTATCACATTCAGAGAAAGAATGTGGAATTGGAATGCAGAGTGAAGCATACTATTTGCTGTTTTATTGGTTTTTTTTTTCCTTTTTTTCCCTCATAGTGCCTTTGGTTCTAATTCTTTACAATATGACTAATATGAGGATATATTTAATTAATATATTTAAGATATATATGTAGAGACTATGTCAGATTACACATTTTCTTGGAGTAAGATAGATGGGAGGGACGGGGAGAAAATTTGGAACTCAAAATCTTACGGAAGTGAATTTTGAAAACTTCAAATAAACAAATAAGTTTTTTTTAAAAGTCAATAAAGGAGCCCAGTTCACCAGAGAGGCATATGATTCCTTGTGCTTTAAAATTTTGTGTGAAGGAGCTTTTGTGGTTTCATGTGAATGGTATCAATACTCATACAAAACTTATTTAAAAGAAACATTACTTTGGCTATTTAAAGCTTAAGACAATATATCTTGCTGATTAACTATTTGCAGTGACACTTTGTCAAAAAGCCAATGTATGTTTTTTTCCTCTTTTTTAAAGATATTTACTTTTCTTTTCACCAGTAACCATAGACATTGTTTCACATTTTGGCATGCAGAAATTTTAAGTATTTAAGCACAGTACTCTGAGAACAACTACCTGCTGCCTGCTGGTGGTACTTGTTGTAAACACCAGAAGAGTTATTTGGAATACTTGATCCTATTTTCCATGTCCGACCATTTTATATCATATAAATAGTATATCCATTTTTCTTCTGTTTTAAACTAAATCTTCAAAGACTGAGAGGCTTATTTTTTTTTAACCTTCGAGTTGTTTTTGCTACTTGAAAATTCCTCAAAACCCTACTGTAATTCAATGTAAAATAATATCACAAATTACTAGACTAAAATCAAAACAAGCTAATTAACAGATTTAAGAGATTTTGCTTAATTATTGATAATCAAGACTCTTCTGTGCATGATATCACCTGCTTTCCATCTGCTAGTCATCTTATGTTGCCCATACATATTTTTAGCCAAGATTATACAAAGAATGTTATACAAAAGACTGAGCGCTGGACTTGTGGTCACCGGGGCTTTGAATTATTGAACGCATCCTACCTTTCTAACCATGTAAAACCACAGGGCAATGGTTTATCTTTCTAAGCTACAGTTTCTTCAGCTGTAAAACAGGGGTAATAATACTTGTAATACCTAGGTAACACTGTTATTGGGAGGGCATATCACAATATGAATATAAATTGTTAAAGTACAATGGCAAAACTTATTTTTGTTGCATTTTACTAAACTATTTCTGCATCTGTCCATTTGTCATCTTTTAGTCTCATGATGTGACCAGCCCATCTCTTTTTCTTAAAATACACCTCTTGCAGAATATTCCTTATGTCACTTGCATCTTGGCTTTGGAAGACTATTCCATATTACATTTGCTGAAGGTCAGTCCTTATATGTAGTCAATGTCATTATTTAGAAGAGTGTCCCTAAAATTGAAAATATGTGAATCTTATACTTCTTTTTTTTAAAGGGAGGGCTCTTTATTTTTCTTCCTCTATTGCATATGGCCAGTGAGTGCTGGGGCCCTGACAGCCTTGGACCAGGCAACATAGAAAGCACTGGCCCATCACTAACAGAGACACTGGAGACAGACAGATGAAGTCTTTCCCCACGCAGGCTGAGGAGCCCATTGTACTCTTCACATTCTGGTTGATCTGGAACTTCCAAAAGGTCACAGGTCTTTATTTACCCTGAGCCCTTAACTCACTTTGCAATCTCTGGGGACCACCAAGTTGTAGATCCTCTGGATTACCCATCCTCTCTCTATCCTCTCCCCATATCAGTTTCTTTAACCTTAGTCAGAAATTCCCCTCCCTCTCCCTCTTTCCAAGTCTCCTTCCCCCCACTAAAAGCCAAGCTGCATTTAGTCCTCAGGGGCTACCATCTTCTTCTACTTCATCTTATGGTATCATTACACATGAAGATATTTCTGGCTAGGGAATCTGGGAGCTGCTGGATCCCTTGATTACCCCACCTAGGGCCTAAAGCATCAAGTTATATACATATATATATATATATATATATATATATATATATATATATATATATATATTATATACACACACACATATATATATGTATATATATAAATTGCAAAGAGAAGGTAATGAGGAGGGGTGATGGTTGGCATCTTGTGGTACCCTGGAAGCTTTCATTCATAGCATTCATCTCCCAACTTCCTCACTTCTTCCCTGACCCAGCAAAGCAATATGTATATACATATACCCATATACATCAAAACCTGTGACAGCTTGCTGTGCACTACCAAAGTTGCCACCCTGATCCAAGGAGAATTTGGAACTCCTAGTAACCAGGGTCAGAAGCAAGGAAGATACTGGAGAGGGAAACTGAGTGAAGTATTGGGGATGGCTTTCAGGACAGTGAGCCTGTGTGTGTGTGTGTGTGTGTGTGTGTGTGTACTCTGTGTGAGGTCCAGATCTTTTCATCTGTCTGTACAGAGCACAGACCTGTAGAGTTGGAGGTCACCATGTGGAAGCCAAGTTTGTCAAAGGCTTATTCTAATCTAGATAGTTGAATTCACATAGTAGCAGGAAATATACTTCTTGGAAGGACAATTTGGGTCCACACTCTCATTCAGGGTTTCACCAAATATTTCTTTGGCTAGTGAGACCTTGCTGCTTACCCTGATTCGGACCACATTATGAAATTTGGCATCAGTTTGGATGCGTGGTATAGCCTAGGGTATAGGAACCCTGATAGTCAAGGGTGATTTATCCTTCCTTTTGGTTGGCCATGAAGCTGACTTTGATTATCTCTGAGGAGCCCTACTGGAGGCCTAGTTGGAGTATTGTTCTTCTAAGTTATTTTCCCTGGAGTCATCTGCCCTTAGTCTGTTGTTTTCAGTCTCAGAGGCCAGGATCTTGACAAAATCTGACAGTTTGAAGTAATCAACCTACCTTTAGAGTCATCTCCACTCTGGAAAGTGGTCTGGCAACACCAGTTGGTTTTCTCTAATATAGCCTAACACATAACAAAAGAGGAAGCCATCTCGATCAACAAATAATTGTCACTGGTTGTCATGATAAAGGGCAGGGGATTCTTCTTACTGAACATTTCCTAGAGTAGTGAACCTTGGACACTGACCAGGGTAGGGTAACAAGTAAATATATACCTGCCACCCCACCCACCCACACACATGGAATGTGTTCTCAGGGAAGGTAGTAAACTCTTCTCTGACTTGGGCCATGATGACCTTTTCAGGGGGTATATCCCCTATGATCAAGATTAGTTTTGTGATAAGGTGGAAGTTTTGACAAAGAGGTCAGGAAGATGGAACTCCTTTAATTCATGATTTTCCATTTTTGAGTTTGTTAGGTCCTTCGTTAAACACTGGCCCAACTGCTGGATCCTACAGTTCTGTGCAACTCCTGTTCAACTGGTAGCAGTTTCCCTCTTGTCAGAGAGTGAGTAGCTCTATTCCCCAGGGATCCAAGAGAGGCTAACTGGAGCCCCAAGGGTTGAACTGAGTCACTCAGCAACACTGCAGCTGCTCCCAGTGTTTCTTTGCCTCCTTCCTCAATCCCCTGATGCTCTGTGGCCTCCAGCCCTAGCTCTGCTGCCACTTGGTCTGGGCTAGACATGGCTTCAGGCTCCTTCTCCCACTAGCCGTATATGTGTGTGTGTGTGTGTGTGTGTGTGTCTGTGTGTGTGTATGTGTGTCTGTGTGTCTGTGTATCTTATAACTTAAAGAGATATTAATTTTTGTTTTGAGGTAGAGGAATCTCTGAACCAGGGATCCTTAACTTTGTGTGAACTGGATCTAGTGATCATTTTCCTGCAGACATGATCCCCAGTGAAAGAGGAATTAAAATTCCAGAATAAACGCTAAGAAGGAAAAGCAATCATTTTGTCAACAAGGACAGGTATCATTTTCTACCTCTGAGAATCCAGGGAGGATTGTGGTTTGATAACAGAGCGGAGAAATTCTGTCTCTCAATTCCTGGCTTTGAATAGTTTTAATTAATAAATACTGATCCACTGATTGGAGATATTGGTCTTTGAATCAACTAAAATACCTTTGGTTTATTTACTTTTGATTATTGTAGCTGTCCAGGGCCTTCAACCTCTACTAACAACATATTCAAGATTTCCTATAGACTCCTTCTCCACCCAAACAGATTAGCAGCTATGTTCTCTCTCTGCCATTTTTCCAGTTTCACATTTTGCATGGAGTAACAAACGTCTCATCTCCTCTTGATGTCTAAAACAAGAAACTTCAGTAGTCTTGGCAGGCCCTCTGCATGCAAATAAGAGATGCTCTTCAACCCATGGCTAAAAATAAAGAAGAATGTTCACGTTGGTGCACAAATGAAAACACCCTGCCAGTGTTTATCTCTCTTCTCCTTCCTTTTTGCTTCTTCTCTCAGATATTGGAAATGACAGAACAACAACAAAGAGATTAACAAGAAGTTAATGCCTAAAATAAATAAGGGGAAAAGAGTCTGCTGAGAAATTCCTAATTCACCTCACAATTTAATTGGACTATATCATTGGATCCAGAAAAAAATGTTATTTTAAAAACACTATATATTTTTTTTTAATTTTAAAGGTCATGGAAAACAAAAATAACAGGAAATTGGAAAACTGTAAATGTCCACTTTTTTGGGTAAAATGGGAAGAGAAAATATTTTGTAAATTAATGTTAGTAAGTTTAACTTGAAAGGATCATTAAATATATATAAAAGGAGGAAGTAATTACAAAACCACAGGATTACTTCAAAGACAAATTGTTCCAGGCTAATTTCATTCCATTTTTGGGAGGGAAGGGGATTGTTTATTAAACCAATAGGTAAGGGGAAATGATGTGGATATACTTGATGTAGATTTTAGCAAAGTGCTTGATAGAGTATTTTATGCTGTTCTTGTGGAGAAGATGGAGAGAAATGGATCACACGTAATCTAATCACAGGGATTCAATACTGTTCAAATGGCGAGACTCATATCATTATTGTCAATGGCTCAGTGTCAGTGTCACGGGAGGAGTCCAGTGGATTATGGCAGGGATTTATTCATGGCCTTGTGATGTTTTACACTTTTGTTCATTGTCTTGGATTGAAAATAGTGTTCTCATCAAATTTTTAGGTAACGTAAAGCTAGAAAGAATATCTAACATATCAGATGACAGTTTGGATACAAAAGGATTTTGACAGGCTAGAGCATTGGGCAGAAAATAATGAAATGAAATTCAATAAGGATAAAGTCTTACACTTGGGCAAAAAAAAATGTAATCCATAAATATAATATGGAGGAAGCATGGATTGACAGCATCTGGTGAAAAAGTATCTGAGGATTTTAATGGACTACAAGCACAGTATTTGTCAGCTGTATGATGTGACAGCCAAAAGGAAAAACCTCTTGCAAACTTGGACTACATTAGAAAAGACAAATCTTTTAGGGACAGGTAGGCAACAATTTTTCCACACTGTGACCTTGTTAGGCCCCATCTGGAGTATTGTGTTCAGTTCTGAGCATTACATTTTAAGAAAGTCATAGAAAAGATGAAGAATATCTAGAGGAGGGTGACTAAAATGATGAAGAATCTTGAGTTTTTCAGGAATCTAATGCAGAAGACACAAAGTTAAAGGAAAAAGGCTTGTTTGACATGAAAAAGAAGAATGGGATGGGGGAGAATAATTGTATT
>CM053772.1:147889753-147913707 GCA_028658325.1 Potorous gilbertii
ATTATTGGTCTACCAGAAACCCATGATGAAAAAAAATAGCCTGGACAATATCATTCAAGTAATCACCAAGGAAAATTGCCCAAAAGTCCTAGACTCAGAGGGTAAAATAATCATCGAAAGAATTCATTGTTCACCGCCTAAAAGGGACCCCAAACTAAAAATACCAAGGAATATCATTGCCAAATTCCAGAACTATCAAGTAAAGGAGAAAATACTGCAGGCAGTCAGAAAGAAGCAATGCAAATATTGAAGAACTACAGTCAGGATCGTGCAGGATCTTGCATCTTCTACATTAAAAGATAGAAGGAATTGGAATAATAAATACTGTAAAGCAAAGGAACTGGAACTACAACCAAGGGTTAATTACCCAGGAAAGTTGAGCATAATATTTCAGGCAAGGAGATGGGCATTCAATGAAATAAGGAATTTCCAGAGCTTCCTGATGAAAAGGTCAGATCTCAATAGAAAATCTGATCATCAAATGCAAGTCTCAAAAGAGGCATAAAAGGGTAAACAGAGGGGAAGAAAAACCTTGTTATACAATATGGGCAAACTCTTTACATCCCAATAAAGGAAGATGATACTTGGTAATCCTAAGAATTTTATCTTTATTATGAAATGTAAAAGGGATATACATAGATAGAAGGAGTGGGTATAAATTAAATGATGGGATGATAACAAATGTGATTTAAGGGTGTGAAGGGATTATAATCGGAGATGGGAAAAGGAAGACACAGAAAAAAATAAATTCCATCACAGGAAGAGGCATAAAAATATATTATAGTAGAGGGAAAGAGGAGAAAGAAATGAACATGGTTTGAGAGGTACTCTCATCTAATTGGATTCAAGGAAGGTACAACAAATTCTGTTAAGTATAGAAATACAATTAGCATTATAGGCAGTAGAAGGGGAAGGGTGAAAGAAAAGGGAAGGGAGACTAAAAGGGAGGGAAGAAGCAGTAAGGGAAAAGGGGATTAAAAGGGAGGAGGGCTGAAAGAATGGAAGGAAGACTGAGAGAGGCAGTGGTCAAAAAATAAAACTTTAAAGAGGAAGAGAGAAGGAAGAAATAAAAGCATAAATGGGAGTCCAGAAGATGGAGGGAAATACATAGAAAGAAATCATAACTATGAATGTGAATGACATGAACTCTTCCATAAAGTGGAGATGGATAGCAGAATGGACCAAAAACTATAATCTAACAATTTATTGTTTACAAAAACACATTTGAAACTAGGACATACATACAGGGTAAAGGTAAAAGTTTGGAACAGAATATTCTATGCTTCAAATGATGTAAAAAAAAGCAAGGGTAGCAATCCTTATCTCACACAAAGCAAAAGCAGAAACTGATCTAATCAAAAGAGATAAGGAAGGAAATTATTTTCTGTTAAAAGGCACCATAGGCAATGAAGCAATTTCATTACTAAACATATATGCTCCAAGTGGTATATAGTATCCAAATTCTTAGAAGAGAAGGTGAGGGAGTTACAGGAAGAAAGATATAGCAAAACTATACTAGTGAGGGACCACAATCTCCCCCTCTCTGAACTTGATATACTTAACCTCAACATAAACAAGAAAAACGTTAAGGAGGTGAATAGAACTCTGAATGAGGCAGATATGCTGGCTCTCTGGAGAAAATTGAATGGGGATAGAAAGGAATATACCATTTTCTCAGTAGTACATGGCACATATACAAAAATTGACCTTGTATTAGGCCATAAAAACCTCACAATCCAGTGCAGAAGGCAGAGAGAGTCAATGCATCCTTCTCAGATCATAATGCAATAAAACTGATATGTAATCAAAGGCCATAGAAATACAACCCAAAAACTATTTGGAAACTAAACAATCTAATCCAAAAGAATGAGTACGTTAAACAAAAAAATTATAGAAACAATCAACAACTTCATTCAAGAGAACGACAATAATGAGACAACTCACCATAATATTATGGGATACTGCAAAAGCAGTTCTTAGGGGAGGTTTTATATCTTTGAATGCCTACATGAATAAAATAGTGAAAGAGGAGATCAATGAATTGGGCATGTGGCTAAAAAGCAAGAAAAAGAACAAATTCAAAATCTTCAAGTAAATACCAAATTAGAAATACTGAAAACCAAAGGACAGATTAATAAATTGAAATTAGGAAGACTATTGAACAAGAAATTGAACAAGCCATCAATGAGCTCCCTAGGAAAAATTCTCCAGGCCTGGGTGGATTCTCAAGTGAATTCAATCAAACATTTAAAGAGCAGTTAATTTCAGTACTATATAAACTATTTGGGAATATTTGGGAAGAAGGAGTCCTCTCAAATTCTTTTTATGATACAAATATGGTTGTGATACCTAAACCAGGAAGAGTCAAAACAGAGAAAGAAATTTATAGACCAATTTCTGTAATAAATATAGATGCAAATATTTTAAATAAGATTTTAGCAAAAATAATACAGCAACTTATCACAAGAACAATACATCATGATCAGGTAGGATTTACACCAAGGATGCAGGGCTGGTTCAATATTATGAAAACTAATAACATTACTGAGCATATCAACAACAAAATTAACAGAAACCATGATTATCTCAACGATGCAGAAAAAGCAAATATGCCATACTCATTCCTATTGAAAACATTAGAGAAATAAGAATAAATGGAATTTTCCACAAAATAGTAAGCAGTATCTACCTAAAACCTTCAGCAAGCATTCTGTGCAATAGGGATAAGCTAGATGCATTTCTAGTAAGATCAGAAGTGAAACAACGATGTCTATTATCACCACTATTATTCAATATGGTACTAGAAATGTTAGCTGTACCAAAAAGAGAAGAAAAATAAATTGAATGAATTAGAATAGGCAAAGATGAAACTAAGTTATCACTCTTTGCAGGTTAAGATATGATGATATACTTAGAGAATCTCAGAGAATCAAGTAAAAACTACTTGAAATAATAAACAACTTTGGCAATGTTGCATGTTACAAAATAAACCTACACAAATTTTCTGCATTTCTATATATTACTATCAAAACCCAACAGCAAGAGATAGAAAGGGAAATCCCATTTAAAGCTAGAGTAGACACTATAAAATACTTAGCAGTTTACCTGCCAAAACAAACCCAGGGCCTATATAAACACAATTACAAAATATTTTTTACACAAATAAATAAGTGGAAAAACATCAGTTGCTCATGGGTGGGCCAAGCCAATATAATAAAAATGACAATTCTGCCTAAATTAATTTACTTATTCAGTGCAATACCAACCAAACTATCAAATAATTATTTTGTAGAACTAGAAAAAATAATATCAAAATTTGTCTAGAAGAACAAAACGTCCAGAATATAAAGGAAAATGAAAATTTTGAATAAATGAAAATGAAAAGAAATGCTAGGGAAGGTGGCCTAGCTCTACCAGATTTCAAATAAATCGTAATTATCAAAACCACTTGATACTGGCTAAGAAACAGAAGAATAGACCATTGAAATAGGTTAGGTACTCAAGACACAGTAGTCAAATAAATATAGTAATCTACTGTTTGATAAACCCAAAAGATCCCAACTTCTGGAATAAGAAGTCACTGCTCGACAAAAATTGCTGGGAAAACTGGATAACAGTATGATAGGAACTAGGCATAGACCAATGCCTACACAATGTACACAGGAACAAAGTCCAAAGAGATACATGATCTAGGTATAAAGTTTGATACTATAAAAAAATTAGAGGAGCAAGGAATAGTGTATTTATCATTTTTATGAAGAAGGGAAGAATTTTTGACTAAAGAGATAGAAAACTTTATGAAGTGCAAAGTAGATAATTTTGATTACATTAAATTGAAAAGTTTTTGCACAAACCAACCCAATGCAACCAAGATTAGGAGAGAAGTAGAAAACTAGGAAAGCAGTCCAACTAGTATCTATGATAAAGGCCTCATTTCTAAAATACATAGAGAACTGAGTAAAATGTAGAAGAATACAAGTCATTCCCCAATTGATAAATGGTCAAAGGATATGAACAGGCAGTTTTCAGAGGAAGAAATTAAAACTAGATAGTCATATGAAAAAATACTCTAAATCACTATTGATTAGAGAGATACAAATCAAAATAACTCTGAGATATCACATCACACCTATCAGATTGACTAATATGATGAAACAGGATGATGATAAATGTCAGAGAAGATGTGGGAGAGTTGGAACACTAGTTCATTGTTGGTGGAGCTGTGAGTTGATTCAACCATTCTGGAGAGCAATTCAAAATGATTCCCAAAGGGCTACAAAAATGTGCATACCCTTTGACCCAGCAATACCTCTTCTAGGAATGTATCCCAGGAGATCAAAAAAATGGGAAGGTTCCCATATGTACAAGAATATTTATAGCAGGTCTCTTTGTAATGGCCAAATGTTGGAAATGCCCATCTATTGGGGAATGACCAAATAAATTGTTGGATATGAATGTAATGGAATACAATTGTGGTACAAGAAATGATGAACATGAAGACAACAGAGAGGCCTGGAAAGACTTATATGAACTGATGCTGAGTGAAATGAGCAGAACCAGGAGAACATTGTACACAGCAGCAACCACAGTGTACAAGGATGTTTTCTGGTAGACTTTGTACTTCATTGAAATGCAAGGACTTAAAAGATTCCCAATGGACTCTTAAGGCAAAGTGCCTTCCATATCCAGAGAAACAACTATGTAATTCCATCGCAGAATGTAGCAGATCATTTTCTTTTGTATTATGTTTTAGTTTGTTTTATGATTTCTCCCATTCATTTTAATTCTTCTATGCAACATGACTATGGTGAAAATGTATTTAATAGGAATGTATGTGCAGAGCCTATATAAAATTGGGTGCCATTTCAGGGCAGGAGGGGAAATGTAGGGGGTAAGGAGGGGAGGAAGGGGAAAAAAATCTAAGCTATATGGAAGTGAATATAGAACATTGAAAACAAATAAAATAACAAAGAGAGTGATGTGAAAAAAAATACAGGTAATGGGATATAGAATTCTATCTTATCCTACAAGAAAAGAGAGAAGATGGGGATAAGGGAAGGGAGAGGTGTGATAGAATGGAAGGCATATTGAAGGAATGAGTAATCAGAATGGAAGGCATTATGGGATGGGGGAGCGGAGAGAAAATTTGAAATTCAAAATTTTGTGGAAATGAATGTTGAAAAGTAAAAATATATAAATAAACATTGAAGAATAAAAATAGAATATATGTATATACATATATGTATATATACATACATATGTATATATACATATCTATATAGTATAAATATATATATACACACACACATACACACACACATATATATAATAGATATGTGTACTTGCACACATTTCAAAAGAAATTCTCAAATCTCCTTATGAAGTACATTTTCTGAAAGTCTTTAAGAAAAAACAGTCCAATTACATGATTATGACTGACAACATAGATCATTTTCAGTTCATAGCTTACTGAATGTTAAAAGTATATGTTCATGCCTCAGATTTGATAATAAGTTACCATCATAATCTGTTTTACTACCACAGCTATTTTATACGTCACCTGGCTCTTTACTTTACTCTATATCATTTCATATAGGTATTTCCATATTTCTCTGAATTTTTCACAAATATTTATTATGGTACAGTAAATTTCCATTCTATTGAAATGTTGGAATTTGGTCAGTTATATCTCACAAATAAAATTATGTAGAGAAATGCACCCAAGCACTCCCTACAATTGCCTCACAGTAATTTTCCACCTGACTCTCTTGCTTTTCTTTCTGTCATCATACTCAGTCCTACAATCATAATATAAAGGTAAGTTTAAGGAAAAATAGGAAAGAAGTTTGTGCTATTTTTTTCCATCACTCTTCAGGAGACCCATAGTATGAGAAATGTTAATGCTCTCATTAGGACTATGGTCAGCAATGATTTTCTATTTCCTTGTTCTCACAGCTTAACTACCCTGTCTTCCTTAGCATAATATCATAATATTATCAACTACATTACTGAAATCCAGACATATCATTATATAAAGTATTTCTCTGATTTCCTTTACTAGCATAGTGACCCTGTCAAAAAAGGAAATGAGATGAATATATGACACAAATTTTTTGTGAATCCATGTGAATCCTTAGTGATTACTGGTTTCCTTCCCAAGTGCTCATACATTGTGCATTCATTTGAGAATTTCGCTATGGGAATGAAGTCAAATTCAGCAACTTATAGCTTGAAATCTTTACTTTTTTTGCCTTTAAAAAAAATAAATCATCATTTTTTTCCTGAGTGCTGCAGTGTATCTCATTTTCCAGGGTTATTTTCCCCTTAAATTTCAACTTCTCAATATAATAATTAATAACCTCACAGTCAAATTTTACTTTACTAATAACAATTAAGTGCTCTCTTACCATCTACTACATTTAATATAAATATACAATGTAGCTATCAAACTATATAAGAGCATTAAAGGTTTTTATATTTGGAAAAATAATTGGTTCTGAGATTAGAGATAATGGATTTCTTTTATGATCTCATTTTAGGAATCATTTGTAAACATCAACAGTCCATTATATATTTGTGAATGATTGACAGTCCTGTTGAGTTAGGATCGAGGGAATGTTGATTGTTCATGAATATATTAAGACTTAGTATACTACAAGTCACCTTCTAAATTTATTCTAAAAACGGCCTTAGCCACAAATAGGTTATACATGTCATTTTGACATTTTAAGAAAATTCATCTTAAGCTTTGAAGGTTTCAAAAATGAAACTTATTAAAAAGTCTCCAATTTTATAGTACTTTTCACATGCCATAGTAATATTTCAAAGATGGTCAGTCCCTGCAGGGAATTGAAAATGAATAAATAATAACTTTTCTCATAACCTAATTCATTAACATGGGTGTACATTGCATCAAAATTTGAGAACTAGCTTTTCTATAAATTTTAAATTAGAAAGCAGTATAAATCAAAAAGCGACTAACTACAATGGTAATGGAGTATGTTAATAATTTTCTTATCATTAGCAAAAAGATGTCATATCTAATTACACAGAACTGTCAGTGACTGATATGCTGCTCAAGTGTATGCACATGAATAAATTGCTATCAGTGTTCTTATTAATTCAATGCAAAGGCCTTCATAGTTATACAAAGATAAAATATTCTGGAATTGTGTTGGTGGATCCCTAGAAGAATGATCTGCTTTGCTAGTGAAGAAAAGCTTTAATGAACTTATGAAATACAGATTTACTGGAACTGGCACAAGGCTCATCACCATATTGGTTTCATTGTGATGAATGTTCAGTTAATCCAATTCTAAACAACTCTGGACTAGGTAGAAGAACAGTTTTAATCAGCATAGGCAAAAGCAGAACTCACAACAATGAAATCAAGAGTTTCTTAAGGTATAAGAGATATTTGTAAATTACATTGATAAGCCTAGTTTTTGTGAATTCCACCATTCCTCCTTTTCATACTGTCCACAAGGCTTTTGTCAGATCCTACCATTTTCTTTCCTCTCATAACTCTAAATCTTTTCGATTCTTTTTTCCCTACATTATGTTTTCATTTATTTCCTTTCTTACTGAAAATAACAGCAATGCTAGTAACAACAATAAGCAATAGTTAAATAACTGTTAGTACAGTCTTCAAAAAACTACATTATTTCATATATATCATCTGCACCTTTAAGTTTCTCATGGTAGAGCTTTCATTTGGAGTCAATAAACCACTTATCTATTTCCTTGAAACTTTTCCCATAGAAGCAGTCAAATTTGTTCTACATATAGTTTTTTTTCCATATATTTTCTCAATTTTTTTATTTTTAACTTTTTTGTCTAAAGTCCATTGGGAATTAAGTATAATGTATCTATAGTATTTTAGGAAAAATATATAGAAAAATATTTTTATTATTACAGTAAGGAAATAGTATACAATAAAAAGGCATAGTTTCAAGAAAATTGTAAATCTAGACTCTACTTCAATTACTCTGAACAATAATTTACCCTTACTTGTAAGTCCTTGGAGTTTTATATTCTAATCCTATTACACAAAGAATTTATGGTACTTTTGATAAATTTATGAAACTTTTTAAAATACAAAATTTTTCATGTTTCCTTGGTGGCTGCTGGTTTCTATTACATTCATCCAGAAATGAAAACTTCTTTAGTCAAAAGTTAACGGCGGTTGCTAGATATGAGTGCCAGTTTGAGTTCACTACCCTCTGAGACAAAGCCTTTCATTTCCATAAGGTGATTCAACTCTTCAAACTTGTAGAATTGTTGAAATAAGGGATTATTTCTAGCATACCAAATGGAGCCTTGTAAAAACTGGTTAAATTTCAGTGAAGAGTTATATGATTGGTTCTCATGTCACCTACTAAACTGCCCTTATATTTGTGATCTTACAAGTTCTTTGCAATTTAATAAATCATAGACAGCTGCATAAAATGCTTTTCAATAAAGATGATTTTTAAAAATATTATCATTAAAATATAAAACTAAGATGAGCAGGCACAAAATAGATGTTTACAAAATATACTGTACAAGTCAATAAGGTAAATGACTGCTCCAAGTAACACAAGAATTGGCAGTCAGGATTCAAGCCCAGCTCTCCCCTGACTCCAAATTTAGCTACCTCTTCATTATTTCTTCACGATATGATAGAAGGGGAAAATGAAATTCCTTGTATATGTGCCAGTTTCATTAACTTAACCAATATTCATTGATCACCTACTGTGTGAAAATCAAGATAGTAAATGTTGTGGAGAATAGAGAAAGGAAAAAGATGTAGTTCTAGTCCTCTTGAAGGTTATGTTTGAAGGCATTAGTTGTTTCTGTTTTGCAAGGTTGCCCTTGTTCCCTATTCTTTGAAGCCTATTGTCTTTAGCTTTTACGTTAAAATAAAAGATTTTTAGTTAGTGATCCCTACAATTTCTTAGGGTTTGCTATTTACTATTTGTAATTATTAGACAATGAAGGATTCTATGTATACACGAGGAAATTTAATGAAACACAAGAATGAAAAGTACTTATAAAATCGCTAAAGCAGTTTGTACAATTTGGAATTGTTTATTGACAAACAGTAACTCTTTTGAATAAAACACCATAACTTCACACTGAAAAGTAGTTGATCTACATCAGGCTTAAATGGTGCTACTGAAGGTCAGATTTTCTAGTGACCGACAGAAAACTGAAACAATTTTCTACTTGATTAAAATTCTGAAAATAATGATGGCTTGGGCTTTGCTTGATTTTTATTTTTGAAATTTAGGTGTAACATTTTAAATTCAAACAAAATCCTCATCAGAGAAGAAAATTCTCCAAAGGAGAATGTATCCTAAAGCAAATCAGGATATCAGTGTATCAACTGAAGTAAACTTAACCATTGAGGTCTCTTTCTATTACTGTCACTAGTTACCCCTGAGGTTCATATCTGTGGAAAGAGGTAGGATCACGAATCACATGAAGCTTCTATGATGCTGCAGAGATAAAGAAAAGAAGAGTTTGTCCATAGCAAAATAATGAAAGAGGTGAAATTTCTTCTAGCCTTCCCTTCTTGCTTTTCCTTCTCTTTTGATGAAATCACTTGCTATGTTTCTCAAGAATAATAATTTACTAAGAATTCTTGAATACAATGACTCTTCCCCACTTCTGGTGATTCATGAAAGCAAAACTAAAAGGAAGCTGGAAGCATTGCTGGAGATTAAGAAGTCTTAGGAAAGAAAATGAAGAACATAGGAACAAGGATTTTCATTTTACTTTTTGAAATCAGATGCCTAATAGAATGTAGTCAATAAACCAACTAGCAATTATTAACGGGCTACAATGGTTTGTATGAGGAATGATTTAAAGATTCACAAGAAAAAAATAGGTATGGAAATGAACAAGAAGTTATGTACAGAACAGGTATTTGTGTTTCTGGAACATGACTTAAAATATTGGAATGATAGATTTTTTAGTGAGAGATGGAATATGCTTGACAAGGACCAATACCAATATACTTCCCTGTAACTTTGAAAGTTTTATTACAGAAATGTGTTTAATTCAGGGATTCCTAAGCTGGGATCCATAGACCCTAAAAGACAAATTTGAACATATGCATGAACTTTGGATGGGAAAAAATGTTATATTTGTATTTTTGCTAATCTTTGATTTTATTCATAATCTTATGCATTTTATTTTATGGATTAAAATATATTATTCATCCTAAGCACACCTCTCACTATCCACTCTGTAAGTAACGAAAAAAGTAATTAAAAGTTGGTATTACCATTCAAGTACTCAGTTACTGTCAATATATCATCTTCTCATTGATTCATGAATTCATTCCATGAGCAGGTGTCAAATATCCACTATGTTCAAAGACTGACATTTCTAACTAAGAAAGACAAAAATCTCATGATAAATCATTCTTTCTGCCTTAATGGAGCTCATATTCCAGTGGAGAAATAGGAGACACACACATACACACACACACACACACACACATACACGCTTCTTATCTGACACATAATAACTCTGAGAGTATGGATTTAGGTTTGAAAGGGATAAATATAAGAACTGAAAAAGAGGAAGGAGGGAATGATAGCACCAACTATTTGAACATGACTGTCAATGGACACTTAGTGATAGTATAAACAGAAATAATGGCATCAGAGAAGCATGAAAGAAGGCTCAGGTTTAAGCAGAAAAGATTATGAAATCTGGTGTTTCCAATTATGTCTGTCTATACATGCACACACACACACACACACACACACACATACACACACACTCAATAACTTCATTCAAGAGAATGACAATCATGAGACAACCTACCAAAACTTATGGGATGCAGCAAAGGTAGTTCTTAGGAGAAGTATTTTATCTCTGAATGCTCACATGAATAAAATAGAGAAAGGGGAGATAAATGAATTGGGCATACAACTGAAAAAGCTAGAAAATTGAAAATCCCCAGTTAAATACCAAATTAGAAATACTGAAAACCAAAGGAGATATTAACACAATTGGAATAAAAAATATATAGAACTAATAAATAAAACTAAGAGCTGGTTTTATGAAAAAAATGAAATAGATAAACCTTTGGTCTATCAGATTTTTAAAAAAGGAACCAAATTAGCAGTATCAAAAATGAAAAGAGTGAATTCACCTCCAATGAACAAGAAATTAAAACAATAATTAGAAATTATTTTACCCAACTGTATGCCCATAAATTTGACAATCTTAAGGAAATGGATGGATATTTACAAATATATAAATTGCTTGGGTCTGGAGTCAGAAAGACCTAAGTGCAAATTGAGACTCAGACACTTACTAGCTGTATGATCATGGGCAAGTCACTTAATCCTGTTTGCCTCAGTTTTCTCATCTGGAAAATGAGCTGGAGGATGAAAGAGTAAATCACTTCAATATTGTTGCCAAAACCCTAAAGGGGGTCGCAAAAAATCAGTTACAAAACAACAACAAGAATTCATCTTATTTTAACTCTATCATTTAATAATATTTATCTAAGCTTTTTATCATCTGAAATTTTTTTCAAATCATATGTGTTTTTATATCATTGATTTTTTTTCTTTAAATGTTAAACCTAATACAAGCAATGACAGATTCCTGAATCACTCCCCTGCAGGTCTTTCAAGTTGGAATGGAATGATTAATGCCGTCTCTTTGGAGGTAGACCCTCAAAACATTCTGAATTTGCTACAATATTTTCCCTTTTTTAATCCTGCAATACCACTCCCACTTTCTGGACTTTCTCAAATATAACTCAGAGTATTTCAGTATCACTTCTGTCAGTTCTTTCAGTAATCCAGGATGAAATATTCACATCTGGTGATTTAAAATTGTTAAAGGCACCTAGGTAGCCTTTCATCACTTCATTGAACTTCAGTTTCGGTTCCCTAGAAATTATTTCTTGTTCCACCCCTTTTAATTCACAAAGTATTTTTTTTCCCTTGGTGAAAGGAACAGAAGCAAAATAAGTTACATAGTTCAGCTTTCTCACCTTTATGTATTCTAAGACGTGTATATTCTTTATATGTCTGACATAATTCTTTCTTTAAATTTTTGATAATTTATTATTTTAAAATTCTACAAATTCCCAATATACTCCTGTTCAGACCCTCTTTGATGTACAATTTATGAAAATAGTTAAATAAACCAACGTTAAAAAAGGAATGAGACCTTATATTTTATTACTTTGCAATTTTGCCATATGTTGCCACTAGTGTCCAATGTTTCTGATCTATTTCTGTCAGAGTTTAAAGTGGTTTTTGTTTACATAGTTAAAATTATGAAAGGCATATATTAACTTTTTAATCCTTGCTTCACTCATTTTTTTACATCTTTCTAATATTCCTTCTCATATGATAACATTCCATCACACATACACATACACATAATCTCCATTTATTTATTGTGTATTTATTTTTTCCCCAAAATTCTTCATAAAAAATCCTCATATTTAATTATATTCATATTTAATTTCAATGAGTTCCTTAAGCTCCCAACATTAATTTTTTTGTGGAAAGTCAATTTTTTCTTCATCATCAGAATGGTTTTTCCTTGTGTTTTCAGAATTTCCTTTCTGGGTGTTTTCCATCCTCCTTGGGTGGCAGGAAGGATAGGATGTTTTACTCTTCCTGCAGTCATTGGCCATAGGTTCTTCTCTGTCCTTACGCTGAATTTCGAAAATCACTCTCCCCAAAACTAGGATGCTCACCAGATAACAACCTATTTTCCTCTCCTTCTTTATTGACTCTGTGAAGGTTTCTTTTCTTTTCTCAATGGTTCTTATCCTTTATTGCTTAGTGATTAGAACCAGGTACAAAATAGTAGTTGTCCTTATTGCTTCTGTTGTCTTTGGAAGGAGACAGTTCTCAATAAGGCATAAGTTCCCAGTTCCTAATTTTGATTGTAAAACAATTTAGCAAATATACATTTACTGACGTCCCCATCGTAATAATATCACATATCACATCAACATTCCAGTTTTGTGTTTCTAAATTTGACTATACTCTCCTTCTGACCTAAGAGTCTTCAGTATAATCTTCATGATCTCTGTCCCTTTTAATAAAGCATTATTTTATAGTACCACAATTCCATTATTAATCTTATTTGAAGTTGCCATGGTACTTTTGAGATCAAATTTACCTATTTGTGTTATGATCTCAGAATTATCACATTCAGACATGCTTTGTGTTTTTGTTTGCATATAGACATGGGTTTTATTAATACATCTTTTCTTACACATATTCATCTATGAATTATCAGTCCTCTCCTGATATTTTTCCTCTTTTATTGTATTTAAACTAGTAACTTTCTGAGAGCAAACTTGTCAGATTAATTTAAAGTCATTTAACATTTGTTGCCTCATATGGGAGAGGTCCTGTATTAACTTTTGATGTTCAAAGATACCATAGCAATCCCTGTCTCCAAGAGGTAACATTTTATCTAAAGATTTATATGGGCAGGTATTTTTTTTTTTCTTTTGCACCATCACCCACCCATTCAATATAAATTCGTATTGACTAGAATCCCAGGACTCTAAACAAACACAACTTTACTGTGCTCTGTTAAGTACATTCCATCTGAAAGAATGAATAACATTTCTGAACCTCACTTTCTTCTTTATGAGATGCAGTGATGATACTTCCTACAGTACCTATCCAATTAAGTTAGTTGTTCAGCAGACTCAGGGATAGTGACTGGACCTGTGAATTCACTAATAAAAAAAACTTCCTACTGCACCGCTGCAGATTTTCACCTTCTTTGCAATTTATAATCTTAGGGATTTTCTAAAGTGCTGAAGGATAACCAACACCTCTAGCATGTGTCTGGGACAAGCCTTGAGCTCAATGGCTTCAATGCCAATTCTCTAGCTATTATATCACACTGCTTCTCAGCACACCTTCATGAGTGTTCAGTTTTTAGTGTGATCATTTATAGCTGGGGAATTAACACAAGCTATAAAGCAGGGCTTTATGTCTTGTTTTCTTGATTGTTCTTTAGTAAAAAATGTTGATAATGGAGATTAAACTCATATACTCATCCCCACCCCCACCCCAAAAGCATTGTAATGCTAATTATGAGAGTGAAAGAGCTCCCCACCTATTAGTGGGCCTGCCCATTAAGGAAAGTTTGATTCGAGGAGAGTTGTTTTGTAGAAAGGCCTCCATCTTTTGTTAATTTCTAATAAGGCACTGGTTCTCAAGGGTTGTGATGCCCTCTGACTCTGAAAAGTGCATAAATTCTCTGACGTGAGGGTTTACTTTGGGAGTTACTCATTGGAAGTATTTGTCCAGACGAGACTCTGGGCAGCTGCTAAGGAGCCCCTAGGCTTTGAAAATCCAGATGTGGGTGCTTTCCTCTCTGGTAATTATGTATGTATGGTCAGACAGTTGAGTCTGTCTGTTGATGTGTGATATATGTATTGCTTATGGTCAAACAGTTGGAAGGCTTGTCTGTTAGTCTTTATTTCTCTGTTTGCATTTTCTCTGAAGTTCAGGCTGCTGACTTTTTCCACTGAACTAAGTGAATGATATATGTACTTGATTAAATTGATTGTTGACTCCTCAAAAGATTCTTTCCTTTTAGAAAAGTAGATGTAAGAACTTGTGTAGCAGGCCCGCATGTGTATGTTGCGGTCCTTGCTGTCTCAACCATTGGTTGAACATTTACCAAAGCAACTCTGTTTTTTCAATCAAAAGATTATCATGACTACATTGTTCCATTTTAGAATTTTGGAATCCAAGAGCATAAAGCTGTTGTAGAAGCTCAGAGTTGAAATGATATCAGAAATAATCAAGCCTGCTCCACTTTTGACTAGGTTTTAGTGTTTAGAATATCAAGCTGTGATGTACCAACTTATTCAGCTTTCTGGGGCCAAGTAAGAAAAAAATTAAAATTTATGATTAAATACTGTTATATGCACCCATAAAATTTTTATTTATGGGAAATATATATATGCTTATAGCTAATTCATTTTATCTCAATATGACTTGTGATCAAGATTGTGGTTCTCTCACCATCTTTTTTTTTACTTAGCTTACTTGTTAAAAATGCTTCCTAAAATGAGATACCCAGAACTCAATACAGTACCTCATTCTTGACCTTTGTTATGGACACCATACATCTAGTAAGCCATCCTAATATCATGTTAGGTGTTTGTTCTTTTTTCTTTTCTTTTGAAGGTTAGGAACTAGGAGAGCGGTAGTGGTACAGGATTCTCAAGTCATACTACATTGGGCCTGCAAATTTCTAAACCCCAGGTTCTTTATAAATGTATTCTATGTTAGTCTTCCCTTGTGCTATTGAAAGTAACTACAGTGATGAAAACATAATATTGTTTGAAATATAAATAAGTAATTGTAAGGCTTTTGGTGGATATTTACTCTACTATTCTAATGAATTTGTGTTCTCATTAATAAGGGTATTTCCTTCAGTGATGTACATTGCAATATCATTCTGCTCTGCTTTTGCCCGTGTCTTCTAAGAATTTCAATATAGAAGATGTAATCAACATTCTGAGAGGCTTTCTCCTTTCTTATGACATCACAAATATATGAATGGGCCACACAAGGCTTTGATCCAGTATTTCTTTTTTGCCACATGGCAAGTCCATCTTTTATTTTTTCTACACAAAGTTCATTAATGCCATTGTTGGCATGCCTTCTTTTTCCTAAAACCTTGTTTGTAATGTGTTATGATCAATGAATCCTGCTGGGGCAGCATCCAGGAGTAGGAGTAGACTAGGGAGGATTTTTCTTATTTGCCACTAAGGTCCAATATCACATTAAAAGTAGCACTAGGGTTGAAGTTGATATCCACTTGTGGTTTCTTGAAAATAAGAAAGAGAAGGCAAATCCTAGTCAGTCCTGCCAAGCCTCAAAGGTGCTTTGCTTATTCCCTAATTTCATTTCTTTGAATACTATAATGTTCCATGAATCACAACCAACTTTATGACTGTTTTTACCTCCAGAGAGGAAGCATTAATATCAACCAATTCACAAGGAATGTTTCAATATTTGTAAGGAAAAACAAGTATATTTTGTATGGGAGAGTAGGGTCAGGATAATGCTTTTATACACTTTCTGAGAGTCACAAAGGCAATTTTTCAAAAAGAGGATTTGAATCCACCAATTCTTTCTCCACTTAGTAATGTCATATATATATATTTTATATACAGGCCATAAAAACAATTTCTATTTGGAGTTTTTATGTAACAGGTATAGTCAGGCTGTTTTTAGTGACTTTTTGCTGTGATCATTAAACAAATAAAATAATTCGATTAACAGTTTTTCATTGTAAGTAAATAATTTTAAAATGTATTATTATTTCATTGTAAACATACTTCAAATGGTAATAAGCAATTGTAGTAGAATAAACAGGCTATAATTTTCTTTATTTAGAGCTATTGTTAATTAAAGTTCATAGCTTTGCCCATAATATAACTATTTGTCTTGCTCGCTCAATTAAACAAATCAAATCCTTAGAATATTACTCATATTTCAAATTTATGGTGAAAGCAGAGATGTATGCACCTAGCTAATTTCTTGATAAATGTAGCATAGTTAGATGCTCAGCTTTTTTTTTTTAACTAATGTTGTGGATGACTCAAAGTTCAATTGAAGGGAATTTGGTTTCACTCCATTTAAGTCTTTTGCTTATTTTTGAGGGTCCAAGTTATGTCACCTCTTTCCACATCAGAAGGAAGTTATAAAGCCAGGAAAGTGGTTGGCACAACATAGCCGAAAGAAAAACATGTTATTACTGTTTTCCAATCAGGTTTACTTCAGAGAGAATTTACCCTGTGGCAAGTAAGTAGGTAGATTTCTTTCCTGCTCTCTGCTTTCGGCTTTTTATTCCTTTTTACCACCCCAATTATTTACATTTTAAAGTAACTCTTCTGTATAACTCTTCCAAGAACTACTCCATTAATGTAAATTTCTATTCACTCATCTGAGCCTATCCTGATACTCCTACTGAGCTAGAAAGGAGCTGAATGCATTTAGGGGGCAAGAATGTCTAAATTATACTTCCATAGCTAATCTCACCAGCATAATAAAAGACAAAAGTTTGACTTGAAAGTCAAATCTGTATGCCTATTTTCCCCAAAACTTTTGATAGCTATCTTACCTAAGGAATCTTGTTTTCCATTTGGTTGTGACAGTGACAAGTTATCTCTTTTTCCTCTGGGAGCAGTTAAAAGAATTGCCATCCTTCTTTACACTTGGCTTTAAATTCCAAAAATGTATTTTCCTATTTTATTTGTATTTTTAAAATTTTGTATGTTCCTAACTTGGACAGGGTATCAGTATTGCATTTTCTTGATATGTACTTTTTTTCTTAGCATATGACATATTAGCATTTGGTGCACTAATAATTAATAAGAGAATTTTCCTAATTAAAATGAATTCAAGAGTAATTGTACTATCACTCACATTTGTAGGATGCTTTATTTACATAAATCATGTATAACTGGATATAGTATAGTTCTCATGCATCCCTATCAAAATTTTAATTTCCATTAGACAATGATATAATAACACTTTTTAAAATTTATTATTTTCAGTTTTCACCATTCTCTTCCACAAGATTTTGAGTTCTAAATTTTCTTCCCATCTCTCCCCTCCACCGACCCCAAGAGATTGTGAATTCTGATTACTCCTTCCTACAATCTGCCCTCCCTTCTATCATACCTCTCCCTTCTTTCATTCTCTTCACCTCCATTTTCTTGTAGGGCAAGATAGATTTCTATACCTCACTGACTTATGTCTTATTTCCCAATTGCATGGGAAAACAATTTTCAACATTTATATTTAAAACTTTGAGTTCCAACTTCTCTTCTTTCTCCCTTCCCCACCCATCCCCACTGAGAAGGCAAACAATTTGATAAAAGTTATACATATGTAGTTATGAAAATACTTCCATAACAGTCATGATGTAAAAGACTAACTATATTTCTCTCCATCCTATTCTGCCCCCATTTATTTTGTTTTCTCTTTTGACCCTGTCCTTCCTCAAAAGTATTTACTTCTAATTACCCCCTCTTTTCATTTGCCCTCACTTCTATCATCCCCTCACACTTATCCCTTTCTGCCCTACTTTCCTGTCATGTAAGATAGATTTTCATACCAAATTGAGTGTGCATGTTATTCCCTCCTTAATTCAAATCCGATGAGAGTAAGGTTCACTCTTTCCCTCTCACCTATCCCCTCTTCCCCTCCATTGAAAAAGCTTTTACTTGCCTCTTTTATGTGAGAGATAATTTACCCTATTCTACTTCTCTTCCAATATATTCCTCTCTTATCCCTTAATTTTCTTTTTTAGATATCATCCCTTCGTATTCAACCCACTCTATGACACAGTAGCACTTTAAAATAAATTTTCATTTGAACACATCTTAACTTCTTTCTAAAACATGAGGTACAAATTTAGGTCAGTCATACTTTATCATTTAAAATTCATTAGGCTTCTCTGCCACTTGGCCTACTCTTAATTCTGGATGTTCTTTTCAGGCTGCTCCTTAATAGAGAAATCAATGATCTGATATTTACACCCTTATAATATTAGTAGTTACAATTTCTAGGCTAATAATTGGAAATGAACTTAAAAAAAATTGGAATATTCTTTGCCACTAAAGTTATTTTGAATTTGTCCTTAACAGTACACACCAGTACATACGCACACACACACACACACACACACACACACACACATACAAACACACAATTGATTATTATTCAGATTTAATGTTGTCTTCTTACAGGGTTTCTTTGACCAAAATAATATAATCAATCCCATAAAAAATTGAAAATGTTCCTAACTCCCTCTCCCTAGTAAAAAAAAAAATGGATATGAGCCTGTGATGTTAAGTATAGCCTGAAGTATGCCTCTCTTTGCCAGAAATAGAATGGGGTAAATTTCACTTATGTTTTCAGGATAGATATATGGATAGATAGACAGACAGACAGGTAGAGAGATAGATAGATAGATAGATATTTTTAATTCCATTGTTGTCTTTTGTCTTATTTAATACAATACTTATTTCTAAATTTTAAGTAATCTATTCCCTGGGAGCTTTGTGCTTAAATAAGCAGATATATCACATGTATTGATTTAATTCTTCCTCCATGTATATTCTATTTAATCTTAATAAGATAACTCACATTTGGAGTGCAAATTAGCAGAAATATTTCCTTAATGTTTGCATTTGTCAACTTTTTTTTTACTAAAATAAACTATTTGTTGTCTTTAGGCCTCACACTTTTAGTTTATTCTCATTAGACATTTTAAAATGTGCCTTTTCTTCCAGTGTTTATAAATTATATAAAGCTATTTAATTTGACCAGTAATCAAGCTATTAAGATAGTCATAATAGAAAGCGTTAGTCTCTTTAGTGTAATACATAGCATCACTACTTGAATAAAGAAACATGTGCTTTTATATGAAAAAGGTAAATTCTGTTTCAACAATCTTTGATAAGGTTCCAAACCACTGAATCTTTAAAACTACAAGGTAACATTAAGAATTATTTTTTTAACAATGGCTTGGTGGCAGTATAAAGAATAGGAATAGAAGTATTTGTCATCAAAATTGGTGACCTAAGTTCAAGGCATTAACCTAACATGCATTATCTTCCAGGGCTTTTAGAGAACCACAGGTCAGCAGCCATAGGGTCCCAAAAATGTTGGTAATTAAGGCTCATTGCTAAGAATGTAATCTAGAGAGTGAAATGTTTCAAGTTTGAAGGGTGAAGCTAGACTTCAGTTCAGTTAGTGGTCTTTATGGGTCATATTAGTAGAATTGGGCTCAGCCAAGGGATACTATGCTAAGGGGGTTGACGGTTGGGACTGATAGGAAAGAAAAACAAACAAAAGATGCAAAAATCAAAACAGGAAACAAACCAAAAACCAAAATTAAAATCAAAAGCAACAAATAAACAAGCAACTAACAGCAAGCAAAGAAGCTAACTCAAACCCTAAACAGGATAAACACACTTTATGGATGGTGCTTCTGTGAGAACTTCCTTTTTTTGATCTTCCAGAGTGGCTATGCTGCCTTATTCTGATGCTGTCAAGTGATGAGACCCAATTATACTTTGTCTGTAACAGAGAAGAGATATAAAACCATTGAATCATTCATTAGACATTAGATGGGATTTTAGAAGTCATGTAGTTTAAACTGTGCTCATCTATCCTGGGCAGGTAGGTGTCTAGGTGGTCCTGGACTTTGAGTGATGAAAACCTGAAGTCAAACTTGACCTCAGACACTTACTAGCTGGGCAAGTCACTTATCTTCTGTATGTCTTAGTTCCCAGCTTGCAAAGTGTACTCTAGTAACATATCTAAAAATTACACATTGTGATCACGTTGCATTTATACCAGAAATGAGTGGTGGGTTTAATATCATTAATTCTATAAGCAAAATTGAACATGTTAATAAAAAGAACAACAAAAACCACATGAAGAGACTGCTAGATGGTGCAGTGGATAAGAGCACCAGTGCAGCAGTGTGACCTAGCTGTGTGATCTTGGGCAAGTCACTTAACCCCAATTGCCTCATCGTGAGTCATCTCCAGTCATCCTGATGAATATCTGGTCACTGGACTCAGATGACTCTGGAGGAGAAGTGAGGCTGGTGACCTGCACAGCCCTTCCTCACTCAAAACAAAGTCATGTGAAAATTGTATCATTATTTCTCTAATGGCATGGTCTTCTTTGGTAATGAAAGACAAACACACACATACACACACCTATTTTGTTTAAATATTAGATATATTATATTTTGTATGTATGTGTGTGTACGTACACAAGTATTCCCAACTATGGTTGAATACACTTATAAGCATCACTTATAAGTCTATACAAAATATTTACAATTTTGATTGGAAACATGAGAAAGTATATGGATAAGGAAAGTTATTGTATAGTACAGAATACTCAAGCTGATCTTTGAATTAGGACATATTAATTTGGATATTATGGATTTCTGTATCTGGATATGGAGGGAAAAGGACTAGTTGGATAAGATGCTGTTCCGCCCTGTAATAATACCTGAAAGCCTCAATAAGGACTTTTAGAAATGTTTCCAGGAAATGCTATTCATGACAATATGACAACTGCAAATATTAAAACTAAAATTTAAAATCAGAATCAGAATCTTCATTATACTGCCTTTTCTTTTAAGCGCCTTAGGTATATATCAAAATCTGACATCAAAATTCAGAAATCCCATGTAAGGCAAAGAGAATGTGTTCAAAGTAATTTTTTTACAACCAGTGACAGAAATGCCACATTTGTGTCCTAGACAATCTTTCATCAAGTGTGACACTACTCTTATTAATTTTCATTTTTATTTCCAAACATGCATATGGAAAGCCTGATAGAGGACCCAGACCACCTGATTATTGCACTTATCATCTTTCTTTTCTCATGGATTTGTATAAGTAAAGAATCTCTCTCCATGAGTAATCTGGAAGTTGGAAATTTCCAGTGGCAGATACTCAGTAACCAAATATTTGGCCATGTTTCATTTATTCATAGTAGTCAAGACTTCAATTTAAGTCTAACTCATTGCCCATTTATATAGATGTATGTTATGGAATACTACAGTCTGAAAGTTGAAGTTGAAAATTACCTAGAAGGCAATGGAGAGCCACACAATGGGCATTAATACTCTGTAACACGTTACAGGAATGATGAATTATGAAGCTGTATATAGGATGTCATTACAGAAATATATGAGCAAAAAAGAACATGGGCTGGCAGGTACTACAGTCAAACACTTTGAAGTTAAGAGAAAATGGGGTAAGCCTCTAGCACTTTGGATAGACCTTCTGTGGCAAATTGATGAAGAACATGGAAAGGAGTAAGATAAAATGTCCTGGGATGGATAGACTTTAAACAGTTGGTGAATTCATATCAGTGAGCTCACAGATCATTTATAAATTTGACTATTTGAGTACACATTTGAGAAAGGCAGCAACTACAAACAGAATAATCTTTCATTACTGGAAGCTTGAAATAAGACCTATTATGAGACTTTGAATAAGTCAGTCTCTCTGAGGTTGTTTCATCAATAAAAATCGGATTAATAATATCTGTAGAATCCTGCTTTCAGAAACACTGTGAGGATCAAATAGCAGAGAGATTTGTAAACCTTGAAGTTTCATATAAGTTTTAGCTAGTTGCTTATTATCATTCTATTGAGTAACTAAGGATATTGTATTTTTTTTTAAAAAGTGAGCAATCATGTACTCAAAATTCAGAATGACAGATACATTTTTGGTTATAGCCAGGGAAGAAATTTCTTTTGTTTGACTATGTATATTTGTTGGGGTTAGGAACAAGGAAACTGTTTGTTTTGTTTTATTTAATTGTGGAAAAGAAGTTAGAGAGAAGAAAATAAATACTTATTTAACAAAGAAAAAAAGCAATTAATTCAGAAAAACATATGCCTCCCCAAATAAAAGAAAAGAAAAGGAGGATGGGGCAAAGGATACTCCTTTGTTTCTTCCATGATAAATTACAACTTTTAGGTGATTAGGGGTGTTTGAAGGTCCAGGGCAGATCCACCTGTCATAGTGTTTCCCTAGTCAAAAAAAGTTAAGAAGGAGCTGAATTTGAGTCATTCCACCCTCCTAATGAGATACATGAATATAATTGTACACTTGGGAAGGATCTGGGGGAAAGCCAATGAAAATTACCTTAGCAGCTGCCAGAGTGGGAAAGAAAATCACTTGGGGACATGGTGATATAATTCTTCTCTCAGTATTGGCATTCCTTTCAACGTATTCAAAGGTCCTTTGGAGAAAAAGATGTAGATAATTCTAGGCTTGTAAGTTGGTATTATTTGCATTATTTGTTGTAAGAGTAAATATATATATATATATACACACACACATATGTACATATATATATATATGCATCTCAGAAAAAATATGAGATACATTATTATCACAATGGCTATTATTCTTAGATACTGTGGAAAATTCCAATTGAGAGAAAAACCCCCATTTACTTGAAATATCTTCCAAATAAATTTCTCAGTTGAAACAATATATTTATTTTAGTCAAAAAATATGTGTAAACAGTGAAAAAGCTACGTGGAGATGGCAAACCTCTCCAGTATCTTTGCCAAGAAATTTTCATGGATGGAATGACTCACAGGGTCGTACTAGTCACAAGTAAGCAACTAAACAAGAACAATGACAAAAATAAAAATAACAATGCTAAGTGTAATTATTGCATTTATAACTCTCTTCCTCCTATAGTCTCTGTTACTAACATGGAGGATTGTAGTTAAGTGGGAAAGTTTTACTGTACAATGACAGAATTAAGCTCCTATGTCCCATCTGGTAAAAAATGGACTCAGAACATCTCCTAGCGAACTTGATTTTAATAGCCCACAGAATCAACATATTACGTGTTCATTGCTCTACTACATGAACAACATTGTGACAGGAATGTGGATACATGTAAAATTTTCAAGGACACTCAGCCTTCCATCTGCTTTCTCCATAGGTCATGTATTGCATGCCAAGATCAACTTAACCTGAACATACATCATCAGGGTAGGAGATTTAGAAAATGGTAGAAAATGCTATTTCCCTTTTCCTTTGATGAAGGTAAAAGGCTGAATTATATTGAAGATATATTGAGGGGGCGGTGCTTAGGAAGGGATCTGGAAATGAGATGTCATGAAGTTTTGGGAAGCCCCAGGGTGGAAGTTTCTTATGTGAGAGCAATATAACAGTGCAAACAGCTGTCTTTGTCTTAGAGAGTTGCTTGTGAGTATGGAGAAGTTAGGTGATTTACATAGGAATTCTCAGCTATTATTTATCAAAGGAGTCTTAACCAGGAGTGTGCTGGTAAATGTTTAACAATGACTTGGTTTTGAGGCAACTAAGTGGCACATTGAATAGAATGCTGGGCCTGGAGTTAGGAGCATCT
>CM053772.1:147914207-147939210 GCA_028658325.1 Potorous gilbertii
GAAATCTCCTTCACTGTGTTGCTGCGGGGCTTCCACTGTTCCAGAATTTGTCAGGAGTTCTTTTTACAGGAAATCTATGGGCTGTGGGTTCGGACCTAGCATAGGTGAGTCTTTCTACTCCACCATCTTGGCTCCGCCCCCCTATTTTCCCCCTTTTACAGATAAGAAAACTCCCAGAATCGTTTAACTAACAAATATTAGTGATATAACTTGAACCTTGATCTGGGTCAGTAGCCTTTTCATTACTCGATACTGCCTCTCAAAGCAGCTTTATCACTGAATATGCGTATGTATGAGTCTCAGAAGTGATACTTGATCTTAGGTCCTTCTGTTATAAAGCTGACTCTCTACTATGTTGCACTGACTTTCATATATATTATTATTAATATTAAAATAGCATTTATGTAACACTTCAAATTTTGCAAAATATCTTACTTATTTTATTTCATTCGATACTTCCAACAACCATGTGAAGTAAATCCTATTAACCCCATTTTATGGATGAGAAACTTAAGCCAAGACATTAAGTGACTTGTCTAGCTTAGAGACCTAGTAAGAGTCTATGAAGTATTTGAAATCATGTACTTTTGATTCCAAGTCCCATTCTCTATGGCCTGTGCCATGTAGCTCCCTCTGTAGACTTGGTAAAGAAAGAGTTAAATTGTTCCTCTCCCAAGGTTCTACTTGCTCTGAAATATACACTGTTATCCATGATCTCTGAAGAAAAGTCTATTAATACAGTAGTGACATGTATTTATATATCTTACATTCATGAAAGGAAGTGAGGCAACAGGGGTAAAAGGAAAGCCTAAAACCAGGTAGAACCATGTTTAAGTACCACCTCTTACACCTTAGGGCCTTTTCAACCAGGGCAAATCATTCAACCCTTCAGTACTGTAGGCAACTCTAAAACCAGCAATGAAAGTGCTGACCTGCATTAGTACAGGAATTTTTCTCATTCAGGAATTTCCTCTAATAATGAAATCTCACATCTGGTTCCTAAAAGTATCTTGATATTTGAATATTTTGCTCCATTCTATTGTATTTGCCAATTTTAAAAATGGCTTAAGATTCCTCCCCCCCCACTCTCTGCCACAAATTTAAAAATGCATTTTAAATTAACAAGGGGTTATTTTATCTTCTTTTCATTAAATTATTGCAAAATTATTTAAATCCAGAAGTTCTAAAACTGACATGCTCATAATCAAAAGGTTAGTATATGTCAGAGTCAGGATTGAAACTTTAGTTCCATTTTTCTTTTCACTTTGCCAGTAATGCCTCTACAACACTTTTTTTTTCTTGTGCTTACATGTAGGCAAAGTGCAATCGCTCTCTGGCCCAAGTAAAGTCAATTGAGGCTACTTAAAAACCAAAAAAAGAGATCTCTACATCTCTCTCTCTCTCTCTCTCTCTCTCTCTCTCTCTCTCTCTCTCTATCTATCTATCTATCTCTCTCTCCCCTTAAAATGTCTCTATTCTTCGTCTCTGTCTCTGTGTGTATCTCTGTTACTTTGTCTCTCTGAGTTGGTATATTTGTGTTATCAGTCTGTCTCTATGTCTCTGTCTCTGTGTCTGTCTGGCTGTTTGTCTGTTTGTTGCTCTGTCTCTCTCTCTGTCTCTCTCTCTCTCTCTCTCTCTCACACACACACACACACACACACACACTCTCAACTTGAAATGTTTTATATCTATTTAATGTTTTCTTCTCCCTAGGTCCAAATGGACTGTATTTAGCATGTCAATGATTAGTTGTCAAATAGATCGCTTTAAAGCTCTATGAATTTAATGCTTATGACACAGCTATTCTCACAAAAAAGAAATTACGAGAGGCATGACTATATAGCACTCAGGAGCTCATTCCTGTTAAAGTTTCTGAATTAAGTTTCTTTTTCTAACTAATCACAGGGCTTATTTCCGACAACCCAGTTCCGAATAATTTCAACATGACATGCCTAATGATTCATTATCCTTCAGCCAGTTTCTTATAGATGATTTCTGCCAAATGAAATGTAACTGACTCAATTATTATATGCTCAAATAATAACAACAGCTAGCTTTTATGTGGTGTTTTCAGTTTTGCAAAGTGTTTTATATGTTATCTCATTTAATCTACTCCTGTAGATTAAAACCCTAACCCTAACCCACAGTAGTCCCAGTTTCGTCTATAAAGTAAATGCTGTCATTTTAGTTATGGAGCAGCCATCACAACTTGTACCAGGAACATTTTGCTTTACAATTCCACTCATGATAATCAGGAAATGGTAAGAATCTTTTCAGACTATCTTAAAGTCATCCAAAATTTTTCTTGAAATGATTCTACTATTATGCTGAATATAATACATGTAAAAGTAATACTTACAGAGAATATGCCTTTCTCATTTAACCTCATTAAAACAGATAACTTATTGCCTTGGTTCACAAGTCAGCTGACCCTAGGTATTCCTTCACACATCCAACTATAGAACAGCTGCTATGAATACTACCTACTATGTCTCTTAGGAATACAATGTTCCCCATTCTCCTGAAAATGAAAATATGTATATGTTGCCATAAACTCTCAAATTACGTTTTGCTGATACATTTGTGAATACACTTTCTTGGGAGGGTGGAAGGGAGGTGTTTGGGTGGGTGTATGCAGCTAGGTAGTGCAGTGGATAGAGTGCTGGACCTGGAGTCAGGAAGATTCATTTTTATGAATTTAAATCCAGCCTCAGATACTTACTACCCTTACTAGTTGTGTGACACTCAACCCTATTTATCTCAGTTTCTTGTATGTAAAATGAACTGGAGAAGGAAATGATAAACTATTTCAGTACCTTTACCAAGAATACCCCAAATGGGGTCACTGAGAGGCAGACACGACTGAAAAATGACAACATATATATCTCATAAGACTATGTATGTTTATGTGTGTACAGTCATTTTCACTTCACCAGTAATGGCTCTAGAATACTTTTTTCTTTTCTTGTGCTTACCTCTAGGCAAAGTGCAATAGTTCTGACCCAAGTAAAGTAAATTGAGGCTACTTAAAAGTCAGAAAAACAGATCAAGCTATGTCATTATCTCTGCTTCTCTTTGTCTCTGTCTGTTCCTCTTTGTCTTTGCCTCTGTCGTATATATGTCATTTTCCACATATATGTAAATAGATACATGTGTCTTTATATATGTGGAAAATGACATATATACATATTGGTATATATGTGTATATCTATCTATATAGAGAAAGAGATATACACATACATACACACATATACATACAAACAAATACACAGAAGGGGATTCTCAATGGGAGAATCACAGAATAGTAGAGCTAGAAGTAACCTCAGAGATCTTGTTCACAGAAGATAAATGCCTTTTATAAGGGCCAACTGATAGAGACTAGCAAAGGCAACACAAGTTCACATCTCTCCTGAAGTCAGAGTCCTTTCCATGTTAAATTTTTGGTTAAAATGTTAATTTTAACATATTTAGACCATGAAAGCAAAAATAAGAAATTAAAAACAAACAAACAAAAGATCATATTAAAAAGTGTACCTCTTTGGTTCTTAATAATTTTTTTTCTGTCATGGACTCTTTAGGAAAACTGGTGATGCCCAAGGAGCTATTCCTTCTAAGAATACTATTTTAAATGTATAAAATAAAATACATAGAATCACAAAGGAAAACAATCACATTAAAATAGAGTGATCCAATAAAAAAAATAAAGCTTCATAGATCTCTAGTTAATATTCTTTGATCAACAATATAAATTACTTGAGTTCCCTTCCTCTCTATCCTCCATTCTGGTGGAAATAATGTTCCACTTTCAAAATAGAGAAGAAACTTATCCCTCTCTGTTGGAATTTATTGAGAGCTACTGAAAATAGTTCTCTTAGAAACTGAAATTTTCAACAACTTTAAATATTATGTGTATGTATGTATATATATATTAACAAAAGAGATTCTGATATCTTATTTACTAAAGTTTTGATTCTAGGCAAAAAGAAAAAATAGGAAACTTTCACAGACAAAACAAAGGAACTTTTAGTAAACATTTAAAGGCAAGTATAAAGAAAAATTTCGAAAATATAATGCTTAGGAAAGATATATGTTTACATCATCAATATCTCACTTACTAAAGTTTTCACTAATGCAAAAACATGCTATAAATATTTTTTAAAATATGAAAATGTGACAAACTTTATTGATTTTAATTAAAGTGTGAAACTTTTCTGTTTAATTTAGAAATGTTAGTATTATATTATGGAATATATATTTCTATTTAAATGTGGATGCTTTGGGAAGAATATTTTTAAGAAAAACAATAGTGAAAGTAATTATAGAACATCTTTTTATGTTTTAAGATATTGTTGATTTCAGTTCAAGAAAAATCGATAGAAATTTTTGTTAAATGTAAATTATTTTTTTCCTATTATAAGGATTGATTTTTTTTATTAATTGACTTCTTTTGTAGGCAAAATTTGCTGCAACCTAAATAGCATATGGCTATGATTTAAGAAGTTGTTTAATTAAGAGAAATTCTCACTGAAGGTGTGAAAGTTCTGATCTTGAGAGAGATGCAAAAATGCTTATTTTCACCTTATGAGAAAATAGCTGATGAATTTTCTTTTAAGTATTCACACATTTTAAGTTCGTTTGAGGATGAAAATAGAAAAGAATATCTTTCTGTGTAAGTGTGTGCATTAAAAAAAATCCTCCTTTTTCAGTGTTTAAGAAGATACCAAAAACAGTACAAGAAAAATTGTTTTTAAACCAAGGGCTAGTTCTATTTTCCTATTCTGCAGATGAAGAAACCAGGGCAAATAAAGGAAAAGTCACCTGCCCAAGGTTAAAACAACTGGTATGTGTCAGAGTCAGATTCTGAATCCAGATATTTAAAGACTACTATTCTTTCCAAAGCAATTATATCCAATGAAAAATGTATTCTGTACCATAAAGCTTATATTACTAACAAAATATTTTCTTCCCCCAAACTTGACCTAGATTTTATAATATATTTTAAAATAGCAAGACATTATTATATTATTAACTAATTACTGGATATAATTAGATACAGAACTTTTATCTGAGAGACTGAAATTTTTCAAGTTAGACACAGATTTCCAGCACACTTCATAGACTCTACTTGATTTTTGTCCCGCAAGATTCTTTTGAGCTAAAACTATCCATGCTTGTTCCAAATGCAAATGGTAATTAGTCATTGGCTTTTGGAACACTTCTTCACAAACTGAATAAGATATTGTGAGAATGACACATTTAGAAATAGTTCTAGTTTTCTTTTCCATTCCTATTTTGTTATTGTAAGACCAGTATCAGTCAAATTTAATTTTAGAAGATGAACTTGACGCTATTTCAATCTTGGATTTCACAAATAGGGGTATATATACCTGCAATGCAGATTAAAATCTTTTTTCACATCTCAGTAAATAGATTTTATTATAGTGACTTGTTAAAATGCAAAAATTAAGAAATTACATTTTAAAAATCAATTTAAAAGATTAAAAAACATGACTTGATAGGCTATTCTTTAGTAATGAGATTTATAAACTTAGCTATAATATTGTCTGACTGGCAAGTTTCAGTTGCAGAATGAGATCACTACTTGGGAGTTACTATTCCTCTACCCTGCAAAGAATTTTCCCCTACTCAGTTGCCAGAGACCTCTGTTATCATCAGTGGAGGGAATGCCAGAGTCAGTTCAACAAGATTAGGGAGCTAGAGAGTTGGCTAGGGTATTGAACAGCTAAGTGTTGCCAGTGTCACACAATCAGTATTGTCAGAGACAGCCAGATCAAAATGACTGAAGGTTGCTTTTTACGCACTTGGATGCAGT
The DNA here is from genome assembly GCA_028658325.1 of Potorous gilbertii. NCBI lineage: Eukaryota > Metazoa > Chordata > Mammalia > Diprotodontia > Potoroidae > Potorous > Potorous gilbertii. The sequence continues at coordinate 147,920,041 of CM053772.1, forward strand.
CTTCTCAATAACTCTCAACTTTGTCAAGTCAACATCTTTTGCTTAAAATCATAGAATGTTAGTGTTGGAAATAAACTTGAAATGCTACATTTGAAAGAATTCTCTTCTTTAATGTCCCCACCAAACATCAGACATCCTCCACTTAAGCGGAGTCCCTTCTCCTTTAAAAAGATTTCATTTTCATTCCTACAACTTCCACAAAAGAAACAGAAAAAATCAAATTCCTCTTCCATGTGACAATTTTGATGATAGCTGTTACTCCCAAAGTCCTCTTGTCTCCAAGGTAAATATTTCACAATGCCCTTCAATTTCTCCTTGTAAGACATGTTTTGTTGTTGTGGATGTTTTCCAGTCCTTTTATCAAACTGACCACACTCCTCTAAATATCTTCCAATTTCTCAATAGTCTTCCTTCCTGAATTTTGACAACCAGAATCAAACAGAATGGTCTGACCAGGGCTAAGTGTAAAAGTATACTTACTTCTCATTATCCAGGAAATCATGATTTCCACGTACTAGGACATGAGCTTCCCAATAACCCTTAAATTTGTCAAATAAATACCCTATATTTAGAATTACAGAATCTCAGTGTCCCATTTTCTGGGAAGTGATGTCATTTCTCTATTAACAGAATGCAATATAATGGGCATTGTGATAACTAATATGATATATTAACATTTAAAAATGTTTCTGCTTCTGTTGTACTTTGACTGACAATGACCTTTTCACACAAAAGAGACAGCTATTTTTCATCCAGATTATTATCTTACTACTCCTCTGTCCCATACTTCTTCACTGAATGTTTTGAACCCAGAGGTCTTCATATTTACTCTTACTTTTTCCATATTATTAGACTTCAGTAGTATTCTAGTTTACAGATATATAACCTCTATCCTATTATTCAACATCTTAGCTATGTGACTTTCCGTCATCTACAAATTTGATAAACATGCAATAATAATAACAGTTAGCATTTATATTATACTTTAAAATTTGCAAAGTAATTTATAAATATTATTTTATTAGCTCCTACGGCAACCTGAGGCAATATTATCATTTCCATTTTATAGATGAGGAAAGGGAAGAAGATAGGGTTAAGTGACACGTTCAGGGTCACACAGCTAGTAAGCAACCCAAGCAAGATTTTAACTCATGTCTTTCTAACTCCAAGCTCAGTACTCTTTTCACTGTGACACTTAGCTGCACAAACTGTGCCTTCCTCTGGTCTAGGTTATTGATTCACCTGATGAATGAACATAAGCAAAAGAAGTTCCCTGGAACATTACAATGGAAATTTCATTACAGGCTTCTCTCACCTAACTATTACAATCTAGACAACATTTCTCCAACTTTTGCATAAAGGAATCATTAAATACTTTTGTCAAAAGCCTCGCTAAAATCCAAGGTATGTTTGTGAGACATGAGTGACGTCTAACATCTCCTGTGCTAACACTCTTTTGAGTTAACTCTTGTTAGCAATCTTGTCAAGAAAGGAAATGGGGTTTTAATCTTTCATGACCCATTTTTGATGAACAGATGATAGTTTTTAGTGATCACTACTTTCTTAAATGCTCACACTCCCTTTAATAATGTATTGTAAAAATTTATCAAAAAAAAAATTTAAGTTCAATGGTCTATAGACCATTATAATGTGAAGAATCTATCCTATCTTAATTTTGAAAAGGAAGATAACATTTGTCCATTTCCAGGCATGAATTCTGTCTTCCATTCTCCTTTTCTTCCTCCAAAGATTACTAACAACAGATTAGCAGATCCCAAAACTATTTCTTATAGAGTCTTGAAATAAAATTTATCCTCAGAATGACTAGTTTACTGTGAACAACTAAGTACAATTAGATATAAGCTCTTTCCCGGTGGGTTTGCACTCAGGAAACTAAGAAGTGATGTCAATAGTCTGAGTCCTTAGTACTCTGAGATAACCAAGTCTCAAATATGGTTTCAATATGGCTTAAGAAAAAAATAACCAAATTGTCTTGAGAAAATACTTCACAAGTACTTCTGAGGTCAATTTGGGAAGAAACCAGTTGAGTTGATTTGGGCCAAATTTAGAGTATATGAAATGAATGAACATATTTGCTGACTTAAAATCAATCTAGAAAGGTAGATAGAAGGCAGGATATGAGGGTTTTATGTTACATATAAGAATTTATATTTTATGGTAGAGGTAATATAAAGGTAACGAAACAGATGAAGGTTGAGGAAGGTGAAGGGGAGATTAAAAATCTTAAACTTGACTTAGTACATATTGTAGTTTAGTATAGTTTAAAAAGAAATGTCACTGATAGTTGAGATCAAAATAAGCTTTTTTTTCTTTTTTCCATACATATTATGGCTTTCCAATAACCCAGAGTACCTTGTACTAACATTTAGAAGATAAGAGCCTTTGACCCCACTGATTGAGGCTGCAAACATCCTGCTGTGTCTAGTGCATGGCAACTCCAAGGATAGACAGGAGTTTGGCTGGCACTCAACAACTAACTATGCCAAATGCCATCCTGAAGCAGCAAAAATGAGGGGCCTTTGGCACCATAGGTACAATATTTTTCTCAAGGAAGCTACAACTACCAGCATGTAAGCAGCATGACTTGTCCTTTTTAACATGCCCTTTCAGCAACCTTGAATAGCCTTTCACAGGTTAAGTTCCTTAGTGGCATAATTTAAAATGCAAAACAGGAGGTTATTTCTTTGTCTTAGCATTCATCTTCATTGTGTGACAATACCCAGACATTATAAGTTTCATGTGAGACAGATACAAGTTACACAAATGGGTAGAAGGAATGGGATAGAGGGAGAAGGGAAGGAGAAACAAGGATATGGAGAAGAAAGGGAGAGAGAAAATAAAATGAGTTTTAAAAAAAGGGTAGAAGGAAGAAAGGTTGAAGTGACGAATAGGTGGAAGAAAAGTAAGAGAAGGGAGGGGAGACAGCTATCTTTGTAGTGCAGAATAGATTTATTCTGCAATTCTTTAACATTCATTCAATTCTCTATTCCACCCCTTTATTAAAACATATCACCACAATAAAAATAAAGATTGGGAATTTTTAATTCTTTCAATTTTAATATTATGCATTGTTGCCCAATCTTTAAATGCCATTTTTGATGTTGTTCAGTCATTTCAGTTATGCCTGAGTGTTCATTTAGGGTTGTCTTGGCAAAGAAAGATAATGGTCTGTCATATCCTTCTCCAGCTTGTTTTATAGATGAGCAAACTGAGGCAAACAGGATTAAATATTTGCCCAGGGTCACACAGCTAGTCAGTGTCTGATGCTGGAATTGAACTTAGGTCTTCCTGACTTCAGGTTCAGCACTTTATCCAGAGTACCACCTAGCTGCCATTTTGGATATTATCACTTACCTACTATTTAAACACATTTATGAAACATCTACTGTAAATAAACATTTATTCAATCAACCAGTACCTATGAAGCCATTGTTATAGGCAAAGGATTGTACTAAGCCCTTTCAATACAAAGAAAAACAAAATTAGTCCCTGTTTTGGGGGAGCTCACAATCTAAATACTTTTCTTGGAATTTTGAAAATACCAAAGTGCTAGACAAGTATTAGTGATAATGAAGACAAAGATATTTACCTAGTCCTGAAAGGAGTTTAAATCTATTTAAGGGGAATGAAACATATAAAGTACTTAATATAAAACAAGTTAAAATGTCATTTTATGGATAGAAGTCAGAAATGTTAGAGAAATTTGAAAAGGGTGGCATCACTTCTAACTGGGAAGAAAGACTCAGGGAAGAGCAGGATTATCTAGGCCTGGGATGAAGATTATTGAGGATGTCTCACTTAGGCATGGGGATAGGTAGGTATAAACACATAGAGGCAGTAGAGAATCAGATAAGATAAATAAAATGAGTATTCCAGTTTGGGGAGTAAGGTAGGAAATTGAAGGTGAAACTATACTATGGAGAGTATTTGAAGAAAGATGAAGGAGATTTAAAAACTTTTACATTGAGAGTTTAGGCAGTTTTCTCAGTGCCCATGGTGATCTTATCAAATTAATTTATTATGAAAACTGGTATCATTATGGCATGTGAAAGGCACTAGTAGGCATATAAAATAATGACTTCTTGATTCAAGGTACTAACAAGTCTTTTTGGAGAAACAAACTATATGCATGAAGAACCATGATATAAGGTATATCAATAGCTCATGGGAGAGCTGAAAAGTATTATGAGATTTAGAGGAGGAATAAATTACTTCTTCCTGTGATAATAAGAAAAGCTTTGAGGACAAAGAAGAATATGAATCAAATGATAGATTGGGGCAATATTTTAGTGTTCCAGAAGACAAAGAATGGCATTTCCACGGTGGACAGTGGTTACATTATTCACTATGTCAATCAGCTTGAAAGGGACAAGTATTACTATTTTATCACTTCATTTCCTGCCCATAAGATAGTCATGTATTGATTTATCAGGAGTTTTACAAGCTCTCAATTGGTGACAGAACTTGCCCCCTCATTGTCTCATATTCTTTTTAGATCTGGTGTAAATTCCTTTCCTCTATAGCCCCTGCATAAGAAAAAAAACCTCTCTCCTCAGTGAGGGTATCTGAGTCATTCAATCCTTGAGGCAGTATACTGACTATACATTCCTCACTATGTATAAATGGAGCTGTTATGTCCCTCAATAATTAGGAATCTCAGATCTGGGGAAATACAAAATACTTAGCATTTACATAGCACTTTAAGATTTGAAGAACCCTTTTCAAATGCTATTTCAATCAAACTTATAATGACCCTGTTAGACAGGGAGATTGTGAGATCTACTTTTCAGATGAAGAAACTGAGGCTTACCATGATTATAAAGGCTAGTCCTAGTCTAGAGACTTCGATGAACTCTCTCACTAGTAATTAGGTACAAGTTGTAACCTCTTCTTGCTCATGCCTTCTTGAAATATTAATTCTCATGTAGACATTTACCAGACTCTGTGATTTGAACCAGAACACTCAAGCTGCTTATCTAGTCTGGTAAACACAACTTCAGAGAGTGGTAGATAGCTGTGTGAAACTCACTAATATGACTGTCAATTTGGTAGAAGGCCTCCAGTTGAGTGTCTGAAGATTGATAGATTGCTTAATAAGTATTCATTAAGTGTCCACTAGTCTCTAGTCCATTATGATAAGCCCTATGGATTAAAAATAAATGAGGCAAAAGACTGCCCTTCAAGAAGCTCAAAATCTAAAGAGTAGACAACCAGCAAACCAATAAGTACATACAAATTATGTGCAGCATAAATAAGACATAACTAACAGAAGAGGTTGGAGAAGGCTTCCTGTAGACAATAGGATTTTAGTTGGGACTTAAAGAAAGCCAGTATGCCAAGATAAGCAGGAAGAACATTCCGCGAGTGGAGGACAGCCAGAAAAAATGCCCAGAGCTAAGAGAGAAGTGTCTTCTTTGAGGAAAAGCAAGGAGGCAGCAACATGGGATCAACAAGTATATAAAAAAGAGTAAGGTGTAAGAAGACCAGAAAAGCAGAGGGAAGAGGTAGGTTATGGAGGGTTCTGAATAACAAACAGGATTTTGTATTTGATTCTGGAGGTAATAAGGATTCACTGCAGTTTACTGAGTTGTGGAGGAGGGGTGGAAAGAGTTGATCTTGTTCTTTAGAAAAATCACTTTGTCCGCTGAATGGAGGGTGGATTGGATTGTGCAGAAACCTGAGGAAGACAGATCTATCAAAGGCTATCACAATAGTCCAGCTGTGAGGGGATGAAGATCTGTACCAGTGTGGTAGCAGTATCAGATGAGAAAAGAAGGGATATTGGAGAGATGTTGTGAAGGAGTAATTGACAGGTCTTGGCAACTGATTGAAAATGGAGAGTGAGGGGGCAGATTCAAGATTCCTGAGTAACAGTAAGGACTTGCTAGAGGTCTTTCCTGACCCTGCCCTGGCAAATACCTGGAGAAATGGATTGTAAACAAAATCTGGACCTGCCGAGCTCACAGAATGATGGAGTGAAGCAAATCTACAGTCCAAGACAGCCTGAAAGGTGGGTGGGAAGCATCAATCCCACCACACTGGGAGCAGACCTCAGTCCAGTGTGGTCCACACTGGCACAGACAGAACCTGAGCAGGACTTGGGGGGGTCTTCATCTCTGACACCTTTGGTGGTTTCCAGACTGCACAACCCCAAAAGATGGAGGATAAATTTGAAGGTCATTGGAAAAAATTCTGTGGGACCTAGGTGAGATAATAGAGTGGTCCAGTCCCAGCTCTAGGACGGTGGAGAGGATAGAGGAACCCAAGATATCAGCACCACCTGGAGGAGCAGGATCGAGTAGGCTTCAGGGACAGAATCTCGGTGGCAACACAGATCCTGTAACCTACAGTTGCCAAAGGTCAGGGAGGGGATTTTTTATAGCTGGCTGAGAAGGAAGCAGGGTATCCTCATAGCTTTGACCTCAGGCAGCAGCAGCAGAGGCAGAAGTGGTCAAAGGCTCCCAAGGTAGGCAGCAGCCCATATCCATTGTTGAAGGCTTCATCATAAAGCCCCTGGGGGAACTGAGCCCTATGTGGTGGCCCTGCTCCCACCTGAGTAGCTGATCTGAATGCCAGCCCTGCCCCCATACAAAATTTTCTGGTGGCTCCCACACCAGTGTACAGGCTGGATTGTGCCTCCTTGGAGGGGCTGAGATCTTGCAGATCCCCAGAGTGTACCCTACTCTTGAAAAAGGACCCAAAAGTCAAGTAACTGGTTGAGAAAGTGACTAAAAAAGGGAAAAAAAAATAAGACTATAGAAGGTTAGTTTCTTGGTGAACATCTATCTTCTCCCATCCTTTCTGATGAGGAAGAACAATGCTTGCCATCAGGGAAAGACATAAAAGTCAAGATTTCTGTATCCCAGACATTCAAAATAATTTTTCAATGGTCTTAGGCCATGGAAGAGAGGTGGAGGAAAAATTGGGAAGAGAAATGAGAGAGATGCAAGAAAAGCATGAATAGTGAGTCAACTACCTGCCAACAAGGACCACCAAAAATTCTGAATAACACCTATAAAGATAGGCTAACTCAATTGACAAAAGAGGTTTCAAAAGCCAATGGGGAGAAGAATGCTTTAAAAAGCAGAATTAGTCAAATGGAAAAGGAGGTTTAAAAGCTCGCTGAAGAAAACAGTTCTTTCAAAATTTGAGTGGAACAGATGGAGGCTAATGATTTTAGGAGAAACCAAGAAATCACAAAACAAAAACAAAAGAATGACAAAATGGAAGATAATGTGAAATATCTGATTGGAAAAACAACTGACCTGGAAAATAGATCCAAGAATGACAATTTAAAAATTATGGGACTACCTGAAAGCTATGATTAAAAAAAAAAGAGCCTAGACATCGTCTTTCATGGAATTTTCAAGGAAAACTGCCCTGATATTCTAGAACCAGTGGGCAAAATAAATATTGAAAGACTTTACCAATCACCTCCTGAAAGAGATCCAAAAAGAGAAACTCCTAGGAACATTGTAGCCAAATTCCAGAGTTACCAGGAGAAAACATTGGAAGCAGTTAGAAATAATGAATTTGAGTATTGTGGAAATACAATCAGGATAATACAAGATTGAGCAGCTATTTCATTCCATTAAAGGAATGAAGGGTGTGGAATATGATGTTCCAGTAGTCAAAAGAACTGGAGTAAAACCAAGAATCACCTACCCAGCAAGACTGAGTATAATACTTCGGGGGAAAAAATGGTCTTTCAATGAAATAGAGGACTTTCAAGCATTCCTGATGAAAAACCAGAGCTGAAAAGAAAATTTGACTTTCAAACACAAGAATAAAGAAAAGCATGAAAAGGTAAACAGCAAAGAGAAGTCATAAGGGACTTACTAAAGTTAAACTGTTTACATTCCTACATGGAAAGACAATATTTGCACCTCTTGAAACTTTTCAGTATCTGGGTAGTTGGTGGGATTATACACACACACACACACACACACACACACACACACACACACACACATACACACACAGAAAAAGAGAGAGACAGAGAGCACAGGATGAGTTGGGAAGGGATCATATCCAAAAAATAAAATAAAATTAGGGGAAGAGAGAGGAATATGTTGGGAGGAGAAAGGGAGAAATAGAATGGGGCAAATTATCTCTCATAAAAGAGACAAGAAAAAGACTTTTAAATTCAGGTAAAAAGGGGGGGAGGTGAAAGGGAAAATGTGACGCTTATTCAAATCACAGCTGACTCAAGGAAGGACTAAAATATACACTCATGTTGGTATGAAAACCTATCTTACAATACAGGAAAGAGGGGGGAGAAGGGGATAATCAGGGTGGGGGAGATGATGGAAGGGAGGGCAATGAGAGAAGGGAGCATTTAGAAGTGAACATTCTTGTGGAGGGACAAGGTCAAAAAAGAGAATAGAAGAAATGGGGGCAGGATAGGATAGAGGGAAATATGGTCAGGCTTATGCAATATTCCTATTATGGAAGTCATTTACAAAACTACACATATATAACCTATATTTAATTACTTTTCCTTCTCAATGGGGATGGGTGGGGAGGGAGGAAGGAAGAGAAGTTGGAACTCAAAGTTTTAGGAGCAAATGTTGAGTACTGTTCTTGCATACAACTGGGAAATAAGAAATGCAGGTAATGGGGTATAAAAATTTATCTTTCCCTACAAGAGAAAAGAGAAGATTCGGATAAGGGAAAGAAGGAATGTTAGAAGGGAAGGCAGATTGGTGGTAGGGGTAATTAAAATGCTTGGTGTTTTGGGATGGGGGAGGGGAGAGAAGAGGAGAAAATTTGGAACTCAAAATTTTATGGAAATGAATGTTGAAAACTTAAATAAATAAATTTACAGTTAAAAAAATTAAATGTTTAGGAATTGGGATCTTTATTCCCCCAAATATTATAGAGTGAAATTTCTGTGTTTTTGATATCCTAGCATTTAGCCTATTGTCTGACATATAAGCCCATATTTTTTCATCAATTGACCTCTTGACATGATAAAAATTGTTTATTTCAAAGGAAAAAAATTTTTATGTTGGAGAAAAGACAAAATAATACATTAAAAAATAAACTAACCCAAATGGCAAAAGAGAGGAAAAAAGTCAATCAGGAAAAGCAAAAATCACCAGATAGAAAAGGAGTTTCAAAAGCTCACTAGAGAAAATAATTTCTTAAAGATTCAAATATTTTATGAAAAAGAACTTTATGAAAAATCAAGAAATTATAAAACAATACCAAAGGAACAGTAGAAAATATGAAATATCTCATCAAAAAACCAACTGACTTGGAAAATTTATCCAGGAGAGAAAATTATTATTGGAATATCTGAAAGCCATGATCAAAAAAAGAGCCCAGACATCATCTTTCAAGAAATTATCAAGCAAAACTGCCCTGATGTTCTAGAACCAGATGGAAAAATAGAAATGGAAAGAACCCAATGATCCTCTCCTAAAAGAAATCCCGAAAGAAAAGCTCCTAGGAATGTTGTAGCTAAACTCCAGAGTTCCCAAGTAAAGGAGTAAATATTGCAAGCTCTCAGAAAGCAACAATTCGAATATTGTGGAAATTCAATTAAGATAACACAAGATCTATCAGCTTCTATCTTAAAGAATTGCTGAGCTTGGAATATGAGGTTCCAGAGGATAAAGGAACTATGATTAAAACCAAGAATCACCTACCCAGCAAAACTGATTATAGTATTTCAGGGGGCAAATGGTCATTCAAAGAAATAGAGGACTTTCAAGCATTCTTGATGAAAAGATCAGAGCTGAATAGAAAATCTGACTTTTAAACACAAGAATCAAGAGAAGCATGAAAAGGTAAACAGGAAAGAGAAATCACCAGGGACTTTCCAAAGTTGAGCTATTTATATTCCTACATGGAAAAATAATTTTTGTAACTCTTGAGACTATTCTTAGTATTTGGGTAATTGGTGGTATATAGACGGAGGGCATACTGAGAGTTGAAGAGGAAGGGATGGCATCTAAAAATAAAATTAAGGGTTAAAAGAGATATATTGGGAGGAGAAAGCAAAAAAATAGTATGGGGCTAATTATCTTTCACTAAAAAGGGGCAAGAAAAGGCTTTTTCAATGGAGAGGAAGAAAGGGGAGGTGAGATAAAAAGAGTGAACTTTACTCTCTTCTCATTTGATTTAAGGAAGGAATTATATGCATACACAATTTTTTTATGAAAATCTTTCTTACACTTCAGGAAAGTTGAGGTGGAAGGGGATAAGTGAAGTTTGTGAGTGAAAGGACGGCAAATGGGAGGAGGGGGTAATTAGTTGTAAACACTTTTGAGGACAGATATGGTCAAAAGAGAGAATAGAATAAATGAGGGTCAGGATAGAATGAAGAGAAATATAGTTAGTCTTTCACAGTATGACTGTTACAGAAGTGTTTTGCATAACTACACATGTATTCCTATATTGAGTTGCTCACCTTCTCAGTGGGAATGGAGGAATGGAGAGAAGTTACAACTCAAAGTTTTAAAAACGAATGCTAAAAATTGTTTTTACATGCATCTGTGAAGTATGATATACAGGCAATGGGGTATAGAAATCTATCTTGACCTACAAGAAAATAGAGGGGATGGGATAGGAAAAGGGAAGGGTGTGGTAGAAGATTGAGAAGTTGGGGGAAGTGGTAATCACAATGCATGCTGTCTTGGGGAGAGATGGGGACAAAATTTGGAACTGAAAATCTTGCGGAAGTGAATGTTGAAAACCAAAGATAAATAAATAAATAAATTTATTTTTAGATATGGAAGGTGAGAGGAAGCAAGGAGTTCAGGATTACTCCATTTGACCCCAAAGGAAAGAACTAGGAAACTTCAGTGAAAGTTGGAATCAAGTAAATTTAGACTTAATATAAGGGGAAAATTACTAAAAATTAGAATTATCCAGAAATAGAAATAGAAACCCTGGTGGCAATGAATTCTCGCACTTGAAATGTTTTCAAGCAAATGATGCATGACACCTTTTTAAGCATATTATATAAGGGATGGAAATATTAATCCTTTTTTCAGGATATGGAGTAAGTGGCTCCTAGCCCCTTTTAACTTTGAAATTCTGTGATTCTTGGTCTCATCCCTTTTAGATTTTTTGTTTGTTTATTATAAAAATGAATATAGATGTATGTGACTAAGAAAAAGCTATACATAACTATATCTAATCTATATCTATATCTACATATCTATATCTATTACTTTATCTGTATATACCTAATGCCAAATTTTAAAACTATAACTGCCTTGACAATTTTATTACTTTGAATTAATAAGTCCTTTAAAAATTGATCACAAAACTTGGATTTCACATGAGGCTTGATAAATTAATATTTTAATGTTTTATATAATTTTATACTAAATATCAATATACTTAACATATATAGGGGGGAGAGATTCAGAATATAATAGGTGCCATCATTCCAGCACCACCACCCCTTGAATTCATTCTTTTTATGCTATCTGGAAAAACAAATAATAAAACAAACAATGAGCCGAAGTCTTTCCCTTGTCAAAATTAATTCTTGGTTATTTAAGCCCTCCAAAAAAAAGACATATAAATTCTTTTAAGATGATAGGATATTGTTTAGAATTTTTCAGGCCATATGAAATTAATACTTTCAGATGTAAAGTTAACTGATTTAAATTCATTGACCAAAATTAGCTAGATAACTCTCACAATGCCACTTCCTTTTGTACAGGTACTGTCTTAATATCCTGAGACAGGGGGAAAGAATGAAACAATTTCATTGATTCAGTGGTAGAAGAGGCCTTAGAAGTAACTAGGGTAGAGGCCAAGTCTATGGAAGAAGAAACCAAGTCTAGGGCAGCAAAATAAGCTTGCCTAGGATTGTAGGAAGTGACAGAGATGAGATTTCAACCAAAATGTGTCTCTAAAATTAGCACTGGCTTTACCACACTGCCTCTCTGGGAATATTATTTTTGAACTTTTGGGGTAAAATGACTGTCGGCTGAACAATACTTTTGCTGGATGATTAGAAAAAATGATAATATGCAAAGTGGGTTAGAAATGGGCAGCAACACAAAAGGAGAGAAGGTATGGCAAATCTCTCTATCCAGGAAATCTGGCTGGCTCAAGAGTTAAGGCAATCAATGCTTCATTGGTACCCACAAGTTAGATATACAAAATCAATGACACTCATATTATGGTAACATAAATTCTGTAATGAAGACCTGGTATCTTCATATCGCTTTCCAAAAAATTAAAAAAAATTCCCTGAGAATTGGAGGTCCACAGCAAGGTTCAGGTTTAGGCAATAACTACATCAGTATTAATGTAGTTAATCCTAACAATGTGAGCATAAAGGTATAATTTCATCAGGGGAGGGGTTGGGGAAATCTGATAAATAAGTAGTTAGTAGCAGAACCAGAAGATGTGAGGGGTACATAATTCTGTCTTCATGAATTTCTCAATATACTATTGAATATTTGATTTCATTCACTCACTTGACACCCCTCCAGTGATTGGTATTTACAACCCAACTATGCTGGCTCCTCCTGTTCAGCTATCATCCTGATTTTCCCATAGGTTTGATCCAGACTATCTTTAAGAATAATTTAGAATAAATTGGGGAATTTTTTTGGAGGTGAGGGTGGAGAAATGAAACTGAGGGAAAAATAATACATCTCCTGGCCAGTTTGGCTATTCCATTTGTCCTAAATTCTCTGAAGAATTATCCAGTACAACATTTTACTTTACTAGTAAAAATGATGCTGCAATCTTACTCTAAATGTATGTTGTTGCTTTTTTTTCCCTAGCCTCCTCTAAAACATAGCTTTAAAGTCGGTGATCAATAGGAATATGGCATTCCACCCTAGAGCATTGAGTTAATATTTTAATAACTTAAAGCAAAAATTTTACCCATAGTCTCAATCCTCATATTAAAAATTCCCACAGGCATTTCTCATTTCAGGAGGTTACTTTAACATTAAGAGGTCAACAGAAGTAAGGCTTAATTACCAATAACTACCTTCGCAGAGAGTCACTGAATTTCAGATATGGTGGTCAAATAGTCCATCCTATAGATAATTAAGAATTGCTTGTGACAAGGTTGGCTGTGGAAGAACTCTGTTTTCTTCATGTTGATTGAATCACGTTCACTTGAATTTTCTTAGAAGATTTTGAAAATTACCTGGCAAGATAAGTTATCTGGCACAGAAGTTCTCTCATGAGCTGAACTGCCAAGAATTCAAATTCTACTACAGAATGCAACTTTGAGGTCACCTTGTTCAAATGCAAACTCACATTTTTACTTAAAAAGATTATTTTATAGAAAACTTATTCGAGAAAAGCACACGGGGCAGAGCCATGATGGCAGAGTAGAAAGATGCATATACACTAGCTCTTACACCACAGCCCATAAAATACCTGTAAAGAAGAATTTTCAAGAAATTCTAGAGCAGCAGTAGCCACAAAACAATGGAATGGAGGAGATTTCTAGCCCACAGTGACCTGAAAGATTGATGGGAAAGGTCTGTCTCACCAGCCCTGGAGCAGAGCCCAGCCCAGTCTTGGCCATACTGCATGAAGAGGACCAGATCTGAGCAGGCTTCAGAGACAGAATCTCCAGAGGCAGTGCAGATACCTCAACCCACAGGTGCCAAAGGTCAATGAGAGAGTGTTTTCAACTGACTGAGAAGGGAACAGGATATCCCCATAACTCAGACCTCCTCAGGTGGCAGCAGTGGAGGCAGCAGCAGATGGGGCTCCCAAAGCAGAAAGCATCCCCATCCATTCTAGAAGTCTAGAATGGTTAAAGTCCTTGGTAAAGGGACCTTGGGAAAGAGAGAACTGGAAGCAAGGTAGTTATGGAGAGGAAACTCAGAAGTCAAGTAACTGGCTGGGAAAATGTCCCACAAAGAGCCTCTGCCTCCAGGACCTCTAAAGGGAACCTAAATTGGGCTCAGGCAGTAGAAGATCTTAAAAAATCAAGTTAGCAGCTTACTAAAGGAGACGCAAAAAATTCTGAGGAAAATAACAGCTTTAAAAGGAAGCTAAATTAATTGAAAAGAGAGGTCCAAAAAGCCAGTAAGGAAAAGGAGGCTTTAAAAAGCAGAATTAGCCAAATGGAGGAGAAGGTCCAAAAACTCATTGAACAAAACAATTCTTTGAAAGAGAGAATTGAGTTCAGGGAAATGAATGACTATGAGTTAAACCAAATAGTTAGTAAACAAAACCAAAAGTTTGAAAAAACAAAAGAAAATGTGAAACATCTCATTGGAAAAACAACTGACTTGGAAAATAGATCCAGGAGAAACAATTTAAAAATGATGGGACTACCTGAAAGCCATGATCAAAAAAAGAGCCTAGACATTATCTTCCATGAAATTATCAAGGAAAACTGCTCTTATATTGGAAAACCAGAGGGCAAAATAAATATTGAAAGAATCCACAAATCACCTCCTGAAAGAGACTCACACAGAGAAATTCCTAGGAATATTGTGGCCAAATTTCAGAGTTCCCAGATCAAGAGAAAATACTACAAGTAGCTAGAAAGAAACAATTAGAGTGTTGTAGAAATACAATCAGGATAACACAGGATCTGGCAGCTTCAACATTAAGTAATCAAAGGGCTTGGAATGAGATATTTCAGAGGTCAAAGGAACTGGGATTGAAACCAAGAATCACCTACCCAGCAAATCTGAGTATAATACTTCAAGGGAATAAATAGTCATTCAGTGATATAGAGGACTTTCAATCATTCATACTGAGGAAAAGACCAGATATGTATAGAGAATTTAACTTCCCAAGACAAGAATAAAGAGAAGCATGAAAAGGTAGACAGGAAAGAAAAATCACAGAAGACTCTCTAAAACTGAACTGTTTACATAACTCTTGAATCTTTTCCCAGTAAGATTCAGAGAGATTAAAAGATTTAATCATGATCAGTTAGTGTCAGAAGCTGCTCTTTTGGACTCTAGGTTCCACAACTTTCTCTGTTTCATCAGGATACCTCTGTATTAAATGCATATTTTTGGCAATTTATGGAATTGTGATTTTATTGGTGTAATGAATTCTTAGTGTGGAAACTCCAAGGGATGCTCATAGGCAACTCATCTGCAATTGACAGTCGTTAAGGGTTTCTGAGGTCCTGAGAGTTTTGGTGACTTGTTTGTGCTCACATAGCTAGTATATGTCAAAGGAAGGACTTTGGATCAGAGATCTAAAGATAAAGGAACATTAGAAATCTTCGAGAATAAAATCTTCATTTTACAGATGACAAAACTGGCTTGAATCCAGTCAATCCTTTGGACTACAAGTTAGGATCCTATCCACTATCACTTAGGGTTCCTATTTCAGGTTACACTTAAATCCAAAAATGCTGCAATATTTACTAAAATTTATCATCATGAACTTCTTTCTTTCCTCTTATTTCTCTTTTTTCTCCTCCTTCACCTCAATCATCTTCATCTACATTTCTTTTTCCTTCTCTTTCTCTTTCTCCTTTGCCTCCTTCTCACTCTCTTCTTCCCTCTCCTTTTTCTCCTTTCTCTTGTCTATGTAGGCAATTCCCTATGGAGACATTCTATTAATGACTATTGATACCTCTACAGAGACTTATATTTTCCTGACACTGAGAGGATTACATAGTCAGTATGTATCAGAGTCAGTGCTTGAACCCACGTTTTGGATCTCCAAGGTCTAATTCTCTCTCCAATATGGCTTACTGTTTCTGAAAAACTTTAAATAAATATGAACATAAATATATTTTCTCAAAGAGATTGATAGAAATACCAATAGAAATAAAACATTTATGAAATGACAAACAAGATAGTTTCATAAGGCATAGGTCTTAATCATTTCTAGTTCCCAAGGCAGCAATAATTTCTGACCTTCAAATACAAATCACATATATTAGTGAATAAATATTACACTTTTAATTGCATGATATTTGATACCTTGGAGTTAAAAGTATTATACATAAACCTCATCTTTCTAAAAAAATGACCTTTCTTTAAAGAAAAGTATTCAGCCTATGTACCCTACCTTGTCTATACATTAAGTGAAAGCTTCAACATATGAAAGATACTGATAAATTATTCATTCCTTCTATTAAATAATATTCTAGTAAAGATAAACATTATCAAGTCCAATTTCAACTAACATTAAATACATATATATTATTGTTTCAAACTGTTGGTCCCAACTTTAAGAAGAGCAATAGCTAATGTAGTCTTATAAAGCTTTTCAGCAAAATTAAACCTAAAAGCATCCAAGAGGTAAGGAGAAATCATTTTCTCAATTATCCCTGGATCATTCAAACATGTACACATGCAGTGATAATACATTAGTAATACAGAACAGGCACATCCCACTGCATATCCTTATACAGTTAATACTTTATACAGTTAACAGTTTATAATGTTAAACATTGAACAGCAATATTTCTGAATATCAATTAGCAATAGATTGTGTTGTTCTTTTATGGGTCAGTAAGTAGGTTTTAAATAATTTAACAGGCATATAACTATATAATAATTAATAATTTTGTTGGTGGGGTTAGTATCAGTAAAACATGAAGATATCCTCAGAGACTTTCCATAGTATGAAATGTAGGTGGATGCATGTTTCAATGGCAGTGTAGCACAGTGCAAAGGATGCTAGATTTGGTCTTAGAGAAGTTGAGTTCCAACCTAGCTTTTGCTATTCCTACTTGTGTGATCATGGGCAAGCCTCTCTGAATCTTGGCTTTCTCATCAGTAAAATGACCTCTCACGTCCCTCAGATCTCTAAGTGATGACGCTAATATTTCAAAGGTTCCTGGCAACAGACATAATTTTCAACCAAGGTCTGAAGAAATTTGAGGCCAAGAAGAACAAGTATAGTCCCTCTGTTACATTAAACCACATGTTAAACCAACCATTTACCAGGAACTAGGAAAGGATTCAAGTGTACAGAGAAAAAAATAAGATGATCTTTCTCCTCAAGAAGCTTACATTCTATTGAAGAGGAACACAGGTGAATCAATAGGCATACAGAAAATATAAGAAAAACATGTTTTAGGTGCAAAGTCACTATTCTACAGCAAGGAGGGAAGTCAGGAAAACTTTCATTTATAAAGTGACATTGAAACTGAACAAAGAAGAAAATTATGATTTCTACAAAATGAAGGTAAGTACAGTATCCCTTCCAAATATGAGTTACAGCCTAGGCAAAAGGTATGAGCTACAGACTAGGTAAAAACATAAAGACTGTAGATGGAGTAACATGTATAAGAAAGCATGAAGACAAGTTTGGCTAGACTGTGGGTGTGTGAAATCAATTAATGTATTAGGAAGCTAGAAAGCAGGATGGAACCAGGCAATGATGAGTTCCTTCCCTCCATGTATTTTACTTTATTTTATTTTCTCAATTGCATGTCAAAAAATTAACCATTTTTTAAAATTTTGAATTTACAATTCTCTACCTCACCCCTCCTTGAAAAGACAAGCAATTTGATTTTGATCATGCTTGTGAAATAATGCAAAATATATTTCTACATTAGTTAGGCTGAAAAGAAAACAGATTACAAAGTAACAAGCAAAATACAAAAAGTATACTTCAATCTGCCTTCAGATACCATCAGTTCTTTCTATGTAGGTAAATAGTATTTTTCTTTTTGGCTGTTTGCCATATTTTCTCCATGATCTGGAATGTCTGTAATTTGTCTATAATATTCCTGGGAATTTTCATTTTGGGCTGTCTTTCAGGAGGTATTTTCATTGTTATTTTAGTTTCTGACTCTATCGGGAAAGTTTTCCTTGACAATTTCCTAAAAGCTGATATCTAGACTCTCTTTTTGAATCATGAGTTTCAGGCAGTCTAATAATTCTTAGATTATCTCTTTTGGATCTATTTTCAATGTCAGCTGCTTTTCCAATGAGATATTTCACTTTTTTTTCATTTTTTTGTTATTTTGATTTTGTTTGATCATTTCTCTCTTGTTTTGTTTTAAAAAGCATTAGTTTCTTTAAAATTTATTTATTTTTAGTTTCAAACATTCATTTTCACAAGATTTTGAGTTTTAAATTTTCTCCCCTTCTCTCCCCTCCCCCACCCCAAAGCACCTTGCATTCTGATTACCCCTTCCCCCAATATACTCACACCCCTCTCCATTCCCCTGTCCCCATCTTCTCTCTTTTCCTGTAGGGCAAGATAGATATCTATACCACATTACTGTCTTTCTTATTTCCCAATTGCATGCAAAAACAATTCTCAACATTTTTTCTCTAAAACTTTGAGTTCTAACTTCTCTCCCTTCCTCCTTCCTCATCCATTCCTACTGAGAAGGCAAGCAATTCAATATAGGCTATATATGTGTAGTTGCACTAAAGACTTCCACAATAATCATGTTGTGAAAGACTACCTGTATCTTCCTACCCCCCATTTATTCTATTCTCTCTTATGATATTATCCCTCCCCAAAAGTGTTTGCTTCTTATTACCCCCTCCTCTCATTTACCCACCCTCCTATCATCCCCCACACTCCACTAATCCCCTTTTCCCCTACTTTCCTGTATTGTCAGTTAGATTTTCATACCAAATTGAGTGAGCATGTTATTCCCTCCTTAAGCCAAATGTGATGAGAGTAAACTTCACTTTCTTGCTCTCATATCTTACCTTTTTTATGAGAGATAATTTGCCACATTCCATTTCTCCCTTTCTCCTCCTCATAAATTCTTCTCTGACCCCTTAATTTTTTTTATTTGAATAACATCCCTTCCTATTCAACTCACCCTGTGCCCTCTGTCAACATATATATGTATATATATATATATGCATATAATCCCCCCAAATATCCAAATACTGAAAAAAGTTTCAAGAGTTACAAACACTATCTTTCCATGTAGTAATGTAAACAGTTCAGCTTTAGTTAGTCCCTTATGATTTCTCTTTACTGTTTTCCTTTTCATGCTTCTCTTGATTCTTGTGTTTGAAAGTCAGATTTTCTTTTCAGCTCTAATCTTTTCATCAAGAATGCTTGAAAGTCCTCTATTTCCCTGAGTGACCTTTTTTTCCCCTTGAAGTATTATACTCAGTTTTGCTAAGTAGGTGATTCCTGGTTTTAGTCCTAATTCCTTTCATTGCTAGAATATCATATTCCAAGCCCTTGGATCCCTTAATGTAGAAGCTGCTAGATCTTGTGTTATCCTGATTGTATTTCCAC
>CM053772.1:147939710-147973370 GCA_028658325.1 Potorous gilbertii
TCCCTCCTTAAGCCAAATGTGATGAGAGTAAACTTCACTTTCTTGCTCTCATATCTTACATTTTTTATGAGAGATAATTTGCCACATTCCATTTCTACCTTTCTCCTCCTCATAAATTCTTCTCTGACCCCTTAATTTTTTTTATTTGAATAACATCCCTTCCTATTCAACTCACCCTGTGCCCTCTGTCAACATATATATGTATATATATATATATATATATATATATATATATATATGCATATAATCCCCCCAAATATCCAAATACTGAGAAAAGTTTCAAGAGTTACAAACACTATCTTTCCATGTAGTAATGTAAACAGTTCAGCTTTAGTTAGTCCCTTATGATTTCTCTTTATTGTTTTCCTTTTCATGCTTCTCTTGATTCTTGTGTTTGAAAGTCAGATTTTCTTTTCAGCTCTAATCTTTTCCTCAAGGATGCTTGAAAGTCCTCTATTTCCCTGAGTGACCTTTTTTTCCCCTTGAAGTATTATACTCAGTTTTGCTAGGTAGGTGATTCCTGGTTTTAGTCCTAATTCCTTTCATTGCTAGAATATCATATTCCAAGCCCTTGGATCCCTTAATGTAGAAGCTCCCTGATCCTGTGTCATCATGATTGCATTTCCACAATACTTAAATTATTTCTTTCTGGCTGCTTGCAATATTTTCTCCTTAATCTGGGAACTCTAGAATTTGACTACAATATTCCTAGGTGTTTTTCTTTTTGCATCTCGTTCAAGAGGTGATAGATGAATTCTTTCAATATTTATTTTACCCTTTGGTTCTAGAATATCAGAGCAGTATTCCTTGATAATTTAATGAACGATGATGTCTAGGCTTTTTTTTTTTAATCATGGCTCTAAGGTAGCCCCATGATTTTTAAATTGTTTCTCCTGGATCTATTTTCCGGGTCAGTTGTTTTCCAATGAAATATTTCACATTGTCTTCTTTTGCATTTTTTTGGTTTTGTTTTGTAATTTCTTGGTTTCTCATAAAATCATTAGATTCTATCTTCTCCATTGTAATTTTTAAAGAACTATTTTCTTCAGTGAGCTTTTGAACCTCCTTTTTCATTTGACTAATTCTGTTCTTTAAAGCATTCTTCTTCTCATTTGCTTTTTAGGCCTTTTTTGCCATTTGAGTTAGTCTATTTTTAAAAGTATTAATTACTTCAGCATTTTTTTGGGTCTTCTTTAGCAAGCTCTTGACTTGCTTTTCATGATTTTCTTGCATCACTCTCATTTCTCTTCCCAATTTTTCCTCCATGTTTCTTACTGGATTATCAAAATCTTTTTTGAGACCTTCCATGCCCTGAAACTATTGCATATTTATTTTGGAGGTTTTGGATTCAGAAGCCAGGTAAAAGTCAACTTTTAGGTCTTCCTCTGATTGTATGCATTGTTCTTCCTCATCCAAAAGAATGGAAGAAAATACCTGCTCACCAAGAAAATAATCTTCTATTGTCTTATTCTTTTTTCCCTTTATTGGGAATTTTCCCAACCAGTTACTTGACTTTTGAGTTCTTTG
This sequence comes from Potorous gilbertii, assembly GCA_028658325.1. NCBI lineage: Eukaryota > Metazoa > Chordata > Mammalia > Diprotodontia > Potoroidae > Potorous > Potorous gilbertii. The sequence continues at coordinate 147,941,238 of CM053772.1, forward strand.
TCAAGGAGAGGGTATATATGGGGACCTGTAAGATCTCAGTTACTCCAAGATGGCACAATCAAAAGAGAGGAATTTATTCCTCTCCTGGCTTGTGCTCTGATTGGTGAGCAGGATTCTCTCTCCAGAACCTCTACCAGCTCCACCATGCCAGCATGCCAGTACTCCTCCTCACCCCAGGGCTAGCACTCAGGTTTGAGATCCAAATCAGTTGCTCAATTCTCCCATGGACTTTTGGTCAGGGCTCCAAAATGGAAGCTGCTGCTTCCTGGGGCTGAGTCTAGACCACTGTATTCCCTTCTCACTCAAGTGAAAAAACTTTCTTACTGAGCTTTGAAGCTTTGTCATTTGTGAGTTGAGGAATCTGGGGCCCACAGCAGCTGCTGGTGGCACCTTGAAGACTATGCCAGTACTGTCCTTGCCATGGCGCAGCCCACCTGTGCTGTGCTCAGCTCTGTGCCCAACACCATAGACCTTTCCTGTCAGCCTTCCAGGCTACCTTGGCCTAGAAATCTCTTTCACTCTGTCATTTTGTGGCTTCTGCTGCTCTAAAATTTGTTTAGAGTCTTTTTTTAATGTCATCACTTCTTTGATGGCATGGTCTTCTTTGACAATAAAGGACAAACAATCCTGTGAGTAGATGCTTCTGGTTGAATGCCAGCTGGAGAATTCACCTCTTCCTCTCCTGTCTGCATCCCTCTCCCCTTCCTTCTCTTCTCCAAAGGAAGGTAAACTTGGATGGCCAAAAGATGTCCAGTTGACTTGAGTTTTACTGACTCCTCTCCTATTTCCTTTCTCTCTCCCTCTCCCTCTCCTCTGCTCTCTCCTGTCCCCTGTCCTGTCCTCTCCCAAAACCTTAGACCTACTGTACTCTGAAACTGGGACTCCATTGGGGCCCTGCCTGAGGTCTTCTCTGGACCCTCCTAACTTCTGAGTGATTACCAATAGTAATTGTGTCACACCCAGACTAATTTCTTTCTTTTTTTAACCTCATTAAAGTGGCCATGCCATGGCTACTTCTTAAACAGGGCTATTCAATGAATGTGTGTTGCTTCATCCTAAGTGAGTGCCTGCAAAACCTTGACCTAAAGTTCCCAAGGTCTCTCAATGCAACCTGGGTCATTTCCCGTCATCCTGAGGAAATTAAGTCTCTGGATTCAGATGGCTTTCAAGGAGAAGTGAGGCTGGTGACTTGCACAGCACTCCCTGACTCAAAAAAAAGTCAAATGCAAGTCATGCCATCATTTCTGTGATGGCATGGTCTTCTTCAACAAAGGACAAACACAAACAAGAGTCATTTTTTACAGGTATTTCATGGGTTGTAGGAGGAGAGCTTCTAGAGGTACATCCTTCTACTCCACTATCTTGGCTCAGCCCCATTTGATGTTTTCTTAATGTCTCATAAAGTAATTAGCTTCCACTGACCCCATTATAATATTAAAGGAATTATTTTCTTTGGTGAGTTTTTGTACCTCCTTTTCCATTTGTCTGATTCTAAATTTTAAGGAGCTCTTCTCTTCAGTGATTTTTTGTATATTTTTTTTCTGTTTGTCCAATTTTGCTTTTCAAGGTATATTTATTTTCATTGGATTTTTTTTGCCTCTTTTACCAACTATTCTGTTGTTTTTTAATGTGATATTTTCTTCAGTAATTTTTTCACCTCCTTTATCAAACTATTGAACTTTTTTATGATTTTTCTATGTCACTCTCATTTCCCTTCCCACATTTTCCTCAACCTCTTTTACTTGATTTTTTCCTGTTGTTTACTCATTTTCTATCCTATTCCTTAGCTTTTAACCCTGTGATAAACTGAGGCTCTGCTTCCCAAATAGATAGGGAACTGTGTCAAGCTTCAGATGTTTTGTGTAGCTGTCTTCAAAGGAAGTCCTGTGGATCTGTAAATTGTTGGTTTTCCAAAGGTGTATGACCTAGGGAAGGTGGGAAAACAGTGACCTCGAGGCCATATTGAAGGATTTGTTCTGTAAAGTTTGGATTCAGTCAAGGGACCACAACTGAGGACCTATAGGGTTACGTATGTATTTACTACTGTCTTCTACCATGCACTGTTTTGTAATCAACCAAAAGCACTCTTTTTAACCCAGTAACTATGACCAGGGTCCCTATGACCACAAGTATTACTCTGCTACTACTGCTGCTCATACTGGGTCTAAGATCCAAGACTGTGACCCAGAACCAAGTACAGGCAATGTAAGAGATTCCTGCCACAGGTGCCAGCAAAAAGGATCACTATAAATCTCCTTCTGATCCGCTGTCTGATGCCATTACTCTCTGTGGGTTGAGAGGTCTGAAAACCACCATTTGTGCCACTTATTCAGTTGCTTTAAGACCTATTCCTGATTTGCTTGGGCCCAGCCTGTTTGCATGTCCTGGGCTGGCTTGTATTCTTTTACCATCCTGGTACAACAGACCTTTTTTGTTAACCTTTTAGTTTGTGTTGGTTTGGAAAATTGTTTCACTCTACCTTTTCATGGATTCTGCTTCTCTAGAATATGTTTAGAGTCATCATTTAAAGGTTTTTGGAAAGGTTTGTGGGAGAGTTCAGATCAATCCCTGCCTTTCTTCTGTCGTCTTGGCTCTGCATCCCTGCCCTTTATTTCTGAGCTTAGATACATAAATTTCCCTCAAGAACTGCATTGGCTACATCCCATAAGTTTTGGTATGTTTTCTCATGGGTTTCATGCTTTTGAATGAAATTATTCATTGTTTCTATCTTTGATACACTCTTATTTAGCATTGTATTGCTTAGTTTTCAATTGATTTCTAACCTATATATTCGCAGCCGTCTACCAGATATAATTTTTGTTGCATTATGGTTGGAAAAGGATACATTTAATATTTTGTGCCTCTGAACTTGATTATAAGGTTATGTCCCAATACAAGGTCAATTTTTGTGAATGTACCATGTTTATCTGAGAAAAGGTATATTCCTTTCTTTTCCCATTCAGTTTTCTGAAGAGGTCTATTATCATAGCAAACTTTTCTAAGATTCTATTCATTTCTTGACTTCTTTAATGTTCATTTTTCTCTGTTAGATTTCTCTAGTTCTGAAAGGGAAAAGTCGAGGTCTCCAAGTAGTGAAGCTTTACTCTTCATTTCTTCCTGTAACTCCTTTAATGTTTTTTTTTTTTAAAGATTTGGGTGCTATGACATTTGGTGTATATATGTTTAGTATTAATATCACTTCATTGCCTATGGTACCTTTCAGTAAAATGTAGTTCCCTGTTTATTTCTTTTAATTAGGTCTATTTTTTGCTTTTGTTCTATATGAGATTATGTTTGCTAGGTGAGCTTTTATTTTTTTTAACCTCAGTTGAAGCATAATGGATTTTGCTTCAACCCCTCATTTTTACCTTGTGTGTCTCTCTATTTCAAATGTTTGCTGTGAATGACATATATTGAATTCTGGATTTTAATCAATTCTGCTGTTCACTTCCTCTTTATGTATAAGTTCATCTCATTCTTAATCACAGTTAGGATTATTGTTTATGTCCCCACCTACCCTGTTTTCCACTTGCTTATCCTTCTCTCTCTTTTTATCCTACCTCTTGTATCTGACAGCTGCTTAACTTAATCTGTACTCCCTTCTACAAGCCCCTTCCTCTTTTATACCTTTCCCCAATTACTTCACTGAATGACAAAACTGATTTCTACAACAAACTAAGTGTATCTGTCCTTCCCTCTTTGAGCCAAATCCACTGAGAGTAAGGTTCAAGCATTGCCCACCATCCCCCATTTTCTTTTCCTCTGTAAAAACATCTTTTCATCCTTATTTTATGTGAGATAATTTCCCTTCTCCCTCTCCCTTCCACTTTCTCCCACTGTCTCCTTCATTCTCATCATAAATTTTATTTTATCAAATCATCTCAAATATAAAGAGAAATAAAAGTTAGAAAAATTCCATTTGAAATAACTGCAGACAATATAAAATATTTACTAGTATACCAGCCAAGGCAAACTCAGGAATCTTATGAACACAGTTACAAAACATTTTTCATGGAAATAAAGACATTTAAACATCTGGAGAATTATTAATAATACATATACACATATGCATGTATATACATATATATGTATATATATATATATTCTGCCAAATTAATTTACTTATTCAGTGCCATCACAATCAAGCTGCCAAATAATTATTTTATAAAGTTAGAAAATAAAAAACAAAATTCATCTAGAAGAACTAAAGGTCAAGAATATTAAGGGAACCAATGAAAAACATGTTAGTGTTGAATCAGATGAATAGATTAGGTATATGATACACAATAGTAAATGAACATGGAAATAGAGTGTTTCATAAAGTTTTTGGGGTAAGAGCTCAACATATGATAAAAATTACTAGGAAAACTGGAAATAAATTTGGAAGAAATTAGGTATAAACTAATATCTCACATATTAACTAACATAGGGGAGCATGAAAAATTTAAGATCTATGGATAGGAGAAGAACTTATGACCTATTAAAAGATATAAGAGATTATTAGAGGTAAAATAGGCACATGTTATTATGTGACATTAAAAAAACTTTGCAGAAACCAAACTAATGCAGCCAAATTTTGAAGGAAAATTGGGAAACTGAGGAAAAAACTTACAGTAAATTTCTCCGATAAAGATATTCTTTCTCAAACATATAGGGAGCTAAGGCAAACTTAAATAAAAAATAAAGTCATTCATCAACTGATTAATGGTTAAAGATTATGAATAGGCAGTTTTTAGAAGAAGAAATCATAGCTATCAAGAGTCACAAGAAAAATTCTCTAAATCACTATTGATTAGAGAAATGCAAATTAAAACAACTCTGAGATACCATTTCACACTTATAGAATTGGATACCATGTCAGAAAAAGAAAATGAGAAATGTTAGAGGGAATGTGGAAAAATTAGAAAATGGATGCATTGTTGGTAGAATTTTGAACCAGTCCAATTATTCTGGTGAAAAACTGGGAAATGTGCCAAAAGGCTATAAAATTGTCTATAACTTTTGACTCATCAATACTGCTTTGTATCCCAAAGAAATCAAAGAAAAGAGAAAATGGTCTATTTATATAAAAAATATGTATAATAGCTCTTTTGTTGTACCAAAGTATTAGAAATCAAGGAAATGTCCATCAATTGAGAAGAGGCCAAATAAGTTGTGGTATATGATTCTGAGGGAATAATATAGTCTTGTAAGAAATAATGAGCAGGATGGTTTAACAAACCTGGAGAGAATTATATGAACTCATGGAAAGGGAAGTAAACTGAAAGAGAAGAACATCATATATAGTAACAGCAATATTGTGAGGATGATCATTTGTGAAAGACTGCTACTATAATCAAGAATATAACCCAAGTCAATTCCAAGGGACCTATGAAGAAAAATGCTATCTGTCTTCAGAGAGAGAACTGATAAACTCTGAAAGTAGATTCAAGTATAATGTTTTTAAAAATCTCTTTAGTCTTTTTCTTTGATCACAACATTCAGGCTACACAATAATTTTTAAATTAACTCTCTCCAATCTATTTTCCATGTGAATTTCCTTTTAAATAAAATAGTTCACATTTTCTTCCACTTTTCATTCTTGTGGCTTTCTTTGATCTCTTCTTTCCTGTCTCCTAGAGTCATTAGCTTCCACTTCCCAAACTCTAATTTTTAAGGAATTATCTTCTTCAGTGAGTTTCATACCTCTTTTAGGAGTCTGTAAGTTTTCAGTGCTTTTAATGTGAACTGATCTAAGAAGAGGCATGGTCACTGCTCTCCTGGACAGTGGTCTCATCTTTACCCTTTACAAGGAACCTTGTTCATCTTTATTCCCAAGTACTAGTGCTCCTTTTCTCCTTGAAATTGTGAGTCAGGCCCTTGCTCCTTTGTGGGTGATCACACACAATTTTTTCTGCTCAGGAACTGAGTCCAGGGTCCTTGCAGCCATAAGCATTAGTGTTATCCTTCTCTCTGGATTTGTTACTCAGCACTGCACTTGAGTAATGCAACAGGGTCCTGAACCTAGCACCAGCAAAGAGTTTCTATAGTATCTTTCTGACCAAACCCCTGTCCAACTCTTCTATTGTCTAGGGTTGAGAGCACCTAATTGATGATTCTGCCACTTCCAAAGCTTGCTGTTGTCGTTGTGGAAGTGCTATCATCACTGGCTGTGCAAGACTCCATCTAACCTGTGTGATAGACCTTTTATGCTGACCTCCTAAGTTGTCTTATGATGGAAAATTGTTTCACTCTGATCTTTGGTTGGAATTATCTCTCTAGAAATGGATTTGAGGCATTATTTTAAAGATGTCAGAAGTGGTTTAGGAGAGTTCAGGTGAATTGCTGCTTCTACTCCACCATCTTGGCTCTGCCTCCTGCAATGGATTTTTAATTCATCAGAATGCAGTCTACATTTGATCCATGGCATAATAGAAAGTTATCAAATAAAGGATTGACATGGTTAAACTTGCCCTGAAATATACATAGCATATTCCATAGACACAGGAAGCATCTTTCCTAATCGTATGTCTCTAGGACAAAGTTCCAAACACAGTCAATTCTTGATAAATATCTTCAGAATTGAATGTCTGGCTTAGAAACTCTTGTAACCACATTTTCAGCTGCTCTTCTAAAATCAATAATGGAGGCCTGATAATTGTATCATTCTCTTGGAGCTGTGGCCTACTACATAACAAGACCATGAATTGTAAAGGTAATCCTTCCAGACATATAGGAGTTTATAAAAGAAATGAAGCTGACAAGCAATCAGTCAGCAAGTATTTTTTGAGCAACTGCTGTGCTCCTAGAATTGTATTAACCCCACAGCCAGCACAGGGTAGGTAGAGCAAATTCCAGAATTGGAACACCATAGAATCTTAGAATTGGAAGAAAAGTTGAAATCATCTGTTCTAATCTCCTAATTTTATAGAGAAACAAAACCTTATAGAAGCAAAGTGACATTCACAAGGCCTGTAAATGCAAAAAAAATATGATCCTGATCTCCAGGAATTTACAATACAATTTTGGAGACAAAACTACAATGCAAGAAGCAATAAGAGAAAAAAATTAAGGGTTGAACTATGTTGCAATACAAGAATGAGAATGTTTGTTTTCCTGCCTTCCTGATAAAAAAAAATTCAATATTCTCGTCAGAGAATCTTCAAACAAAAGGATAACAGAAGAAAGAGTTATCACAAAAAGCAAAACTGTTTTCCAATAAAGATTCTTAGTAGAGAATAGCTTAAGGAACATTGAAACTAGGTTTTTATAAATGTGGTGTAAAGACACCTAGGCTCACAAAGAAGACATAGATTAGAATGCTGGCATTGAGTAAATAGACATACTGAAGCAAGCTGTCTTATATTTTGTCTTCCCCTTCTAGAGGTTGAACTTTCAGGGAAAAGGGATTGTCTAACTTTTCTCATTGCAGTTCAGCTACTAGCAGCATGAAGGAGCAGTTAATAAATGTTTGCTTGCTTTTTTCAATCATTCATTCATTCATTCACATCTCACATCTACCATAGTATAAGGCACAGATAAAAAGTATCAGGAATATACATGCCACTGGAGAGACTGGAGGAATTGCTTAGTTGGTTCTAAAGTCCTTGAGCTGCACAAGGAATGACTTCAAATGTACTAAACTCTCCCAAGGAAAGTATCATATGTGTCCAGAAAAACTTTAGAATGGAAGAAAGTGATTTTCTAGAATTCTCTGTGGAAGGTTCTTGAGTGCCTAATTTTATGTAATTTCTTGTATTTTCCCACAGAACAATATGAAATCTACAAGAGTGTTCCAAAATAAACCAGGCCTGTGTTTAAGAGCCTTCTGCAGACATTAATTGAGCAATCTCATAAGACATCTGTAGCAGATTGTTGGGAACTGGAGAGGGGGTATAGCAGAGAGAAAAGTATTAGAGTAATGGCATGAAACATTTAGATTCAAATTCCATCCCTGGTATGAATACTGGCTAAATCATTTAGGTTCTTGAGCCTTTAGCTTTCTCATCAGTAATAGAGTATAATTGACCAAATTATTTCTAGCTTTTCCATTATATGAATACATGTGTGTTTTCTGATTTTATCCTAGAGCAAATGCCAATGTCCTGAGAATCCTCAAAACACGTTTAATTATCAGATCTTGATCATTGTGGGTAAGACAACACAATCATGCTGTACAGTATTACTCATAGCAACCCTTAATTTGTGCATATTGGGTACCTGATAGAAGTATTTTCAGAGTCTTAAATCAGAGGTCATATGATATGATAAAGCAATCCAAGTTGGTACTAGAAATTCAGACATTGAGGTATTTAGAACTAGATGCAATGATATCCCTGGAAGACATTTAATGCTAAAAATAACCAAAAAAGAAATAGAAGAGACATGTAGTGAAAATTAAACTCTAAGTGGTAGATGTTGTTAAGTGGTAGGTAAGATAGATAATGTCGTTAGTCCTTTATTCTAACTCCCAGAATAATATTATGCAATGATTTTCAAAATATGAATTTGTCAGAATATTTTTGGCATTAACAAATGGCTAGCATAAGAAGGCCTACTCATTCATTGTTTTTGATATATAATACCAGAATTTCAAGTTTTCTCTTGAAAGAGAAGGATCCTTTTTAAGTCAATTATTATTACATAGAAAATAATGTGACCCTCCTTTACTGCTGATAAGTATTTGGATACAATTGCTATTCTGGAACCTAAGGATATCTACGAATAATATCTCCTTTGGAGAATGTTGAAGAATTTGAGAACATTTAATCCTTATCTGAACTTTCTTATATAAGAAACCAAGTTGCTTACTATATCACAAAGGAAATATTCACTACACTGAGGGAAGCTATGAACATGCCAGTGTAGTTCTGAATTGCAAAGTATAACAGACTCTCCATATAGAAGGCAAAGGAAAATCATATATTCAGTCACCAGAAAGCCAAATCTGTCATTAGCACTGCAGGGGACAAAATCATTCCAGTCTTTCTCCACCCTGACCCCTATCCCCACCACAAACACTCAGGAGCCTGGCTCTGTCTGCTTGCCTGTGTACTCACTCTTCCTCTGCCCTAACTGCTCTCACTGACTTCCTCCCAGTTCTGCTCCATCCTTCCTGTTGCACTCACTCATCAATCTCCTCCTATAGCATGTGACTTAGGTTTCCATGTGATTTAAGTTCACATGAGCCTATTAATTAATGGGAAAGATCTCCCCACTTAAAACCATTACACAACTTCAAAGCAAACAACACTGATTATCCATAATGTAAGCAAATTACCCCTGCCAAACATTTGCCATCACCAACCACCAAATTAACCTGAGATTGAGACAACTGATGACCTGATAAAGTATATTTCTCATCAGCATTAACTCAGAGGCAGAAAATCTCCCCAATGCAATCAAAAGCTAGATGATACCATTGCTGGTTATTATCATGCTATACCTTTGTCCCAACACTTTAATTTTGGGAATTTCTGAGATCTGTTTCTTCGTTCTTTCCTTGGTTCTTCATCTTCCTTCTTGCATTTCCCCTCCATTTAAACGTATGTGTTGCCCTTGGTTACAATCAAAGGTGTTTTTTCTCTTCTCTCCCTTGGGAATTTCTTTCACTCACATGATAATAAGATTCAGAACTAGAAGGAACCTCAAGGAACAATCAGTCTATGGGTTTCTTAATGTCTTTTGTGTTGTGGACCACTTCGGCATTCTTGTGAAGACTATAGATCATATTTCCAATATAATACTTTAAGTCAATCAAATAAAAACATAGGATATTTTTTTTAAAAAGCAATGACATTAAAAAGCAGTTTTACATATATATATATATGTATATATATACATATATATATATATATATATATAACTGGCTTATGCAAGATTCAAAAAGAAAATAATTAAATAAATAAATAAATAAGAATGCTGATTCCAAATATCATTCTTTCCAGTTACCCATCCTATCTTTTCAAGGTTTACATCACTTATCTCTTCTATGAAGATAACTCTTAGACTCCTCACTGCTTTCCCAAACTCATGAATTCACTTACAGAATTCTAGGGTCACAAATTTAACAAAGGAAAGGAACTTAAAGGTCATCAAGTTTAATACATTCTTTTTACAGATGAGGAAACTGACATCTAAAAAGTTCAGTGATTTGCCCATGGTTCTCTGAATAAAATGAGGGAGAACTGAACTTTGAACTCAATCCTTCTGTATCCAAATTGAGTATATGTTCTATTACTTAGAAATGTCTTCTTCAACTTTCTTCTGTTGGCTTATTTTGAACTGTCGGTTACACAGCCAAACATACATACACACACACACACACACACACACACACACACAGATTTCCTTATGGAGACTCAAATACAAATACAAAACATTAAAAATTCACCATCTTATCTTCACCCATAATTCTACTGGGTAGAACCATTATACCATTTGTATAACCATTCAGTTCTTCCCAAACCACAGGCTTGCAGTCATCTTATTTTTCTTTCTCCCTACTTCCTCACATCCACTCATTCCCTAAAGACATCTTTGTACTTTTACAATAACTGTTTTATTCTATCTCTGTTATCCCTGCCACCATTCCAACACAAGTACTTATCTCTTCTACATTACAGTTATCATAGTCACCTTATTTCTACTTATAAAATTCTCTTTTTTTCGTCCTCCACACTGATGATCTTAATGAGTTTGTCACTAGGCCTATGTGAAATACAAACAAGGTTATGGAAAATCATGAAAATAAGTACTCAGTACTATTAATATTCTATCAAAACCTATGGCAAATAAGAGAAGTATGACAGGACAATGTACTGATTTTAAATAACGTAAAAAATGTGAATTCCTCAAACTATATACAGAGGCTGACTTCAGTTTCTGGTAAAAGTCTTGAAAATGTTATTAAAGGGATGATTTGTTTACAGGAAGGGATATTCTGATCCCCATAAGCTAATAGAGTTTCTCAAAAACAAGTCATGCAAGAGTAAACCTATTTCATTTTATGGGAGTTACTAGACTCAGATATGTAGGGAATGCTTTAAATAGAATGTACTTGGACTGCACCTAGTTTAAAATGACTTCAAAATATTTCATAATTCACAATACAGAGCAATGGTGACTATGAGATTATGGTACGGTTAGGTGGATTTGAAACTGGTTGAAAGACTAGACCCAATGATTACTGGCAGATTGATGCACTGAAACCATCCTAAAGTGAGATCAGTACAAGAAAGATGAAGGAGAATGCCAGCTATGGCTTCAAAGAGATATTACTTAAATAGCAGAAAATCAATTACATCTGAAAGAATATATATAACAGACTTTCATTTCATAGTTACAGTGTGCATTATTGAACCAAATGTAGGACTTACTTCGCTTTTACTCAGTTACAAACCAAAATGCATATAGCAACTTCTGATACCATCTTTCAGAAAAACTATTAAGATCAACAGATTTTGTTTGTTTATTGTCATTTTTGTTTGCTTAAAACAGCCTCAGTGGAGACAAGATGGTAAAGTAAGTGAAAGCAGGGACTTCCTTGTGCTTTCCCCCAAACCCCTCCAAATACCTGTATAAATGACTCTAAACAAATTCTAGAGTAGCAGAACACGCAAAATGACAGAGTGAAAGAAATTTCTAGCACAAAACAACCTGGAAGGTCAACAGGAAAGGTCTGTTGCATCAGTCTGGGAGAGGAGCTCAGTCTGGTATGGGCCCTACAAGCACAGGCTTGGCTCCAGCAAAACCTGGAGTAGGCCTCAGGGAATTGAATCAATGAGACCTGTGGCAATTTCCAGACTTCTCAAACCACAAATGCCAAAGACAACTTAGGTCAGTAGGAAAGATCTGTGGGACCTTGATGAGTGTGGTCTGGCCCTATCACCAAGGTACAACAATGGTGGTGGTGTTGGCAGCAGCAGCAGTGGCTCCAACTGTTTTCAAAACTCTCAGCCCACAGATGGTTGGGGGATATAGTGGCTGATCAGAGGAAGATTGTAGGAATCTCTTTGCTAGTTCTGAGGCAAGATTTTCTTGCTTTGACCTTCTTATATCTGGGTTGCAGCCCTGGGTGGTGGTGCTGCCATGAGTAGGAGCACAGCTGTGGCAGCAGTGGAGAGAGAATCCTCCTCACATTTCAAATGCAGAAAAGAGTGCTTGTGGTCACTTACAGACCAGAGCACACACCAGGAGAGGAGTAAACACCTCTCCCTTGATCATAAAACTTTGCAAGAACTAAAAATTTTTAAGTCCCTGGAAATATCCCTGAAAACAGCTGCACAAAGCTCTTGAAGGTTGGGACAGCTAAAAAGTCAAGTAAGTGGCTGGGAAAATGAACAAAAAGCAGAAAAAAATAAAACTATACAGACTTATTTTAGTGATAAGGAATATCAAAACATATAAGCAGAAGAAAACAACAAAATCAAAGCTCCTCCATCCAAAGCCTCCATGAAAAATATGAATTGATCTCAGACTATGAAAGATCTCAAACAGAATTTTGAAAATCAAGTAAGAGAAGTAGAGCAAAAGTTGGAAAGAGAAATGAGTGATGAAAGAAAATCAAGAAAAACAAGTCAACAGCTTGCTAAAGTAGACCCCAAAACACTGAAGAAAGTAACATCTTAAAAACAAACTAACCCAATTGGCAAAAGAGGATCAAAAAGCCAATGTGAAGAAGACTGTCTTAAAAAGCAGAACTGGTCAAATGGAAATGTAAGTTCAAAAGCTCACCAAAGAAAATAATTCCTTTAAAATGGAGCAAATGCAAGCTAATGACTCTATGAGAAATCAAGAAATTATAAAACAAAAGAATGAAATACAAGGTAAAATATCTCATTGAATAAACAATTGATCTGAAAAATAGAACCAGGGAGAAAATTTAAAAATTATTGGAGTACCTGAAAGTCATGATTAAAAGAAGAGCCTAGATGCCATCTCTCAAGAAATTATCAAGGAAAACTGCCCTAATATTCTAAAACCAGAGGGTTAAGTAGAAATTGAAAGAATCCACCAATCACCTCCTGAAATAGATCCCAAAAGGAAAGCTCCTAGAAATATTGTAGCCAAATTCCAGAGTTCCTAAGTCAAGGAGAAAACATTGCCAGCAGCCAGGAAGAAAAAAATTCAAATCCTTTGGAAACACAATCACGATAACATAAGATTAGCAGCTTCTACATTAAGGAATCAGATGGCCAGGAATATGATATTCTGGAGTTCAAAGGAGCTAGGATCACCTACCCAGAAAAACTGAGTACAATACTTCAAGGGAAAAATTTGACATTCAATCAAATGGAGGACTTTCCAGAATTCTTAATGAAAAGACCAGAGCTGAAGAGAAAATAAGACTTTCAAATACAAAAATCAAGAGAAGCATGAGAAGGTAAATGGAAAAGAGAAATCATGAGGAACTTAGTAAAATTGAAGTGTTTACTTTCCTACATGGAAAGATGATGTTTGTAACTCATAAGACCTTTATCAGTATTAGGGTAGTTTGAGGGAATATGTGTGTGTATGTGCATGAATATAGATATATATTTATCTATACCTATCTGTTTATCTCTCTCTCTCTCTCTCTCTCTCTCTCTCTCTCTCTCTCTCTCTCTATATATATATATATATATATATATATATATATATATATATATAAAACAAAGGGTACAAGGTGAGTTAAATATGAAAGGATGATATCTAAAAAAATAAAAATAAGGGATGAGAGAGAAAAATGTATTGGGAGGAGAAAGGGAGAGATAGAATGGAATAATTTATCTCTTAAAAGAGGCAAGAAAAAACTTTTATGATGAGAGGAAGAAGGAGGGAGGTAAGACGGAATGAGCAAACCTTACTCCCATCAGATTTCACTAAAGGAGGGAGTAACATACAAATTCAGTTGGGTATGGAAATCTATCTTACCCTAAAGGAAAGAAGGGGTAAAGGAGAGGGCAAATGGGGATGAGGGGTAACAGACACTTTTGAGGTGGGACAAAGTCAGTGGAGAGAACAGAATAAATGAAGAGTGGGGTAAGATAGAGAGAAATATAGTTAGTCTTTCACAACATGACTTATGAAAGTGTTTTGCATGATGATACATGTATAACCTGTATATACATGTATAACATGTATATTTCATATAGGTTATGCATGTATGAAATAGTTTGCCTTCTCAATGACTGTGTGTGGGAAGGGAGGAAAGGAGAAAATGTGAAACTCAAAGTTCTAAAAATGAATGTTAAACATTGTTTTTACATGCAACTGGGAAATAAGATATACAGGAAATAGGATATAGAAATCTATTCTGCCCTACAGGAAAATAGAAGGGAAGGGGTAGAGTAGGTGGGGGGAGTGATATTCTCTAATCTGCAAAATAAGGATACTTACATTACCTACCTAAGATGGTTGTAGGAACTTCAAACAAAAAAAATGAATATGAATCTATCTAAAAACCTGAAAGTGCTACCCGAACATTGTTGTTATGATTGTAACCTACTGCTGACTAAGTGGATTTTGCTGATTCCTTGAAATACATTCCTGATTAGCTAAGAGAACTCCAAGCTGCCAATACTGTATTCATTCAGTATGTAGAGAATTCTAAAGAGAGAATTCAAGAGAGGAGCCAAATTCTGGATTGCTAACAATAACCCCTGGAAACATATGAGAAAAGTCTCCCTACTAATATATCTCTCCATTCCTTTAATCTCACCATTAGTGACCGCCTAAAATGGACTTCCCCAGAAGAGTGTTCTGTCCTGAGATGAACTCAATTTTTTTTCCACTACTAAATTCAAGTGTTCATTTACTCTCATATATTCCTTTGTGTACTCTGATCTGTAAATTTTCTTGACTTCTGTTTAATGTTGGCATATAAATGGGTTTACATGTAGAGATGTGTGCACATGCATGTGTGTGTGTGTGTGTGTGTGTGTGTGTGTGTGTGTGTACTAACTATTTGGTGAGAGAGAGCTAAACCACAGAGAATTTGCTATCCTTGTTTTGGGAGCAATCAGGGAAAGTTTCTTTTCTTTTGAATTCTTGTATTTACAGACTACAAACATAACAGACATAATTCTAGGTTGATATCCATCATATACTCTTGTGGCTATTAGAGCAAAGTGGTGAGTGTCCCAACAAAGATATTCTTGATCCCACTTGCTCCAGCCTCCTTGCTACTAGTGTATTTGCAGTGCAGTCAAGTATATTCTATACCCTTCACAATGGTGGGAGATTGCAGTCTACCTGTGTAGATGAGTTGGGTTAGATCTCAGATCAAAGAGATCTAAATACTCCCTTTCAAAGTGGGACACTTTAGATCGTTATTGACCACGGTTAAAAATTCTAAATGAGTCATTCCATATTATATGCATATCATCATCATCATCATTAATTTTATTTTTATTGTCATGGTTCTTATGTCAAATCCTATCTCCTTGATCACTTCAGAATGGGAAGTTTAAAAGGCAAAATGTTTTCTCCTATATTTCTATGCCAAGAAAAATAACACAAGAAAAGATTCATCCTTTCCCAATTAACTTTCAACTGAAAGGAGAAGACAGTTTTTGAATGAATGCCAAAGAGTACCGAGGTGTACTGAGATTGGATCCTTTTCCTTTGAAGCTGTCATAGTTATATACTACAGTGATTTCTATGATAGGATTTTTGTAGCAAAAAGGTCTGTCATTTGTGGATCTGGTTATTGATATTCACCTCAGGAATAGGTTAATCTTACCCTGAGATACTGAAGTTAATTCCATAAATTATGAATGTCTAATCAGATGAATGTTTACAGGTTAGAAACTGCTACTGTGATTTTCTTCCTATGGGAAATTCCTAGATGAAGGATACTTTTCTGCAATTTAGTCTTAGAAAGCTGCCTACAGCACTGAGAGGTTAAGTAACTTGTTCAGGGTCACACAGTCAGCATGTGTAAAAGGTGAGACTTAATGTCATGTCTTTGTGTCTCCAAGGCCAGTTCTTTATCCATAATCCCATGTCACATTTCAGTTAAATGTGTGCCATACTGACTAAAATAATTATCCCCTGAATGAAATAATAGAGGTGAAATCAAGATGAACAAGATGCTATTGAATTCTCAAGAAGTACCAACACCAGGCTGTACTGTCTAATTTATACATGTAGTAAAAAAAAACACTGTCCTTGTCCTCAAGTTCATACAGTTTCAAAAAGAGACATGAAAGACTTTTGTCAAAAAACATTATTAAACTACCCCCTATATTCAGACCTTTAGACCAGACATGGATCTACAATGCAAGGACTGTTAGTTTCTTCAGCAGCTAAAATTTGACAGGCTGTCTGACTGTGTTAGTGTTGAAACATTATATATCTCAAAGCCAGACCTGCTCTGTTGCTGTCTTGGTTCTAGTAGACTGCATGTGTCCTTGTCGACATGCTTCTAGCTACTGATCTGGCCCCCCTTCTGGGTTTAGGGAACATTCTGCCCATTGTACTGCCTTTGCCTGGGAGAATCTCCACAGCTGTCCATTCAGCAGTGCAATGGTGTATAAGCAGTATAGAACATAGACTAGAAAACTTTGGATGTGGTCAGACAGCTTAAAAGTCTTCACCGCATAATAAAAATAACTAAAATATCACTGTGGGATGGGTAACAGGATAGTTGCCAAGGTGGGGTTATATTTAGAAATAAATTTGAAACAAGAAGAAAAGGTGATAATTAAAACAAATAAAGTTGTTTTAATGTCTGGTATTACTCAGTGATATTTAAGGAAAGCTTACTTTCTGGGAAGATTTTCTTTATATAAAATTTATTTTAGTCACTTAAGATTCTTCTTCAGTGGATTGGTATGTTGAGAAGTCTTACTGATAAATTACAAGAGGCAATTGACCTTTAAGGTACTCTACATATGCTATCTTATTTGAGACAATAAGTCTATATGGGGCAGGTACTGCTGGTATCATTTTATAGAAAGTAAAATTTTAGTCTTAAGGAGACCTCAATGCCAAGGGTCATTGAGCAATTAAGTGTCACAAATAGCTTGTTTTTTTGTCCTTTTCTCCAGGTAGGCACCATGGTATAATGGAAACAGAATTAGATTTTCAGTCAGATGAATAAAGCTCTAGCACTGGCTCCTCTACTGGGTGACTGTGAGACAGTCATTTTACATTCTCTTTTTGTCTCAGTTTCCTTATTTGTAAAAGGATAGATGGACAGATTAGATGACAGCTAATGCCCTAAAAAAACTCTGATCCCATGATACAGGTCTTCCTGGCTCCTAGCCCCATACTCTCTCCACTATACCACCTCACCCACCTCCTTTTTCTCCCAAAGGCTATAAAATATTCAGCTTAATGACTGATACAGCTGGTTGATAACATTTTTGTTCTAAAGTACCTTGAAGCCATTGTTGAAAAATGAAGATAGAAAACAAAAATATGCATTCTGCAAGCTGTTTTTATACATACTGCATATAAAACTGTCTATTAAGACTATCAAATAGATTGACTATGAATACAATATTCTCATAAAGGAGAACTAACTTGCATGAGTATTGGAGACTTTTTGATGTTTCATTAATGTAGTAGTGAGATTTGTATGTAAGACATATTTTTGTTCTCATTGGAAAGCTTTCAGGCAAAACTGCCATAATTTTATTTGGGCTAAGTCCTAAAATAAAGATTTTAATTATGAAAGGAATTTGTAAAAACCTAAAGTCAATAACTACAGATAAACAAGAAATACTTCTTTCTTCCTCTAGAAGGAAGGGGCAGAGACAAGAGGTCTGAACTTGTAGTCAAAGTCCTGGATTTATGCCCTAGCTATACTATTCATGAGTTGTGTGGTCCAGAATGATTCATTTCTCTTTTCTAATCTCAATGTGCACATCTGTAACAGAGGGATAAAAATACTATACCTACACTACCCACTTCAGAGAGTTGTGAGGAAAGTGCTTTGTTATCATAAAATACTATATGTATAGAAGAGGGAGAAGAGCATAAGAGAATACTGGGGCTCGAAATCTTGAATAATTGTTTTCAAATACCAATTATAAAATTCCCTAAGCTATCTGTCCCTAGGATATCTCTAGTAAGCCATATTAACAATAACTATAACTTACAGAGAACTTTAAAGTTGGCAAAGGATTTCATAAATATTAACCTGAAGACAATCTTGGGAGACAGGTGATGTTATGATAACCATCTTAGAGATGAAGAAATTAAAGCAGACAGAAGTTAAATGACTTGTTCAGGGTCATACAGGTAATAAGTATTTTAGTCAGGATTTGAGCTCAGGCCTTCTTGATTTCAAGTTCACAGATCTAGTCTCTTTACCATCTTAGTATTGCCTGTAGATAGGTTTTGATATACATTGGCATAGAAACCAAACTAATGAAATCACAGATTTTCCCCACATGTAAACACTGAAGAAACTGAGTACAATAAGGCATTTTACATTCTGAGAGGCAAAAATTCACACTCCAAAGGAGAGGATGTAAGTTTTGGCAATATTTCCTGAAGAACAGATTGTAGTTCCAGCTCCTGATAAACTTATTTTCACAGAGGTTAACTACTAGGCAATGGTCTAGCAGCTTACAAGCCACAGAGTCATATCCCAAAAGTAGATAAAATAAAAACAAATATTCATATCATCCACAACATAGTGATCCCATTTGATTTCTTTTTAGAGAATTCTCTAACTGTGTCATAAGAGAGAGAGAGCAATGGATTGGGAGGCAAGAGAAGGGGTTTCTAGTTCCGCCTATGGCATTAATGGACTATGTTATAATGGATAAACTTGTAATTTCCCAGACCCAAATTCCTAGACTATGATCTCTAAGGAGCCTTTCAACTCAATTTTTTTATAACCAAGATTTGTATCTTTTATCAAGAAGTGATAAATAGCAAGAATATCCTTGTTAATTAAAAATGGTATTATGGTACAGGACCCATCTTCTGCCCTCTGGTGCATACTTGAAAAGTATGAGACTTTAAATCTATTTTATATATTTTAGTTTAATCTTGAAATGAGAAGAGTGCACTCATGAAAAGGTAAAGAAAGTATCATTTTCATTTCCATTTCAGAATCTGAGTCAGAAAGATTACT
Source organism: Potorous gilbertii (assembly GCA_028658325.1). NCBI lineage: Eukaryota > Metazoa > Chordata > Mammalia > Diprotodontia > Potoroidae > Potorous > Potorous gilbertii. Next base: position 147,960,292 of record CM053772.1, read on the forward strand.
GCCTAGGTATCAAAATCTTGTTAATGGCAAAGACTGACAACTAGAGATAATTTTCTTCTGGAGGAATGAATTTATCAGGTAATATTTATTAATAGATATCTCTGACAAGCAATGTAACTGAAGTAGCATATTAGAGAGGTTAGATAGCCAGATGGGATTAAGTTCAGCTTTGACACATACCATCTGACATGTGGTCAAGCTGTTAACTTCCTATTTCCTCCAGGCAGCAACACTTGTAAGGTAAGTTACCAAAGAACTTAATTGCATTGGTGGAAAGAATCCCCACACTGGGAATCCTTCCTGGATGAAATAACAGGACCAGAACAAATAAGCCAAAACTTTTCAAGGGATCACATCAGGATCGAGGCATACAAGGACAAAAGCTTATAGTTTTACCTCAACGATCCTTTCAATTCTTGGTTCATACACAGATATTTATGATACAAGGTAAAGTGTGATAAGGTTAAAAAAAAAGGACTTCCTACCAAAGGATACAAAATCTGAGAAAAGTGAGATCACTTTCTTTTGGAAGAATCAAGGAAGAATTACCCAGAAAGAAGCTACTTAATGGAGACTTAAAGAAGACGAATATTCCAAAAGGTAGAGATGTTGTCACACGATACTCTAGATATGAATGAAGGCCTATGAGCATGTAGAACGATACAAAAAGGCATGATGATATTAGGAGGAAAAGTATTAAGTTATAGGCTACAGAGTAACTACTAATCCAATTTGGCTACAATGTATAATATGTATCAGACTAAGAAGAATGAAATTTATCCTTTATACCATTTGTTTCTAAATGGGCTTCCTTGGACCTTTGGAAGGTTATGGTTCAACAGTAAAGGATGTGGGATCACCAGAGGGCAGAAGATGGGTCCTGTACCATAATACCCACGACATTTAATCCTGGAGTTTGCCTCCAATGCAACCAACACTCCTCTCTCACAACACTCATCTATTTCACCTCCTTCCCCAACCATTGAGTCAGTGTTGTTCTTCTCCTAGCAGTTACAACTGAAGGGCTCATTAAGCACTAAGGACTAAATTAAGCACTAATTTTATACTTCAGACTAGTCCTAAGCAAAGTGCCTGGTACATAACAGGCATTTAATAAGCATTTGTTGATTAATCTGAAGAAAGAGACTCTAGTAGCAACTTTGAATGACTAGGATTAAGTGAGTAGGAGATTAAAATATTATTATGTTATTAAAGGGGAAGGGATGAACTAGAAAGAAGTTTGTAAAATAAATCAGCTCCAAAGTTCTAATTCTGATGATGTGACATAGCCTTCAAAGATCCTCCTTCCCAAGTAATGGGAAAACAGGAACTAAGATTTGTGTATGTTAACTTGGTCCTTATGAAAGAACTTAGGATGCCTAGATGAGAGTAATGCCTAGAAATTAGTCAAATTAAGATCCTCCCAGAGCAGAAATGTTACTAAGAAGCCTGTAATAGACAAATTTAAGTGTACATGAGTCTAGTACTTCCATAGCAGGCTATGCATCCTGGGTTATCAGAGAAATATTTTGTTCAGTCATTTTTCAGTCTTGTCTGACTCTCAGCAAAGATACTGGACTGGTTTGTCATTTCTTCTCTTGCTGATTGTACAGATGATGAAATCAATGCAGAGTTAAATAACTTACCTAGGATCGCACAGCTAGTAAGTGTCTGAGACCAGATTTGAACTAAGGAACATGAGTTTGCTTGACTTTAAGCCTAGCACCATATCCACTCTGTCATCTAACTAAGATGAGATCTTAAGGATTCTAAGTGTCTGACTCACTATGGTATCAACTGTCAGAATGAGAAAAGAATACTAGAATTACAGCATGTTTCACTCCTACTTTCAAATCATATTTTAAGTTTTTTAATTCAGAGTGAGGATAGCCTGAATGAGATATCTATGAGTAGTCTGATACGGACCATGGCTTCACAGGCAAAATAAACTGATTACATGATTAAAACCACAAATATATCTTCATGAAACAGTTTGATATTCAATGTGGAAGAGTTATTCCTAGACTGAATGATTTGAATCAAAGACTCCAGTCTTGACTTTGCTTTTCATAATTTTAGGTACATATTTTCCATGTAGTGAACAAATGGCTCACAAATTACCTCTTTTAACTGAGGCCTCTCTCCATTGTATTGACAGCACCACACCCCCTAGGAAATCAAAGCCAAACCCTTGTAAATGGAAGCCAAAAAGAAAGGAGTTCAGAGGAGCACGTTACTCTTCCTTCATATAATACACAAATCAACATGAGAACTACCATTAGTAACAGTCCTACAGGGTCTGCTCAATTTTTACTTTTTAGTATTCATTCTGAATGCCTGTTAAATGTCTCAAATACATTGGCTTTAGATTTTAAAATAAATATTAAATGTAAAAAAATCTTCCCCAAGGTGGAAGATGTTTTATATCAGCTAAGAGAGGGAGCTGAATCTAGGAGGACTTTTCTTTTTTTCAGCTTTATTTTTCTCTAATAGTAAGAATAGTAACTGGTACTTTTGTCATAGGATGTAATCTATTTGTTTGGTTCAAGAATATGTTGACTTGCAGGGTGGAATTAGTACTGGAATGTGCTTTTAAACAGAGTCAGAGGAAATAATCTCTCTCTGAGGAAGTACACCAGAGAGTGTTCATTCAAGGAAATATTAAGAAGATTTTTAAAAAAATTATCTGCAATAGGTAGTTTAAAAAAACTATTCCTAAAGACCGGTAATTTCACTGGTGTAGCTACTCCCTCTACTAACACAGAAATTACAATTTCTCTATACTTAAGAAAAATATTTAAGGAGTTTTGGTTTTAAATCATCTGTTCTAGGATTTGAAACTTTATAAATCTATAAAATCATGTGGTCTAATATTTTAATTTTACAAGAGAGAAATGGAGGTTCAGAGGGAAAGTAAATCACCTAAATTCATTTCCATGGTCAATATTCTGGTGTGAGACTTAACACCTGTTCTGCTGCTTGGTCCTCTGTCTGTTAATGGATTTGGTAAGACCACTAGGGAAAAAAAATATAGGACATGAATAGAGATTCCCATATGATCATGGACAAAACACTTAAGCTATCTAGATCTTATTTAACTCATCTATAAAATAAGAGAGTTGGACTATTGGACCTCTGAGATCCTTCCCTACTATAATTTTATGATCTTATTTTCCTAATGTTAAAAAATAGGTAGCATCTAAAAATTATTACCTTTACTTTAAATTGCTATATGACATTACTTTAAAATAATATACTTAAACGATTGAAATTGAAATACATAGAAGATACACAGATAAATAGGTAGATAGACAGAAAGAGACAGAAAATGAGACAAAGACAGAGAGAGAGAAAGAGAGTATAGATAACTATAATTTTAAGTATGTTTACACATATTCCTATTAACTTACAAGTATTTCTGAAGTGATTATTACACATAATGAAGCCAGGGTGATTTGCATTAAAACCATTACAATTGAGTACACCTGTAATTGAGTATACGTGGATATCAGGAAATAACACTGCTTTATCAACAATGACTTCTGAAGGAAATTTTGCAGTATATTTCTCTGATAAAGGTCTCATTCTCTGATTTTTAGGAACCAAGTCAAATTTATAAAAATAGGTACCATTTCCCAAATTGATAGATGGTCAAAGAATATGAAGAGGCAATTACTAGAAGAAATTAAAGCTTTGGTTAATCACATGGAAAAATGCTTTAAATCACTAACAATTAGAGAAATGCAAATTAAAACAATTCTGAGATTAGCTAATGAAAAAAAAAGATGACACATGCTAAAGGGGACGTGGAAAAAATAGTCACACTAATGTCCTGTTGGTAGAACTATGAACTGGTCAGACCATTCTAGAGAACAATTTAGAGCTATGATGAAAGGGCTATGAAATTGTCCATCCCCTTTGACCCAGCGATACCACCACTAGGACTTTATTCCAAAGAGACAGAAAAAGGAAAAGAACACATATGCATAAAAATATTTATAACAATTCTTTTTTATGAGAGCAAAGAATTAGAAGTTGAGGGGATGCCCACCAATTGGGGAATGGCTGAACAAGTTGTGGTATATGATTGTGATAATACTATTGTGTTTTAAGAACTGATGAAGGACATGGTTAGGAAAAATGTTGGAAGACCTATATGAACTGATGCAGAGTGAAGTGAGTAAAACTAGGACATCTTTTTATACAGAAACAGCAATATTGTTACTTTAAAAGACTCAACTACTCTGATTAATGATCCATGACAATTACAAAGGATTTGTGATAGAATATGCTATCTACCTTTGGAGAGAGAACTGATGAATTAATTCATCTTTCATTTTTTATTTTTATTTTCTCTGTTTCTTTACTTCTTTTTTTGTAACATATAGCTAATATGAAAAAATATTTTATATGACTTCACATGTGTAATAGTCTTTGCTTTCTCAATAGGTGGAGGAGGGTCTGGATGAAGGGAAAAAATATGGAACTGAAATTTAATTTTTTAATTACCTATAAATGGTCAGAAATTCTTGAGATGTTCCTGTTTGCATATGATATTTTTATATTTGCATAAAGCCCTGAGACATTTTCAGAATTTCTTAAATAAGATTTATAATCTTCCAAAAACAGCTTGGCTTAGCTATCCACAGAGGTAAAAACAAATGAAAGATGTCTATTTCATAGACAAGAAGGAGATAAAGTTTGAACATTTTTAATAGTTAATAATATATATGTGTGTGTGTGTAGCATAGTGTATATATATATATATACATATATATATGTTTAAATGATGTATATAAATATTCAGAGAACTCACATTTTTTTGGGCCTGTGCTGAAAATTTATGGACAGATTAAAGCATACTTCCTTTTTAATAAACAATAAAATTTAATAAAATAAAAAATAACTTGAATTTCTATAATTTTCCAAAGATTAGAAAGTGTTTTCCTTTGCTCTGTGAGGTAAATAGTATAAGTATTATGCTTCTCATCTTCACTTTTTTTTGGTCAGACTTAGATTTTTATCACCATAGAGAACCATTGTTCTGAACACAACTCTCTTATTATGCCTGGTTTCCTTGAAGAATCAGCTCAAATCCTTTCTTTGGCAGAAGGACTTTCCCATTTATTCCAACTGCAGATGCCTTCTGCTTTTAGATTACTTTCCACCTTTTCTGTATGTACTTGTGTATATCCTTATTTACATATTGTCTTCTTCGTTAGAATGTGTCAAGGGGCACAGGGACATTTTTGCCAATTTTTGTATCCCCCGTGCTAAATTCATTGCCTAATACATTTTGTTGCTTTTGACTCTTCATGTCACCACATTAGGAATTTTCTTGACAGAGACACTGGAGTGGTTTATCATTATCTTCTCGAGCTCATTTTATGAATGAGGAAACTGAGGCAAACAGGGGGAAATTATTTGCCCACAGTTACACAGTTTAAGTGTCTGAGGTTAAATTTGAACTCTGGAAGATGAGTCTTCTTTATTGCAGGTCAAACACTGTGCCATACGCTCTTAATAAATACTTGTTGACTAATTCCCTCCATTCCTGAAGATTAGAAAAATGCAAATTTATCATTTAAAAATATATAATTTATTTATTTTTCAGTTCTCAACATTCACTTCCATAAGAATTGAATTCAAACTTTTCTCCCCATCTCTCCCCACCTCCCAGGAGAGCATGCACCCCATCCACCCCTTAAAGTATAGTCCTTGCTGCCTAAGAGAATACTTCTTTTCTTTTACTAAATTTTAAGATATGATTATCTTTGAATATTACTTTCACAGAGTTATGAAAATATTAAAGTGCAGAATATTAAGTTTTAAAAGCACTCTATCAAAGAAGACTGAATACAATTAAGATGCTATCAAATCTAGTCAGTATTATATTGCTACAATCCAAAGTAAACATGTGTATATTGTTAAAACTTTAGATATTGCCCAGTTCTTAGAATACTAAGGTAATTTTTCTAATCTATTTTCAAATATAGTATGTGCAATGAATTTTCATGGCTTGAGTCTCAGCAATGTTGTATTCTAAATAATAGAACTAACAGATATAATTGCTTTTTTATTTGACTCTAAATGTGAATGGGTCAAATTGAAAGTGTATTTAAAATCATGAGCACAGTCACCCTTCTAACATTCAAAGAAGAAATAGGAAGGGATGAAGGAGGAAAAAAAAGTTTTCCTTTGTCTTCCTCCTATATTACTGCCCTGAATCAGATGTCAAAAGAGATTCATCTGCCATGGTCAATATGTGTTCTTTGGAGCCATTGCATTAGCCTATATTTGAAGCTCAAAGAGATCCCAACTCAATCATTTTCAAGGCTCAAAACAGAATCTCAGACAATTAGGATTGAAAACAGTCCATGGAAGACTGAACTTCCTGGAGCCAACATGGTAAACAGTAAACCACTACAACTCTCCCATACCCATCTCCAAACAACCATAAGACAGAGTCCCCAAACAAATCCTGGAATAGAAAAACCAGCAAAAAGATAGGGTAAAACAATATTTTAGCACTTGAAACTTAGAGGATCAGAAAAAATGACCCATTGCATTCATATGAAAGGTGAGTGCAACCCAGGATGAGAAGCATCCCATCATCAAGATGAAGCTCAACAAACCAGTGGGAGATCCTGAGCCCCAATGTGGTGGAACAGGTAAAGGTCAACACCAAGACCTCTGAAGTGCCTTAGCATAATAAGGTGAAACAACTTCAGCTCCGAGAAATGTCACTTACTCAAGTGTAGCTCTGATCAGCAGGCAACCCCTAATGGCCAGCCCTCCAAAAACTTCAGCACAGCCCCAAGCAAACAGCCAGCCTCCAGCCACAGACCTCCACATTATTCAGCCCAACTTTGAGAAAACAGGTAAAATCCTACTCCACAGGTGCCTAAGCAAACAGGCAGCCACAAGCCAACACTAGAACTGCCACACTTCAGTGTAGCCCCCAGTAAACTTCCAGCTTCCAGAGGCAGGACTGTATTGCTTCATTGTATTCAGTGGGAAATGCAGGAACACGCCACTGAGCCTCAGCACACACCAGAAACCACTACTAAGACTTATATCTCACAGCCATGCAAGCTGTTAGACTGTTAGAGTCTCCAGCAGCACTAGCCAACTGCCACTTCACCCCAGAAGTGCAGCATCAGACAACAGGGTCCTCCATGTTCCTCAGGGCAACATCATTGTAGCACCAGGTAAACAATCAGGGTCTTCAGTTACTACCACAAAAAATCACAGACAGTGCCCCTTTTACCCTGGGAGAAGAATTCAAATTTGAAAGAAAGAAAAAAAGTCAAAAGAAAGAAAAGAAGGAAAGAAGGAAGGAAAGAGGGAAAAGGAAATGAAAGAAAGGAAAGGAAAGGAAGGAAAGAAGGAAAGGGAAGGAAAGGAAAGGAAAGGAAAGGAAAGGAAAGGAAAGGAAAGGAAAGGAAAGGAAAGGAAAGGAAAGGAAAGGAAAAAGGAAAGGAAAGGAAAGGAAAGGAAAGGAAAGGAAAGGAAAGGAAAGGAAAAGAAAGGAAAGGAAAGCAGAGGAGAGGAGAGGAAAGGAAAGGAAAGGAGGGATGAACAGAAAACAACAACAAAAAAAAATGTGACCATAAAAAGTTATTATGGTGACAGGGAAGACCAAGACACAAACTCAGAAGAGGACAACAACATCAAAACACTGATGGGCAAAACACCAAGTCAAAATGGGAAGTGATCTCAAGATCTCATGGAACATCTCAAAAAGCAGCTTAAAAATCATGTAAAAGGGATAGAAGTAAAAGAAAGTGAAAATAAATGAAAGTGATGCAAGAGAATTATGAAAAAAGAGTCAAGAGCCTGGAAAACTGCTTAAAAATAGAATTGGCCAAATAGAAAAGGAGATACAAAAATACACCGAAGAAAACTGTTCCTTAAAGAGTACAAGTGGCCAAATGGAAAAGAAAGTACAAAAGCTAATTGAGGATAACAATGCTTTAAAAGTTAGAATTGAACAAATGGAAGCTAATGACTCTATGAGACATCGTGAATTAAACAAACAAATCCAAAAGAATGAAAAAAAAGGTCATTCAATGAAATACACAAATTTACAGCCTTCATAAAGATAAGACCAAGACTAAACCAAAAATTTGATCTTCAATATCAAAACGCAAGAGAAATATAAATAGGCATAAAGGGAAAAGAAATTGTAAGGAATTCAATAGAGTTAAACTATATCTTCACATGAGAAGATGACACTTATAACTTAAAAATTTTATCAATAACAGTACAGATCAAAGTAATATACATAGAGGATATGAATATAAGCTAAATTTGAGGAAATGACAAAAAATTTAAGGGATGAGAGAAAGTAGTGCAAAGGGTGCAGAAGGAAGGGAGATGTAGAATGGAGGGAATTATCTTACATGACAAGGTGAGAAAGACCTATTTCAGTGGAAAGAAGAATGACAGGATGGGCAATGGGCATCACTTAAATCTTATCATAATGGACTTAAATAGAGAAAAATGTACACAATAAATTGAATACAGAAATCTATCTTACTTGATAGAGAAGAAGGAGGGGAGGAGATTAAGTAAATGGTGGGGGGAGGGTTAAACTGACATAAGGAGGGTAGTTCAGGGAAAGAGGTAGACAGAAGCAAAACATTGTTAAGGCAGGAAATACTGAAAAGAGAGAGAAGACAAACTGGAGACAGCATAGGATGGAGGGAAATACGCAGGTAGTAATCTTAACTGTGATGTGAATAGGAGGCACTCTCCCACAAAAAGGAAGTGGAGAGCAAAGTGGACAAAAAACAAGAATCCTACAATATTTTGCTTACAAGAAACACACTTGCAAAGACCCACACAAACTAAAGATAAAGGACTAAAGCAGAATCTATTATGCTTCAACTGAAGTTAAAAAAAGCAGGGTAACAAGCTTGATCTTAGACAAAGTAAAGGTAAAAAAAGACCTAATTAAAATAGATGAAGGAAAGTACATCATACTTAAAGGTATCATAGACAATGAAGCAATCAAAATAGGAGTGTAAGAAATAATCTACCTATCAGATCTGTGGGGTAAGGAAAAATTCACAACCAAACAAGTGATAGTGTTACAAAATGTAGAATGGATACTTTTGATCATATTAAAATTGAAAAACTTTCATACAAACAAAATAATGGAACCAAGATTAGAAGGAAAGCTGGAAAACAATCCTTAGTTCTCAAATAGTTAGAGAACTGAGTCAAATTTATGAGAATATAAGCCATTCCTCAATTGATAAATGATCCAAGAATATGGACAGGCAGTTTCCAGATGAAGAAAGCTATAGCCATAAGAAGAAGTGCCCCAAATCTGCTTTGATTACAGAAATGCAAATTAAAATAACTCTGAGTTACTAGTTCACACCAGTCAGATTGGTTAATATGCAAAAAAGGAAAAAGATAAATGCTGGAAAAGAAGTGGCAAAATTAGGATACTAATGCACTGTTGGTAGAGATGAGAATTGGTCCAACCATTCTGTAGAGCACTTTGGAACTCGATCCAAAGGGCACACCCTTTGATCCAGCAATACCACTGCTAGGTCTGCATTCTAAAGAGATCAGAAAAAGGAGGAAAGGATATGTGAAAAATATTTATAAAAACCCTTTTGTGGTGGTAAAATATTAGAAATTGAGGGGATGCCTATCAGTTGGGGAATGACTGAACAAGCTGTGATATATGAATGTAATGGAATACTATTGTGCAATAAGAAATGATGAACAGGCATATTTCAGAAAAACCTGGAAAGACTTGTATAAATTGATGCAAAATGAAATGAGCAGCACCAAAAGAACATGTTAAACAGTATCAGTAACATCATGTGATGATCAATTATGAATGACTAAGCTCTTCTCAGAAACACAAATGATCCAAGATATTACAAAGGACTCACGAAGGAAAATGCTGTCCATATTCAAATAAAGAACTGATGGGCTCAGAATGCAGATTGAAGCATATTTTTTTTTCATTTTATTCTTTCTCATGGTTTTATTTCTGTCTGATATGTTTCTGTTTCCACAACTGTGACAAATATGGAAATGTTTTACATGATAGCACATATATAAACTATATCAAACTGACTATCAATTTCAGAAAAGCAGAAGGGAAAGAAGGAGTGAGAAAAATTTGGAACTTAGAATCTTCTAGAAATGAATGCTAAAAAATTTTCCTAATATATGATTGGGGGAAAATGCTATTTCAATTTTTAAAAAAATGGAAAAGACCTTGGATAACACCTGGAGCACAACCCTAGAGTTTCAGCTGGGCACACTGAGGACCATAGTGGGGAATGATTTTCCCAGAGCAACATAATTATGTAATGAAAGATGTGGGGTTAATATATGTATCACATGAATCTCAGTACACTGAATTTCCACACTAAGGAATCACACACACTTTTGTTGCTGTTGTTGTCATTTCTGTTTTTTGTTTTTTTTTTACTTTAACTATAGAGTTGCATGTACAGATCTGTGCTGAGCATTTTATTATTTTGGAAGACTAGACACAGAAGCATACCCAATTCCCCATTTCTTAAGGCAGGCACTTGGGAGCCATCTCTGCTTCCAGACCTTCAGGGTGATTTTCTCATTTCTAGGTTGTATTAGAAGTCTTTTCTTTCATAAGCTTCCAAGGTTCTTTCCTTGCATCCTTGACATAATTTCAGGGCTGAGATAGCATATATCTACTCTTCTTTCTTATTGTAATTTTAAAAATAATGGCTCTACTATAATATGGTAAACTGAGGGAATATCATTATATATTATATTAGGTTGCCAATGTTAATATTCATGACATCATAAAATATTGTGAAACAATGTTATTTGGAGCACTGCATCATCTTCTAAATATTTATATAGCTCACTGAACATATGGACTTCAAACATGTAACGATTTATGTTACCATATTTACGACGGCTTTATAGATTACTTAATTTGGCAGATGAGGATTAATTTTTCACATCAAAAATTCTCATGAATTCTTTCTAGAAAAAAACTTGTGAATGAAATGTTTATCTAAAATAGCTAAAAATCTAAAATAATCAATCAGGAATGAAGCACTGGAATCTTTTTTTTAGATGATTTAATTTCACCTTGAATTTGTTACTAGTATATTGCTTTATTATCCTGCTTTCAATAACCCATTGATGATATAAACACTGCATATATTGAACAGTTTCATACATGATTAAGATATGTATATATTAACATCATTTCCATTCTAACATAATGTTTTTAAAGCTTTAATATACTTTTTCCATGGATAAAATATTTCTGTAAAACAGATGGTTGGATTTTCTACAATTTTTTAATAAGAATTAATGATGAAATTTTTTAAATGATTTATTTTCTGGTGGCAGATGGTTAGATAATTTTGTGGAGGTGTATCTCATGTAAATAACAAAAAGTGAGCTCAACCTCTTGTTGTGGACAAAAGGTTAGTTCTGCATTAAATTAGGCACTTTTGTTTAGTTAAATTAGACGAAGAATACAACTTGGAGTTATTTTCAATTTTTATCATAAGACTATTATACTCTATTCTATAGTATTAATTTCATAAACCAGACAACGCTGGTAAATACAGCAAGGATATAGTTTTATCATCAATAAATCTCAGAATAATCAACTCAATTTGTTGATTCTACAATTAAATCATTTCTTCAATATTTTCTTACAAAAAAAGAGAAAACAGGTGCATTTAAAGAAGTATTTTAGTATACTTTTCCATATGTTAAATATGTTTACTGACAATGTATTTAAATACAATAATCAAAGTTAACAATAATTTACATTTATTAACCATAAGCTCAATCCAAATTAAAGATGTCAATATATCTATTTTTCAACAGATAAGGAGTGGTTATGAGGCCTCAAGAATCTATCAATGATTGATATCTACATCATATGATTTATACACATTATTATTTAAAACATTACTCATTGCCTGAGTAAATTACTTGTAAACATGACTGCTATATTTTATTTCTCCATGGATTTCCAAAATTAAGGACTTTTCAACTATATTTAAAAATCCAAATAAAGCAAGTGTTAAGAAAATATGAGAAATAAAAATTAAAAATACTTATCTATTATTTCTTGACTGCATTAGCTAACTAATAATTGTCCAGTTAACACTTAAAACTTAAATGTTTGTTAATGAATCTTTTTACTCCTTGAGTTTACCTCAGAAGGTAACAGAGAAAATTGAGAATTAGCATCACTTATGCTGAATCAATGGTTATGATGTGCAATAAAATTTAACTTTTAGACTAAATGAGGTAAAGAACAAATTGAATTATTAAACAATCTTGTGAGATTGTTTAATATGTGAGAAGAGAAAAAATAATTTTGTTACCTTCAAGTATACACAGCAATGGAAATTAAACTAACAATGGGGATGCCAGGTACAGTATCTAAGTAGTATTAAGGATTAGACTAATATTCATATATAACTGATAAAGTATTTGCTTTCTTTTTATTATTTTAATTATTAGAGACCCGTAATATTAACAAATTCTTTAGTATTTCTGAGGGCTGAACACATACTTTTCATAAATCTCTGAGTCATCCTATTCTTGTACCAGATGTGAAGTCAGGAAGACCTGGGTAAAAATTTCACTTCAGACACTTACCACTTGTGTGATCCTGGACAAGTCACTGAACATCCTTGTTTCTCAATTTTCTGATCTATAAAATGAATAGCTTTGATTCAATGGACATGACGATCTCTCATAGCTCTAAAAGCATGATCCTATTCTCTTATTGGTATAATTAACTTCTTTTCTCCCAAACTAGTAATTAGGGCTCATTTCTGATGAGGAAATTTTAACTGTCTCAGAAATCCAGGTCATGTTATCACATCATAGGGTAACAGAGTCATTTAGTGTTTGGGGGATATTCAATATTCATATCGGTCCTTCCAACGCTTTCTACAATGTCAATTTCCACTTGACCCTACCGTTCATTAAAATTCTAAAATCACACGTTAAAATTCCCACAGCTGATTACAATCTCCTGTGTTTTCACCTCTCCCATTACTGTCATTTTTTTCTGAATA
>CM053772.1:147980253-147996195 GCA_028658325.1 Potorous gilbertii
TGTTGGAAGTCTAATTTGAACCCAGATCTTGCTCCCTACAGGTCTAGAATTCTAGTCAGTATTTCCTAGTTGTTCCCAATGAGGAATCAAGCTCATAGAAAAATACTCTGGACAATGGGGGAAAGGGAGCGTTCAAGGAAGACGGAGGTGCAGGCAGCTTTAAAATGCCTTGTTGTTTCATCTTGCTGTCTGGTTACACCTTTACTTTATCTTTTTTTAATTCCATTTTCTGAAGTAGGTATCTCCCTCAGGAGGTGAATTCCATTTCAATTGATCTGTTAATTGTCTTTTATATCTCTATATCTTATCCGACAGGGCTCCATCCTTGGTCTTCTTCACTTCTCTCTTTCTATTACTTGACTTGGTCATCTCATCAGCATCTATGAATGTAGTGCCATATTTATGCTGATAATTCTCAAATCTAGCTAGCCTACCCCAACATCTTTTCTGACTTCCAATCTTGTATCTCCAATTGCCTTTCAGACATCTCAAACTGGATATTCAGTAGAAATCTTAAATTCATTGCATTCTAGGATTCATTATCCCCTCCCCATTTCCTCCTCCCCCTCTCAACTTGCCTATTACTATAGAGGAAAAGACCATTCCTTCAGTCCTAGAGGCTTACAACCTAGGCTTCATCTGGGATCCCTCACTCTCTTACTCCCAATATCCAAGTTATTGTCAAGGTCTGACAATTTGACCTTTGCAACCTTTCTTGAATACATCCTCTTCTCTCCTCTGACACTGTCATCACTCTATTGCAGGCCCTCATTACCTCACACTTGGACAATTGCAATAGGCCATTGATGTGGTGGTATACATACCTACAGTCTCTCCTCTATTCAAAATCCAGAAAGTATTTTTTCTCAAGTGAAAGTCTAACTGTGTCACCATCCTCCTACTCAATACATTCTAATAGTTCCCTATGAGATCTAGGATTAAATACAAATCTTCTATTTAATGTTAAAAGTCCTTTATAGCTTAGCCCCCTCCTACCTTTCCAGTCCTTTCAAACATTACTCCTCTCTGATCTAGCAACATCAGTCTCCTGGCTCTTCCACAAACAAGATACATTATCTCTCTCAGCTCTGGGCATTTTGTCTGGCAATCCCCCAAGCCTGTTATGCTCTCCCTGCTTATCTCCGCCTAATGTCTTCCCTGACTTTAAGTTCCAACTAAAATCCCACCTTTTACAACTCCTTTTAATTCCAACCCCCGCCAATTCCTCTTAAATCTAGTGCCTTCCCTCTTTTAATCATTTCCTATTCCTCCCATGTATAGCTTGTTGGTACATATTTGTTTCCTTGTTGTCTCCCCCATTGGATTATGAGCTACTTGAAGGCAAAAACTACATTTTGACTCTTTTTGTATCCCTGGTGCTAACCACAGCATCTAGCACAAAGCAGATTTAATAAATGTTTAACTGGTTCTACAAAGGGTAAGTAGTAGCCATACTCATACTCATAACAGTAGTAGTAGCAGTAATAGTAGCCGTAGTAGTAGTGGTAGTAGTAGTAGCAGTAGTAGTAGTAGTAGCAGTAGTAGTAGTAGCAGCAGCAGCAGTAGTAGTAGTAGTAGTAGTAGTAGTAGTAGTAGTAGTAGTATCCTTACCCTTGGAGCACAATTTCCACAGAAATAATGACATAAATGACTTAGGTTCCTAGAGTAGTCTGCAAGAGCCTATTTAACCCATAATATAGCTGAAGTAAATTGACCCAAATAAACTGAAAAGTAGAAAAAGCAGTACTATTGCAATCTAAGTAATTAAATACAACTGAAAAACAATAAAAGGAAATAAAATGGATTTCAAAGTTTTACTCTGAATGTAAAGCTTTTGAAGAATCAGACTCAAAGGAGATATGCACAAGACATCTGGGTTTATTGATATAGAGAAGTTTGAGGAGATTCTGAAAGGGACTCCCAGATGTTTTTGCATCTCTGAAGGCTAATGGCACTGGTACTACATACAGCAGCCCTTAAAAATTTATGATTTTATTTATATAGCAATAATGATATTTGTTCAACATGACTTTCTTTTGGTTGAAAATGGGGTAAGGGAGAGAAAGAGGAAAGAAGAAAGATATTTCCTCTAGATAAAAAAGAAAGGATTTGAAAGTCTAGAAAAAGAAAATAATATGTGTGAGGGTATGAAAAAGATTAAAATGACCTGAAATAAGATTAGTCGTACGTTTTTAAATTAGGAGAAAACAGATGGTTATCAAAAAATAAAAGATTTTTCATAGAACCTAAACCAAAACAGATTGATTGTTCCTTAGGTCATGCTTTAGTGAGTGAGTGGAATAAGGTGCCTTGCAATTGGACATTTATGCACATGAGATGTTAACAAGTCATATATTTACTATGTGGGAATGTCTGTGTGGATATTTGTACAGACAAATACACACATACTCTCACTCACATAAATAATTCATTCCATAAGTAAACCCAATTAAAGCAGATGTCCTGAGTATGGAAGCAGGTTTCTTCACTCTTGAGTCAGGGGCAGCAGCAGCTAAGAAGATTAGAGACATATCAGGAATGGACTAGTAGTAGATAGGTGTGGGAAGGCAGGAGTAACATAAATTCATAAAATGTAGCTATTAGGGCAATGAACTGGAATTCAGGAGACCTGGTTTCTTGTCTGAAGCACTCTCTAGCTATATGAAATTCAATGATAGCTCTAAATTGATGACCCCTATAATCATTCCAATTCTATGTTTCTTTTTTAAATCATTTCTATGATACATAGAGATACCTTATTCAATGAATGTGAGAATCAATTCTTTAGGCTTTATATGATATCCAGATAATTTGGAAAAGTATTTTAGAAACAGATAATTATCTATTCACTTGTTTTTAGTTTCAACATTCACTTTTATAAGATTTTGAGTTCTAAAATTTTCCTCCCTCCTTTGTCTCCCATCTCCCCAAGACAGCATGCAATATGATAGAGGCTACACACATATAATCATATTTAATATATTTCCACATTAGTCCTGTTGTAAAAGAATTCAGAACATAAGGGACAAATGACTAGAAAGAAAAAAAGAAGGAAAACAGCATGTTGTGATCTGCATTCAGACTACATAGTTCTTTCTTTGGATATGGATAGCATTTTCCATCATGAGTCAAAAGGCCTTTGTTTTGAGAAAGACAGACAATCCCCTACCTAGAGGCCTGGAGTCCAACTCACTCAGAGTAGATGACAAAGGGAGTACTCTTCTGAAGCATGATGGGGAAGAAATCCACATCTTGAAATACATCCCAGGGTTCCTCCTATATCATTTTTCCTGTTAATAAGGTTTCTGATAATAAATGTACCATAAAGTGCATCATTTTTGTTAATAGCCATAATACTATGTATATCACACATTTATAAGAACAGGTTTTCCGAAGAGTTAATTGAGTAATCAGCATTAAGTTCCTGAAGACTAGATTATTTCTTTTTTAGCATTAGGTCATATTCTTTCAAAAATGCATATAAACATACATAAATATGAATGTATGCACATATATACATATACATTCATACACACACATACACTTGTACTTTTAAAACTTAATTCTGATTGTTTGATTTATCCTTCCAAAAACCTGCTTGTTAGTTAAAACACATTAACTAGCTCTCTAAATAATTACCAGTTGCTTAATGAGTTTGAAATTATTCTTTAAATAATCAATTTATTTTCTTTATTGATTTTCTGACAGTCATCAGAAAGACATCAAATTCCCCTATTTTGATAGAAGGCAAAAAACTAGAAGTACCAAATCTCTATCCCAATACTGTAAGGAACTAGACAGAATTCTTCCTACACAATAATCAAATTAAAATTTATACCTCCGGAGTAATAGAAATGCAAATTGGGAATCAGACAGAAAGGGTTATGATGATTATTCCCAAGTAATCACGACAGTGTTCCATTCAATTTTTCACAGATTCTTTTTGTGAATGTTCATTTTTATGAGTTTATGAATGAAAAATAAATTGTGCAATTGTTTTAATTCATCTAATAATAAACACCTACTAAATGCCAAGAAAACAACACTCCATTTGGCTACTGTGGCAGCAAGACGCCCTAACAGCAGGTGATTACAATAAGAGACACCTTGTTGTTATATAGTTAACATCTGTGCTTCCTAAATGGTAAAGTAAATGAACATAATGGCTAGGGAACTGGATTTGCATTTTGCCACCTGCCAATGTGCAAGTATTACATGGAGTGTATACAAGCTACAAAGCCAAACCCCCAGATCTGGTCTTGCACACTCTCCTTAAATGGTCATAGGGACTGATAAGTCTGTGTACATATATGATAGAAATTGAATTTCACGGAAATAATAGTGCTGCCCATAAGAAAAGTGTAGGGTTAGGATGAGGAATATTTCTTGACATCTGTTAAGCTACACAAATCAGGAGACCTCAGGAAAGCTGGTGGAGCTTTCATTGATGATAGTGATGGTGATGATGAGCTGTAGGGAATATTAGAGAGACAGCTAATTTTGGTAACATGAAGACATGATTTTTCCCAGATTTCTGACCCAAGATATATCACTTAATCTCTCAAAGCCTCAGCAGATCCCTGAGACTAATCAAGTAAGATATGCATAGCCAATGGTCAGAGTCGGTGGAGGGAGCTCTCACCACACACACTTCTCCACAATGATAAAATCACAAATGTATCTTGCATCTGAATCATCACCACTGATATTTGTATAGTGTTTTAGGGTTTGCAAAGTGCTTTACATGCATTACCTTGTTTGATACTTACAAAGACCTGGTGCACCAGGCACAGCGGCATTACCCATTTTATAGATGATGAAAGTAAGACTTATAGTACTATGAAAAAGTTGCTATGAAAACATGTGGGATATTAATTATGATGAAATAAGGGCATAATAAGCCTCCCTAGCATAGTGTGACATAACTTATAGGGACTTAGTAAAATTGTGCAGTTACCCATATAGCTTCCTTGGACTGTCTGTGTGATAATGCTTTTGCTCTTGGTATATGACTAACTCCCCCTCTTTTTCTAAATATTAATTCCTGGATATCTTTTTTGAAATTTATTTCATAAGTCATTTCTAGTAATAAATTATAGCTTACCTATACACATTATTCACAGTTAAATAGAATTATGAGAATAACACTACTACAAATAGTTAGACTTTTGAGTCAGGCATCAGCTTGGGATCCTTAAAAGTGTTGCACAATTACTACTCAAGCCCAACCCACTCAACTTCCAATTCAACTCAGATCTCTGCAGAGAAGTAAAACACAACTTCTGTGTCTGTTCTGGATTCAAAATAATGGTTCCAAAGTATCAAAGTAGCTTTACAAGTCTACACTGAACCCCTTCAACACCTATATATGAACATCCTCAAAATACTGTCAGTATTTTTTGACTACAGAACTAATGCTCACTAGTTTAACTACTGGTCCTGTGTTCATCTCTCATTTTCAAAAAAGGCCAATGATATCATGAGGGTAATGTCTTGACTTGCATGTGAACTGGATTTAAGTGAGGCAGAGCTGTACAAAGCCATCAAGCTCACTCTTTCCTCCAGAGTCATCCAAGTGTAGCAGCAGGTTTCCTGCAAAATAGCTCCTGACACATCTTCCCCTATGGCTGGATAATCAACAACAAAAGTTAACATTTATATAGGATTTAGTATATTTTACTTCCTTTTGGTCCCATAACTGCATGAAGTAGGGAACACAGATGTTCAGATGTTCAGTAGCCAGAGAGAGTTAGGATAAAGGGCTAGGACTAGACCTGTGATTTCAAAGGAATCAGCAAATTCCAGATGGGAAAACTTTGTCAAACCTGGACAGTCCTTTGTCTGCAACTTACTTAGAAAGTTGTCTGAAGCGATTGAAGGGCAAATTACTTGTCTAGGGTCACTCAACCAGAAGTGATCAGGTGATTTTCCATTACTCAATGCTGCCTCTCAGACTCTCCAGAGCTATCACAGATTTTGGAAACTCAATAAGAATAATTCTGTAAAACTCTGTTTAATAGTATTTTATTTCACAAAATATTTCAAATATACATATTAATTATGAGAATGAAAATCTCTGACATGAAGTATTTATGTCTGTGCTATATTCCTTAGTATACATAATTCAGTTATTTTGCTGAAAATTGTGCTGGAAAGGTCAGTAACTACGATGAAACAGACTTGTACATAATGGACTATACATAAAATGTACCATCTGGACTTATACATAAAAGTACTGAACAAATTTCCTAAAGAGATGCAAGAATCCTAAGGCATCTCATCATATTCTTGAAAAGGAATTGATATTCCTCTGCATATTAGAAATTTAGATGACATATATTTGTATATCTTTACACATATACGTGCATATAGATATATTCATAAATCTGGAATGTTTCTAAACAATACAACTAGAACTTGACTAATCAACATACTTTTAATCCTATATTGAATCAAATGAAAAACACATATAAATTGTAATATCACTGTTTACTTTCTCCCATACCTTCTTTCTGGTGGCATCTTAATCATTCTACCACTGGAATCCAAACAGAAATACTTAGAGTTTGATCACTTCCATGATACCATGTGCATCATGATCTTATTGTGAATTCTTCTTGTTTTTCATAGTTGAATTCGCTTCTTAAATGACTATAAGGAGGAGCATCCCCTGTTCTACAGAACTTGTTACTTTCTTCTGTTGTTTTGTCTGCTAAGGTGAAAATGTATTGACTCTATAATTTATTACTTCTGTGACCTTGGAAGTTACTTTACCAGATTGCTTCTGAGATCTCTTCCTGGTCTAAATCTATGATCCCATAGTGTTTCAGACACTGCCAGTTTCCCTCTCAATAATGGTCTTCTTCCTTGAAGACCTCTCATAGTATTTATTGTGTGTTTATGTACTATTTAACTTTACCATTATTTGCATGTAAATATGAGTTTGATATCACTATATGTTCTACCAGGTCATATACACATATATACATATGTATATATACATACATACATGCATATATATGTGTGTATATGTAGTAACTCTATTGTTCATACTTACTTGTGAATATGCTATCAATTATTTAGGGACTAACAGATACCATACTTCATTCCCTTCCTGATTTTGCTTATGACTCTCTGGAATTTACTACCATGACTCACCTGCCACCCAAAACTTCTATCAGAGCTCCGGGCCTTCTCACTTTGGAACACTCCACCATACCTATATCACCCTTCTGCCTTCTCCCATGAATGCTTCCTACTAGTGCTCCATGTTGGTGAGCGCTCCCATTTAATCGGTCTTCGTTCCCTTTTCAGTGCTCCTCAAGGTGCAAATTTCAAGACCATACTTCTTCACTTTGTATGCTCATTCTCCATTTTCACATTCCCTCTTTCCATCTTGTCTTTTCCCAATGTGTGTGGTCTTTCCCAATTAAACTGTAAGTTTCTTGAGGGCAAGAACCATACTTTTCGCTTATTCTGAATTTTCAGACCTTAGCCCAGTGCCCTGAACTTAAGCATTCAATAAATGATTTTGGCCTGCACAGAGTGGGATGTTTTTAGAACTAAGGGAAGAAATAAAAACAACACCTCAGTGTTCATTTTAAAATTTAGGCCTCAGAGCAGCCTGTTAATACTAAACTAATAAGGGCAAAAAATATAGCAGAGTCTCCTTATTATTTCCCATCTGCTGCCTCCCAGGTTACTTAGGTTGTGCTTCTCCATCAGCTGCATATAGTTAAATGGCTTAGAGAGGGAAATGAGCAACAGGGGGAAAGAGACTTCAAAGTACCAGCTTTTAAGGTATGGTAAAGTTACATCCCTGCAACATAAAAAATGCTCATTCATAAAGTTTTTATTTTCTGGAACTTATGCAAGCTTTTGACTTCCTATACAGTAAAACACTCCTTAAGTTTCAAAAGCCAAGAGCTTTACTCTTCAGCTCATGATGCATAAAAATATTTCATTTCTGACCCTATCCTTTTTTCTTAGACCAGAAAAAAAGATGAGAAAAAGATGAGTGGAAATTAGTCATTCTCAACTGCCTTTAAAGGAGGACAGTAATCTTTTATAGATGTGCTCTTTAGCAGTTTCCCCTAGCAATGTCAAGGATTCCTCTCTCACTCATATAGGAAAGTATACTATAATAAGAAGGGGTCATATAGGGAAGATTTATCCCCTTTTAGACTCAACCTAGGTGCTATAAAATAGAAATTGCAGCTAAAAGCTTCTCTGCATGCAACCAGGTAAGGCTTTTGAAGTACATGGCAACAACATTCTTATGGATTCTGAAGTTTGAAAGTCCTCTTTATCTTGTTACTCAGGATTTTACCTTATTTTTCTCTGCTTCCTATTAGCCTTCCTTCTGATTCTCCAAAACAAATTTGCTTGGCATTCCCTGACAAGTCATACCATAGAATGTAACTATCTCATGAAACCTCTTAGCTCCATGTAATCTAGTTTTCCAATGCCTAAAAATGGAACTCTAGTTCCCCTCTTCAGTCCTGCTCTTTGAACGCTCCTCAGTCTTTGTCCATTCTTTCAGTCTCTCCCTTCATGTTGGTGATGCATTAAATCAGTCATGTTCTACTGACACTCTCACTTATTATTGTAAATGTGTATGTGTATACACACATATGGACGCACATCTATAAGTGTGTATATAGATAAATATGTTTGACTAATATAGTCTAACAGCAAGGACCTAGTATACACAAGAGGGCCTACTATACAGGTTTTTAGATGTGCTTTTCTAAAAGCAAAGCAATTTTTTGAGAGGGTCAATAATCTACTTTAATTAAACAAATATATCATTCACTTAGTTCAAGGGAAAAAGCACCCTGAACTTCAGAGAAAATACAAATAGAAATTAGAAGCAGAAATCACAGAGACAAAAGACAAGGCTTCCAACTGTCTGACCATAGATAATGCATATATCATTACTAGAGAGAGAAGCACCAACATATGGGTTTTCAAAACCAGGGAGTTCCTTAGTGGCTTCCTAGAATCTCATCTGGCACATGAACCTTCTTCCAAAATATAAGCCCAAACCAAAATCTCACTTCATAGTATATATACTGTTTTCAGAGCTGAGGGATGACCCCTCATGACCCAGTGCCTCTTTAAAAATTAACAAAAGGTATCTGAGACCTATTAATGGGTGCAGAAGATCTTTAACTCTTTCCCCCATCCACCATTAACCTTACATTAACAATACACACATGCAAACACATACACACATGTGTATTAAATAAAGAAAAGGGGTTGCTGATTATAAAAATATTTCTTTAAAAGAAAATGGCACGTTTCATATTTGAACAAAACCCCTTGGTCTACTGTTTTGTTGAGGCACTTATACGATGTCATTGAGAAAAATGAATTTAAGGAGGAGGAAAAAAATATGGTTTCCTCAGACAAGACTTGGAGAACCACTGGGCTAAAGCAAATGCATATTAATTTTGTATCCATTTCTTATAATTAAAATGAATGACAAATTACTGATCCTGAATTTACTGAATAAAGTATTGTTTTATATAAGCCATAAAATGATTGAATTATGCAGGTTAGATAAGTAGTTTCAGAATTTAAAGTAAGGGACTCAATCTGTCTATGTGTATTCTGCATAATAAAGGTCTAAGGGAAGGGGAAGAAAGAGTTGTTAGATTGGCATGAAATAGGTTGTTAGTTTACTAGGATTGAATTGGTGGTTCTGAACCTAGTAAAATCAAAACTTGCCTGAGGTTTAGTTTACTCATGTGGGAAAATGAGAATATTTTTGGCTGTCTACTTTTTAGAAAGCAAAAGGCATTATATCAATGTGATGTCATTGTGACTGACACATGAATCTTCGACTCTTCGGGGTCAGAATTGCCCTACTCTTCTCTCTGTGCTAGTGCTTTCATGAAGCAGCCTTGGGCTACTTTGCATACCCAAGCTCAGTTGGCCTGGAGAAAGACAGAAGAGAAAAAGACAAATGAAAAAGATCCTGGAAAGCCCCCATTTGACCACATATTCATCTAGACTCATTGAAGTATGCTCACATAGTAGAAAGAAAGCTATATGGGGGCAGGGTAAAGGAAGAGATGAATGGGATGAAATTATCCTAAATCAGTCCAGGCTGGGAAATAGATACTCATCTAGCAGGATGAGTAAAAAATCCATCATTTAGGGGTGGAGACAAGAGTAGCATATATCAAACAATTAGACATAATTAGAGAATGATGCAGGATGGTATACAATACAATAAATTCAGTGCAATCACATACCAGTATCTCATAAGTATTTAAAGAAAGATAGATTCAGTGACAGATGGGATCACTGGGAAAGGTTTCATGAAGGAAGTGAGACTTGACTGATACTGAAAGGCAGATTTTTAATAGGGGTGTTACACAAACTGAGCATTCCCAGACCAAGACAGTTCAAGACAGAAGCCAATTTTCTTTATCTTAGCTCTTTCTTCTGTTTGTGGATTGAGAAAGCAAGCAGAGATACTTAGCAGCCTTTGTAAAATACTTCTTATTTTGTTGGCTAATTTGGGGAACTTAGTGAAATATGTCTTCTGTGAATTTGAAAAATTTTGCATTTAGAAATCATTGTAATTTTCATCTATACATGTGGGATTGCAAATGATAATGTAGGATTAGCTGTTTTAAGATTTGGATCTAATTGAGGGTTAGGGATGAGGATTATGTTTAAAAAATGCAACCCTCCCTATTTGCCAAATATGGCAGGTCATATGCTGTGTATGTGTACTGATATGTGTACATGAACTGATATGGGCCTACCCAATTCATGTAGCATGGAGGTAACAAAGGAGCCTATGGAACATGCTGGGATTGCCTATCAGCGAGATCTTTCATGTCCACTACAATGTGGATGGGGGTATTTTCTGTTAATTGATTGATTGTATCCTTTAAACTGCTAAGACTGAGGTGATCTACATTTTTGTCTTTTTTTCTCTTTTTTGGCACTATCTCTTCCAGCATCCTCTTTCTGCTTAGTTCTTATCTCCTATGCCCAGCATGAATGACATGAGCTAACTGGTAGTAGGGTATCTTTTTCCCCTACTCCTTCTCTTTTACTCTCACTCTGAGAAATGGGTTTATGGAGGTATTTGTTTCTGGTCTGTTCTGTTTGTTTTCAGTTTCAGATTCTAGAGGTGACCATCATGGAACCAGGAGTTTATACCAAGGCGACCTTGGAGATAGCATTCCGTGCAGTGTCGTGCATCAAGCCAGCCCAGCTGTGGAATCCAAGAGAAGCCATAGTGACTGGGATTTCAGTCCAAGAGGAAGGTTTTTGACTTATTATTTGTTTTATAGAAACCAAGCTAATCTATGAATTCAATCCTCTTCCCATCATAAGATAACAAGGAGATACAGGAAGAGAAGCGTACCTCCTATTGGAAGAATAAGCTTGTATCTTTGTGATTAGACCTTTCAAGCAAATATTTCTACATAAAAAATGTTCTGACTGTTAGCAGCCAAATGGAACTGGAGTATAAAGGAATTATACTCCATACACTTTGGGGAACATCATTGGTAGGGACTAGCGCCATTTGGAGAGAGCCTTGGTACCCTAAAATCCTTAAATGTACTGTAAAACTTTAGGAATAAAATGAAATCAGGATGCAGGGACTAGGGCAGTCTGCGTTACAGAGGGAATGAAGTAAGATGGCATATGGCTTAACACACGGTAGAAATGAAGTCATAGCCATGATCTAGAGAAGACCGCAAAGAAGTAGTCTGACTAGAAAGGAGAAATTATATAAAGGAAAAAGAGGTGGCACAGTGGATAGAGTTCTAGGTCTGGAGTCTGAAAGACTCATCTTTCTAAGTTCAAATCTGGCCTCAGGTACTGACAAACTGTGTAACCTTGGCAAGTCATTTAACCCTGTTTGCCTCAATTTTCTCAACTATAAAATGTACTGAAGGAAGAAATGGCAAACCACTCCCTTATAAACCACTCCAGCCAAGAAAACCTCAGCTGGAGTCACAAAGGGTCAGACAAGACTGAAACAACTGAACAACAACAGCAAAAAGTGAGGTCAGTTTACAAACAATTTGGACTTGATCTAATTAAAAATGGAAAACCATGTTCTAAAATGAAGAAATGGCATGATGACTCTGGCATTTGACAAAGATTAATTTGACAACTATTTAGAATGAAAAATGTAGAGAAAACAAGCTCATTTAAGTAGAAAAAACATCTGATTCACTAGAGTAAGCCCAATAGTATCTTTCATAAATGTCAAAATAATATTAAATTTCTTTAAACTGTAAAAAGAGAACGTCTTTCAGTGACACTGATTATTAATATAAAGCAAAGAAAGGAATAAAAAACAAGCACATGCTAGTCAAAAAGTATTTGTGACCTATCTGGAACATGTATAGTTTGTAGTCGAAATATAAGAGGCACTCATCATAGGTAAAGGGGTTTTCCACATGCCCTCTTTTGAATAGCATTGTGCTGATTCGAACAACAGATCATTGCAAAGCCTTCTAAATGAAGGGCATGTGAGAAACAAAAGAAGGAATTATATTTCCACAGGATTAAAAACTACTCTCAGCTTTGCAGGAGTGATAACTGGATGTATGTTTGAAGTGACTGGTTCTAATCAGAGCTGTAACCTAGCAGAACCAGGCTTCTAATTAAGTAAAAAGTCAGAAGCTTGTACTCATGCTTAATGAGCTGCTTCAGGGGGGACATATCAAGGAGAAAAACTTGGAAGAGGTGGTCCAGGAAATTTCATTTAGTCAATGGAGAACAAGAGGAGAAATTTGAATCAGGAACAGGAAATAAAAAGCCTTGCATTTGTCTGAGCAAATGTACTCCTTTAGGGACTAATAAAAGAAATGTAAAATAAAAGGAGAATTTTCCTAGCTTCACAACTATTGTTCTTTCTAGAATGATCATATCTCTCACAGGCATACTCAGTTAAAAAATATATCCTAGACATCAATAAAGGAAAAACAAAGATTAAGGAAGTCTGCTATCCAGATATATATATATATATGTATATATATATATATATATATACACACACAAAATATATAAATATATGTTTGTAAAGCATATACATCAGCAACAGCAGGCCATTTCCAGTCATGCGATCTCTATCTTGCCACTGGGCCCAGATGACTTTAGAGGATAAAGTGAGACTGGTAACTTTCATAGCCCTCTCTCATTTAAATCTAATTTACTTACAAGTCATGGTACTACCTTCCTGATGTCATGGTCCTCTTTGGGAACAAAGGACAAACAGTAACCTGTGAGTAGTACCAGCTGTCCCATTGGGGACACAACTGGCTAGTTCAAGTTGGGCAACACAGTTCCTTCCTTCTTCCTCCTTCCCTTCCTTTCTCTTCTTTTTCCTTTTTTCCTTCCTCTCCCTCTGTCTGCATAGTGTATAATACCCTTAACTGTGGGTGTTCTGCCCAAAGAAATGCAAATTTTGATCCCTAAAACCTCACAAGATAACTTAGGGTTTACAGGTTAGATTTCTTTTTAAGGACCTGGTCTTAAACACAAACCACTCTGGCTCTTGTTGATTGAACAACAATAGGTCCCAGCCCAAATCACACCTGGTCATTGTTTGAACCCTGATGGCTCAGAGTAAATGTAACTAGCAGTTGTTTCTGGTTTGGCTAGAAATCATGAGGATCTTCCTCTCCCAGATTGACTTTTGTTAACTACCTAAAAGAAGTCATTCTTTACCTTGCTTCTTACCAAGGCTTAATCACTTTCCCTCAGACTGAGATCCAGGAAAGATCTTAGCTCAAAAGGCCAAAGTCTCCCACTGCTCCTTGGGTCATTTCCAGGCCTCCTAATTTATATCTGACCACTTGGCCTAGATGGCTGGAGGAGAGAATGAGACAGGTGTCTCTGCACAGCCCTCCCTCACTTAAATCCTATTCACTTGCAAGTGTCATGGCATCACTTTCCTTACATCATAGTCCTCTTTGAGAACAAAGAACAAACAATAACAATATCTTGAACTACACTTGGAAAATAAGCAGAGCCCAGACTTGAGAAATGGAAGAGAATAACTTAGTTACTTTTGAAAAATCATACAATGCCCCAAAGTCCCTCTGAAGCAAAAGTTTGCCTGTTTACTGTCATCATTCTTCCACTGAATCTATGTAATTGTGATAGATGGAATACCACAGTCTCTGAATAATTGAAATTAAAGGTAAAGTTCTTTAAAAATTAAAGGGAAATAAAGGGCAAAAATGAGCTAAATGAACATTATGTACATTCTACAATATCACAATGAAGATTTATGTAGATTTATGGCATTATGGATGCCATTAGAAAGATTATGCCAGGAAAAATATGAGGACTGGTCATGTAGTGAAAGTGGATAACACATATACTTTGCTGATATTTACATAATGTTAAGAAAAAAAGAAGACTTTTCAATATTTTGGGTAAAGAATTTCTTAGAGACAATGAGCAAGTCTCACACAGGATAAGAAGGTATGGAGTGCTTGTAATCTATATCATTGGAGAAAGTCATATTAATAAGAACAAAGATTCCACAAAATATCAAAATAAAAGCAGAACTTATTAGAGGTTGCAAAGCTCAGGAATAGGGGGTCCAATTGGCTAAGAGGTGTGTCTGAAGTGATGATGACCAGAATAAGAGTGATAGCAGTGGCAATAGAGAGGAAAAAAAATGAGTCTGGGAAATACATCCAAAGAAGAATCAAGAGCCCTTTGCAATAAAATAGATATACTGGGCAGAGAAAATGAAAGAATTAAAAACTGAGTATGGAGTGGACTGAATTTCACTAGTGTTGGGCTTGGAGACAAAGTGAAAGGGTGGTAAAGATAAAGCATTGGATTAAAAACTGAAGGATATAGGTTCAATCCCTACCATCATTTGTTAATTACATGACCTTGGTCAAGCCACTTAACCTCTTTAGACTACCTCAATTTTCTCATCTATAAAATGAAGATGTTGAAGTAGATCATTTCTAGAGTATATTCCAGTTCTAACTCTATGAACCTAAGGAAAGGCATGGGGCAATAAAGGCGTCTTTATCCATTTCTGTCTTATACTAGGGTCTTATAATTGTTCATAAACCAACATACATATACATATATATATGTGTGTGTGTGTGTGTGCCTGTGTGTGTATGTGTTTTGGAAGATCTCTGGCAGAGACAGAAGAGGGAGAAAGTAAAAGCATAAAGAGGAACTGTCCCATGAACTTCTTAATGATGAGGGAGGGGGAAGCCTAGGTGGTAGGAAGCAAATATTCTTTAACCAGGGACTAACTTAAAATCTATGTTCTCATGTAATTTCTCATTTAACAAAAGCATTCAATGGAAGATAATCATACTCAGACAGTCAAGTATACCTGAGAAGCCAATTTATATTAAAACAAATTTCTCAATTCAAAATGAAGATGGAAAAATACTCTGAAATTTAAAACCAGAATTAAGATCATTGGTCTCACATATGAAGAATAAATTTAAACACAACAAATCTGACTAGATACAGTACTTTAAGGGCTCCTCCCCTCAAAAAAAGCCCCAAAGAAAATTTAACTGATGTTTTACTTAAGACTGTGGCCCAACAGTGATATTTTACAGAACAAGAATGATATTTATTATAAAATCTATGTTTTCCTTTAGTACTTTCTGAATTCCGCCCTCCACCCCTTTCTTTCTCAAGTTGTAGTTCTGTACTGCACAAACTACAATGTCTTCCTATTTCTTTTTTTTTTTTTTTTTTTTTAAATAAATTTATTTAACTTTTTACATTCGTTTTCACAAGATTTTGGGTTCCAAAATTTTCTCCCCCTTTGTCCCCTCACCCCTCCCCGATTCACTGGACATTCTAATTACCCATATCACCAATCTGCCCTCTCTTCTATCATCCCTCCCTTCCCTTACCCCATCTTCTCTTTTGTCCTGTAGGGCCAGATAACTTTCTATT
>CM053772.1:148008687-148024410 GCA_028658325.1 Potorous gilbertii
TTTATGTCTATGCCCTCTTGTAATGTTATTTCACCCTAAAAACAAACTCAAAAAACTTTATATTTGTCCCTATTAAATTTCACTTTATTGATTTGGCCTATTTTTAAGCCTATCAAGAACTTTTAAAAATCCTAATCTTTCATCTACTATTTTACCTGTTTCTCCCAGCTTTATGTCATCTGTAAGGCTACATGGCTTATTATGACTTCTTCCAAATCATTTATAAAAATGTAGGATGAAACAGAATCCAGGACAGCTCCAGGGGTACTTCCACTAGAGACTTTACATGTAGACTAATATGTCCATTATTCTCCATTCTTTATAACCATGCATCCCTAATCTACCTTATCTTACTATCTTCTAGTCTACAACTTTCCATTCTCTCCACAAGAATGACACCAAAATCAAATTCTTTGCTGAAATCCAGGTAAATGAAATTTATAGCACTCTCCTCATCTACCAAGGAATCCTTTCAAAAAAGGAAACAAGGTTAGTTTTCCATAACAAATCCATGTTGGTATTTGATCACC
Source organism: Potorous gilbertii (assembly GCA_028658325.1). Lineage (NCBI taxonomy): Eukaryota > Metazoa > Chordata > Mammalia > Diprotodontia > Potoroidae > Potorous > Potorous gilbertii. Next base: position 148,009,218 of record CM053772.1, read on the forward strand.
ATTTTCTTTATCCTAATGCTTATAAACTATCCATTTAATAAGACATGGTAGATTTTTTTTCCAGAATTTTGGGTTAACATTGGACTATATTTTAATTTTTTTCCCCTTATTTTTGGGGAGGAAGAGAATAAAGGAAATATTTTCTTTTATTCAGGTGGAGGTAACCTACAGCCTCAAGGCCACATGTGGCCCTTTAGGTTCTCCTCAAATGTGGCCCTTTGATTGATCCGAACTTCACAGAACACATCCCTTTAATAAAAAGATTTGATCTGCAAAACTTTGACTCAATTGAAGGCCATACCCACAGATCTTGAAGGTCATACATGTCCTGGAGGCCACAGGTTTCCTATCCCTGATTAGCTTATATTACCCTATGTCATCTTAATTATTCACAGAACACTGATAGTACTTCAAATTTGCATCTACCATTTCTTACAGTACTTTGGTATGCAGTTCTACTGAATCTGGTGACAAACTCATTGAGGAAAGCAAAGTACTTTCGTACCACCTCCTAATTTCTGAGTTTCAGCACAATGTGAGCCATTTTTATTCTGTCATAGTCCACTGATAATTTTCCATGGTAGAGAAGCAAATAATACATTTAGTCTGCTTCTCTCATCTGTGTCTCCCTTAAAATTTCTGTTGCCTGTGAGGCATAGAAAATGATTTTGGAAATCTATGTCAGCTTACTTTCTAGAAACAGATGATAGAGGTCATGAGATTGAGAAAGATAAAGAAATATGGACAAATAAACAATGTTCTTTAATCAACCAAAACAATTCTGTAAAATTAATCATGGTAACAATTATTATATAAATTATATAAATAATTATTATATAAATGGTAACAAAAATTATTATATAAATTAGTAGATTGTTAAAATAATCCTGGTGATGTGGGATTGAACAAGCCCGGGAGAAGTATTTCAGAAGGGGAAACAGAATATACTTTATGATGAAATGAATTAAACAATTACATGAGGAAATAACATCAAGAAACATGATGATTGCTTTTTTTTAGTCATAAGTAAGATCTTTCTAGTCCACTTTTCTTTTTTCAACATGAGTTCCTAAGGATGAGTTATGGCAGAGCATGAATATATTTCCATGGGGGCTTCACCATTGTTGCTTGCCCACTCCTGTGTAATAGTATCGCTAGCTTTTAAATGAGTTACTACAACAATGGATAGATGCTTTTGGGGCAATGCTTCTGTATATGGGCTATTTCAATCCAACAGACATTTTTTTAATTTAATAGTTTATTTCTCCCTCTTTATGTGTAAAAGCAAATTTTAGAACTTTGAGTTAAAAATTCTCTCTTTCCTTCCTCCCAACTCCCACCACAATTGGAAGGCAAGCAATGTGATACAGGTTTTACATGTGTAGTTATGAAAAACACATTCATAATTGTTATATTGTAAAAGAAAATATAGACAAAAACAACTCAAGAAAAACAAAGTGTAAAAAGTAAACTTCAATCTGTATGCAGACCTCATGAGTTTCTTTCTCAGGGGATGGATAACGTTTTTCATCCTAAGTCCTTCAGAGTTGTCTTGGATCACTATATTGTTAAGAAAAGCTAAGTCATTCACAGCTAATCATCTTGCAATATTGCTGTTACTTTGTACACAATACATTTCACTTGGTATCAGCACATGCACATCTTTCCAGTTTTTTTGGAGAGCATCCTGCTCATCATTTCTTACAGGACAATAGCGTTTCATCATAATCACATACCACAACGTATTTGGTTGTTCTTCAACTGATGGGCATCCTCTCAATTTCCAAATCTTTACCCCCCAGAAAAGAGTTGCTATAAACATTTTTGTACATACAGATACTTTTCCCTTTTGGTTTTTATCTATTTTGGGATACACACCTAGTAATGATACTGCTGGGTCAAAGGCCAACAATTATTTTACTTACATACTATGTATAATAATATGTATAGTTATGCTAAGGATTGAGTACACACATGAACAAATAAGATCCCTAGCCCTCAAGGAGCTTATGTCGTAGGAAGAGAGAGAATATTTGGCTCACACATACACACACACACACACACACACACACACACACACAGATAAAGGTAACTTTCATTTCACAGCAGTAACATGTTGCTACCAGCCCTTTTGCTCTTAGGAAATTTGAGGAAATAATCATCTTTTTCTGGGAAAATTTAAAAGGTGTCACCTGACTGGATTAAGAAAAAATAAAAGATACTTTCAACTGTTAGAGATGAGGATGAGGTATATTACACATACAAAGGGATTAACAGGAAACAATTTGAGCAAACATCAAGTGGGAAATGTTGAATGAAATCTGACAATAACAGTTGAAATTGACTGTAATGTGGGGTGGGTGGAAGATGGGAGAATAAAATAAGACTAGAAAGACAGAACAGCATAAGATTTTTTTTATAAAGGCACAGTCTCTACAAGTTTAAAATCAAATTGAGAGTAATATATATTTGCCTATATATATAATATATATATAGGCAAATATAATCAAAGATAGAATTTGAAAACAAAACTGAAGCCTAAACATCCAAGTTTAGTTGGGGATTTTTTTTGTTTATTAATGGTTTTTCTTTATTTTTGTTTTATTCTATGGTCATCAGGAAGCCATTGAATTTCTTTTTATTTCAAAAGGCAATGTCATTGCCAAATTTATGCATTAGAGAGATATTTTGGCACTTAGAAGACTAAATTGAAGGGAGTAAAATTAGAATCAAGCAGACCAGTTAGTAGACTTAAAATAATCCTGGTGATATGGGATTGAACAAGGCTGGGAGAAGTATTAGTCAGAAGGGGAAACAGGAAAAGAGATAAGGTAGAGACAAAGACTATCAGGTCTGGTAACTGTTTGAATAAAGGAGTAAAAGAAGAGTAAATGATGGCTCCTGGGTTTTGAGTCTGGGTAGGGGTAGGGAATTTAGGAGAAATGGCAGGGATAGTTGAGAGGGAAAAGATGAATTCAGTTTGAGATATTAGATTTCACAAGCTCCTAGGATATTTGGACAGATAGTTATTCAACAGGGAAGTTCAGGAGAAATATCAGAACTGGGAATCATATCATAGAAGTAATTACATTTAAACCATGAAACTGTCAAGAAAATGCTCAAGAGCGAAACTTTGGAGGATACTCATTTTTAGGACACTGTTGAAGGGCAACGAATAAAGAAAAGCAGAGAAGAAATGATAAGACAGGACGGATAATCAAAAACCAAAGGAATCCCAAAATGGAGGAGAGGTTCCAGAAGAAAGGGAAGTGTTCCAAAGTGCCAGGTGCTACAGAAAGGCAACATTCATCAAACAATAACAATTGAACAAACAAAGGAAGTTTTTATTGCCAGAGTGACTACAAGATATAGAGTATAATTTCAGAACACATTTGAGTCACATTTATAAAAAAAAAGCCTGCCTAAAGATCTAGTATTAATGTGAAGTTTTGAGTTTGGAATGAGGTTGTATCTGAGTAAGTCGTACTATCTTTTGAAATTCCACAGTCGTTTGTACCTCTCTTGGGACATATCCCATTCTATGTTATATTACTATCGTTTGGTCATAAATTTTACTCCTCCTAGTAGCTTTGTAAACTGCTAGATGCTGAGCATTAGAGCAACTAAGTGGCACAGTGGATAGAGTGCCAGAGTCAGGAAGACTCATCATGCCGACAAATCCATCATCAGAAACCGACGAGCTGTGACCTTGGGTAAGTCACTTAATCCTGTTTATTTAGTTTCCTCATCCGTAAAAGGAGGTGGAAAAAAGAATGGCCAACCACTCCAGTATCTTTGTCAAGAAAATCCTTCATGGGATCACAAAGCATCGAACATAACTGAAATAACTAAACAACAGCAACAATCACAAAGATCTTGGGGATTATGCCTCTGTTACCCTCACAGAACTTTGTTCATAGTGGGTATTCAACAAATATTTGTGCAATCAAACAATTTTATCCTGTACTTCTATAATATATTTGGTTACTACTGAATATACATTATACTCCCAGGGCAGGGATATTCTTCTTACTTCTAGGCAGTGTCTGAATTACTTGATTAAATGAAGTTTGTTCAAAAGAGATAACCTGCATAAAAGGCTTTTAAACCTAATAGTACTATAAAATGCTAGCTATTATTTTTATTTGGGGTATCTCTTTCTGATATTTGATTGGCTTATCATTTTTACAGATGGTAAACTGATTTACTCACTCAGAAGAAAGCCTTATCTGGAAATAGGTCCTTTGTCAAAGCCACAGTGACAAGAACTGATAAAGTTAATCAACATTAGTTTCTGGGATATAAGAATATATATGAATATAATATGAATATACATAAGTATGATATATTCCTCTACTAGTAAAGCAATACCATGGATATTCATTTCAAGGCGTTGTGGATATCAGATGGCTTGCTGCTGCTACTACTACTACTCTGATTCAATCATCACAATAAAATGTACATGGGGGCTACATAAGATGGGTCAGGGTAAGCAGATTATTCCATGTATCCATGACTGATTGGGTTCTCTCACCATGACTATATGATAGTTTTATTGTAAAATTGATTTTTAAAAGAAAAAAATGATCTCTACAAAATAACACAACATAAAGAAGAGCATTCTTCAAAACATAACCCTCTACTTTCATACTGTACCAAATCTGATCAGTTGTAAACATTCATTTTCATATCTGTGCTTAGTGATTTTTGTGGAAATCATATTTTAGGAAAATTAACTTTGCAATCATTTTGACAGGTGTTTCTGCCATAACACATACTCCTCTTTTCTCATTTGAAGCACACTAAGCAAAATAATGTAAACCATGTTTCTCAGATTTCATTCACATCAAAAGGATAATTGGACCAAAGCTAATTCTCTTCTAGCACATGTGATGTTCAGGAAACCAATGAAGAGTATATTGATGGAAAATCAGAGGGAACTGAAAGTAAATTGAGAGAGCACTGTAGTACAAAGTTGGGTTGTATCATAAGAACTATGTCCCTGGGGTGTCAGCTCAAGGAATTTATTGGAAGAAATGGTGACTGATTTAGAACAAGGTCTGTACATGGTGCTTTGTCACTGTGACTTCCTAAAGATAAATTCAGTATAATAGGTGACAAAAAGATAGAGAGAAATGATATAAATACATATCAACCACTCACATAAGAGCTAATACACCCATGTATTGATGGCTAAGGAACTATTTTTCCCTTGATACAAATTAAGTTCATCATCTTTCCTCTCTGGTAGAAGTGATCTGAGAAATTTAAGACAATAAACATTTTCTGTTTGTTTTCTTCAGCATGGAGTGTAGCTACATCAAGCATTCTCAAATTTTATGTGTCATGGAGCCCTTTATTTTAAGTCTGGTAGAGACTATGGAACCCTGTTTATAATAATGTTTTTAAATGCATAAATTAAAAAATATATAATATTTAGTCTTGCCATCACCTACAAATGTATGACTTCCATGTTACTGGACTCTGAAATTCCTCTATCTGATCACAATCTATTGCCATTCCCCTTCTCCTTCTGCTTTGCAACCCCTAATTCTTTTCTTTGCCCACACGATAATCTCTAATCCATACCCCACCCCACCTCACTCCAAGGCCCTTGCCTCTGCATATACTCTTTCTTTGTCCATGTTCACCCCTTGAAGAACCAGTTCAACTCCATACTGTCCTCATCATATTGTCCCCTTATGATATGACATTTTGCTTTGTCAAGCCTCAGACTTTTATCAGCCATTAATTTAGTTCCTACATGCATGCCACCAGGGATAGTGATTGGAGGGCAGATTGGAAGAAGTAGGAGAAAATAATGAAACTGCTTACTGGGTCCACTAAAGATTCATATTATATAACCTAACTGGACCTTCATTAATGCAAAGTAATGCTTTTATATTTTCCTAATTAACTCACTATTCTGCATCCCAAAGAGGCTTTTTCAAACTTTTTCATCTCTCTCCAAAGTTCCCAGAGGTCCCCTTGTCCCAACACTTTCATTTGAGTACCCTGCCTTACATTTTACTGAAAAACACTGAGGCTATTTGCTGAGAGTGCATTCTCTCCCCTTCCTCATTTCACGTTACCCAGATGCTTTCTCCTCTTTTACCCTTATCTCACATGAAGAGGTAAGCATTCTTGCCAAGGCAATGCCCCCTATGCATAAGTAATTGCATTCCATCCCATATCCTTCAGCAGATTCACCTTTCTAGCAACCCCACTATCTCACTTATATTCAATCTCTCTAAGTTTATTGCCTTTCTACTTTTTTATTGCCTGCAGCTATGCTCATGTCTCCTTCATCCTTAAAAATCCCTCACTTCATCCATCTATCTCTCATAGCTATCATTCCATCACTCTCTTCCCTTTTATAAATAGGTGCCTCTATTGAGTTTTCTCTCATTTCTGTTCAGCTCTATGATCTGGCTTTTAGCCTCATCATTCAAATGGAATTGGTCTCTCTTAATTGTCAAATCTAATGGCCTTTTCCCAATCTTCATCTTTCTTAGATTTTTCTGAAGCTGTTAACATTGTCAATAACTCCTCTTCTCTCTAGGTTTAAATGATACAACTCTTTCCTGATTTTGCTACTTGTAATTCTCAGTCTCATTTGCTCTAAACTTAGAATGTGTCCCAAATTATGGGTGTCCTATGTATTCGTCCTTCGTTGCTGAAGAAGACCATGCCATCAGAGAAATAATGATGTGACTTGCACTTGACTTTGTTTTGAGCAAGGGAGGACTCTGCAGGTCACCAGCCTCTCTTCTCCTTCTGAGTCATCTGAATCCAGTGACCAGATACTCATCAGGATGACTGGAGATGACCCAGGATGAGCATATGGGGTTACGTGACTTGCCCAAGGTCACACAGCTAGTGAGTGTCAAGTGTCTGAGGTGAGATTTGAACTCAGGTCCTCGTGACTTCTGCCCTGGTGATCTATCCACTGCACTACCTAGCTGCCCCAGGAGGGCATAGGGGCTTCTTAGACCCTCTTCCCTTCTCACTTGATACTATTTCACTTGGTCATCTTGTATGTCCCATGGATTCAGTTGCCATCTCTACACTAATGACTTTTTTCTTTCAGAATCTACCTATTCAACCCTAATATTTCTGCTGATATCCATTATGGTATTTCCAAATCTCTAAAGCATATCTCAAACTGTTTTTCTCACAGTCATCTGAAACTTAATATGTCCAAACTGGTACTTATTATCTTTCCCTCAAAAAAACCTCCTATCTTTCTAACTGCCTTATTACTCTTAAGGGTGCCTCCATCCTCTCAGATACCCAAGTTGTAAATTATGGGTAAAAACAAAGCATATATACTCATCTCCTGTATCCAATCTGTTGCAATGGTCTATAGATTATACTACTGTTGCATCTTTCACACATTCCTCACTGTCTTCTGCTATGCTGCCATCATCATGGTGCAAGTTCTCATCACATCATACCAAAACAACTGCAATTATCTGGCTGACTAGTCTCCCTGCCACATATATGCTCAATAACTCCAGTCCATCATTAACTCAACTCCCAAAGTAATCTTCCTAAAGCACAGTTTTGACTGCGGTCCCCCCCTACTCAATAAACTGTAGTAGCTTCCTCTCTCCTGCAGGATCATATATTAAATCTTCTGTTTGGCATTCAAAGTCTTCTCACTACCTTTCTAGTCTTAAATATTATTACACTTCCCATGTGCTCTATGATCTGGTGACATTTCACTACTCTTCTTTAAATAAGACATTCCATTTCCTTGCTCTAGGGGTTTTTACCAGCTGTCATCCATGCTGTGAATATTCACAGTTCTCCACCTCTTGGCTTCCTTCAAGTCTCATCTAAAATCTGACTTTCTATATGAATCTTTTCCTCTTAACTCTACTGCTTTCCTCTATTGAGTATTTCCAATTTTTCCTTTAAATTGCTTGGTTGTACCTAGCTGTTTACATACTGTCTCCAACACTGAGCTCCTTGAAAGAAAGGAATACCTTTCTTCTCTTTGAATTCCCAGTGGTTAGCACAATACCTGGCACATATGACATACTTTACAAACATTTGCTAAGTGAAGATTACAAAGAAAATCAATCATATTTTAAAAATGTTAAAACAATAAATCCAAAGACCTCAGTTTAACAATCCTTGGCACTAAATGATTAAATAACCCTAATTTCAAGATATCAATTGCATTGGGACTGGGTTTCTCAATGTGTTCTTCACAGTAAATCCTAAATGCAGGTCCAAGAAACTCACCAACTAATGTATTTCCAAGCTGTATGGACTCAAGATCTACACTGTCTCATCAACTGAAGTTTTAAGAGGCCATAAACTTTAAAAGACCTGTTAAGATCATCCACAGTCTCTTCCCCATTGGCTAACACTTCATAATGTAGCACCAGTTTAAATGTCTAATATTAAAAGTACTAACTATATTAAATATTTTAGATTACTTCATGAAATTTCCTCCCCTACCCCACAAAGTAAATCAATGTACCTTATTAACTTTACTACTATAGTTATATCATAGGCATTAAAAACAAGAACAGAAAGAAAAACCATAGTCAGTGAAAAATAGAAGTGCTAAGACCCTAAAAACTATTTGTTTTACAATTATTGGACACATGGGATCCCAAAAAATAGTAAAGGACATGAATTGCTTCTATTATGACCCCTGTTTTTAAGGGAGTAATAACATAGCTAACACACCTGCCTTTCCTCTGTTCCACTTCAATGCCATGACTTATTGGAACATTTTTTTTTCCATTTTGGAATGACATGTTCAAATTCATCAAAGAGAAGCTACAAGGGACCAAAGAACAAAGAATCATAAATGAATGAGTACCTGTGCCATCACTGTTGTTCTATGGAATGATAGATTGTTTAGGAATACATTATTTAAATCATTCAGAAATAATTCTACAGGAGTCTAAGTGGCACTGGAACAAACAAAAACTAAAAGTGTCTCATCAACACCCCAAGAAAACAAACAAGTGAACAAACAGACTGACAACAACAAAGAAAACCCAGAGAAGTCATTTATACATGGAAGTAATAGCATCACCATCTGATTCAATCACCTCATCTCCATTATGGATCCATGATCTTATTGATTGCTGAGTTCTCTGCAAAACTACAAACTATGATCCATCCATGCCTGTCCACCTTTGTGACTTTTACCCATGTCCTCCAAAATAATTCCTCAACAGGAATATTTTACCCAATACATCAGAGTGAAGGTCTTTATCTTTTTCTCTTGTCTTCAATAAAATAGTAGTGTAGATCTCTACCCACCTGTCATCCCTTATTCTTAGGACACGAGCAGTCAGTCCACTATATAATTCCTTGATAACATTCTTCCTCATTGGTGATATATTCCAGGTTACTCACATCCACCATAAACCTTCTACATAGGCTTTTGCTACTATGGGAAGCTTAAGATCCATAAAAGATTATTTCAATTTCTTGAAAGCATTCTAACCTCTTTTTTCTCCTTTTCAAATCTGGGTCTAGATCAATGTCCATCTGTCTTGTCTGTCCCAGAAATTCTGTGGAACAATCTCTATTTGGCATACATTCAGGTGAATGCTGAAATCTGGACAAAAAACATTTATTCATTCATTTGGTCTTTTCAGGGGCAAATGACAGACCAAATTCATCTGCATGATTAGCAAAGTCTTGTAAATTGGTAAAATCAACACATCATCCTAGCCTACTGTCTTAGTAACTGGCTGCTAAATGTGTAACAGTACATCTACCATTTCCATTCCTTTTAGGCACTTTATTTTCATATTTTTACCTCTTAAATTTTGTTTCTTCGCCATTGAGCTCAATACCATTCCAACACCACTGGCTTTTTAAGGTGCTAATGTTTCCTCAAGTCATACTTTTATGCATACATGTTGTTTCTCAAGATATGATACTAGTTTTGTTTTTCTGCACTGCTTATTTTTTGATGTACATTTTTGTTGTCATCATCGTCATTACTGTTAAGTATTATTTTGTCTGGATACCCTAAGGTAAACTTGATGCAATTTTAAAAGCATAGGATCAGAGAACGGAAGAACCTCAGGGGCCATCCAACCTGATTCATATTTAGACAGGATTTGTTTTTCATATATGAGTTGTACTAGAAACCAGAGGTATCAAACCTATGGCAAAACTCTTGAATTTGGGATTAAAATGTAATCGATGAATGTTTAACAAAATAAATAAAATATAATATAACATAGATAATGTTAACTTTGGGGTTTTTTTGACATCATAGTACTAGATGACCACTGACTTCTAATATCTCTAAAATTTTGAAAGTCTGTTAATCGTAATTCTCCCATCATTGGAGTCAGTAGCCACTAATTAAATAAACAGATAACTTTAATCAAATATAGGAAAAAAATTTTAACCTTTAATTAATTGAATAATTGTTTACAAAGTCTCAAAGTTGAAAGAAACCCTTAGAGGTCTCCTAGTTCAATCTATACCTAAAGAGAGGGAATGTAAAATTCCCTTTCTAACATGCCTGATAAGTACTCATCCAGCTTTATTTGAAGATCTCATATAAGCAAGAACCCACTAACGCCCAAGGCAGTCAGTTGTAGTTGGAGATCTCTAATATGAGAAGTATTAATTTTTTGTTTTTCCTCTTATCATTTGTGTAAATTTAAATTTAATAAATTATCAACTTTACATTTCTTCCCACTTACCCCCAATTCTGCCTTTAAGGAGTTGAGGAGAAAAAAAAGTAATTCATTTTTCAAATGGGGGCATTTCAAAAACTTGAAGGCTCATAGCTGTCTTCTCCTGGTCCTATATATAACATTACCTCCTTTGTCAAATCTCACAAGGCACCATGATTGTCCTTCTTAGGACATGATCTTTATCATGTCTCTTCTTAAAATGTGGCACACTGAACAGAAAATTCCAAATGTATCTTGGCTATAAGAAAGTAATATCCTTATGAAATGTTTCCCCTACACACACCCTATTAAATAACAGAATATTTTCTACCTAGAATAGTGCAGTTATACTTTCCAAATATTTTTGTAGAGAAATTGTTATTTAAATAGTTCTCTTATGAAATATTTATAGACAGATAGTAGAGATCTGAAGACTCTTATTTAGAATTTCTTCAACATATAGTTATGATTGGCATTAATTTATTGTCCAGAATGCTAATTAAAACTTTTAGAAATTACTACAACAGTTTATGTTGAACAAACGTATGTGACACCAAGTTTAATTGCTGTTGCAAATACATTTAAGCTTTTTACAAATCAACTTCAGTGATATAGCAAACTGACTTGTGGATCAAAGCACAATTGAATCAAAGTTAAATTGGAGTTGTGATTACCAGAATCATGTAATCAACAGTGTACTGGATACTTAAAGCATTTTTTTTCTTCACTAATCATATCGCAACTCAAGTATGTTGGTCATTTGGAAAACATTTGCTTGATTACAATAGATCAAGATATCGTCAAGTAGTAACAACAGGAAAAGAATCCAATGAAATATTTCCTTATTGTTGTAATATCATAATATTTAGATATGATTTAAATTCTAAGAAGCCTACAGAGATTTTCACAAACCAGGTCTTTAAGTAAATGCTCTGTTGGCCATAGGGTCATACCCAAATACCACAATGCAGCACATAACTCTCCACTAGCTCTTTTCTCCATGTCCCTCAAGCTCAAATGAAAGAATTTTTATTAGGATTCCTCTAATTCATATCATTAAAAAGTTCAGAGGATTTAGCTTTTTCCATTATGTAGTAGAACAGAGAGGGGTATTTGAGTCACCAATCCATATTGCTTAAGAAATGTCACATATTTTGATAATGTATACAAGGTTTTTCGTGAAGTTCTTTAAGGGGCAAAAGGAGGTAGCAAGTATGTATTAGGTCCTTACTATGTGCCAGACACTGTGCTAAATGTTTTGCAAACTGTTCTTATCTAGGATGATGGTGATGATCTGGGATGAATGATTAAATAGTCCTTCATTTGCCCTCCATAAACCTTTTTCTTTTTTAAGCTGGCATATGTCCTTAGAGATTCTGGCTTGTGACATTCCAGAGAAAATAGAATTCTAGGCTATAGAAATTGAGAATTATCTGATACTCCTCAGTCAGGATGGTAATCAGTTTTAGTTTTGGAGAACCTAAAAAAGGTGCATTGGTTACTGGGAAATTCCCCAAAATCATTCAGTTTCATTTAATAAGCATTTACTACATAATATATCAGATGGATGTAAGAAGGTTCTTTAGTACTGGTAGAAAAAAAACAACAGGAAGAGAAGGAAAGGAGTTTATTATAATGAGAGGAAAAAGGGATAACTTAACAATTTAACAAATTAAAACTGATTGGAAAGGATAAGCAGATGCTTTTTTATGTTCACAAAAGACAGATTCATAGAATATGGGATAAAATAACAGTGTGAGGCACAGGAGTTATAAGTGAAAAGAAGTTTCCTAACAATGGATGTTGTTAATCTTTGGGGATGGGTTATGCAACATCTAAAATATAAAATCATTCTCATTTGGATAGGTTAGATAATTAGATGTGGATAGTTTAGATAATTAAACTTACCCTTTTCAGACCTACTATTTTTTGTATTCTGTGATTTGCTGCTCTGCAAAGAATGACTGACGTAAATAAAACTGTTCAAGCATATTATGAATGCAGGCAGGTTATTATAATGGTGAACAAAACTTTTTTCTAAGTAGTTGACCCAAGTTTCCTCACCAACAGAAAGCCAAGGATGTTATGAAGGGGGTTAGGGGAGGGGAGTGGAAAGGGAGCAGCAACATGAGCAAATGCCAGTCATAAAAGGAAAGATAATGAGCTCATTAGTTCAAACCAGCTAAATGTACAGAAGATAAGAGCCTGAGTTGGGAATGTAGTAAATGAGAAGCCAGAGAAGGTCAAAGGGGACTATAGATTTAGAGCTGAAAGGGATATAAGAGGTAATTTAATACTGCATTCATTTTACAGATGAGAAAGTTGAAGTCCAGAGAGGTGAAAATGCCTTGCCTAGAGTGACTAGGCTAGTAAGTGGGGGAATGAGAGTTTGAATCCCGCTTCAAATCCAGCATTGTCTCCTTGGTGCCACACTGCTTCCTGCAAGTTTCACTTACAAAAGAACTATGGCAAGCATCATGCGATTCAAGTACTGCTCTAGCACATATCTAAATCCAAAACAAGTGCTCAGAATGTGCTGGTGAAAATATTTCTGGAATGGAGGTTAACTAGGCTAATAAAATCACAAATATTTTCCATATTCATGTATAAAAAGCATTTTACATTTAAGGGACCATGTATACCTACACATAATAGCAGAAATTCATGATTGCTGGGGCAGAGTGGTTTGGTTTTCAGTTATAGCTTTGCCAATATGTGAGTGTATGACATTGGACAATGAAGGAGGTGAGTTAACTAAAGGATTTCCAATTTTAGAGTAAATTTATATGTTTTGTGTATGACATAATTATGATAACTTACACTTATATAAGTAGGTGATCATATATTTAGAGCTAAAAACTATAAGTAGCCATGCTCAGATGCTCAAATAGTGATCTGTTCTTCTGGAAGGCCCTCAATTCAAAGGAGCTATAGTTTCATCAACATGAACATGCCCTCCAACAATGCAAATCCCACCCAATTCATATCTGCTTTTACTATAAGATTATGGTATTTGTCTGTGACCCAACCTCATAACTTTATCACAAAGGTCTTATCAAATATGTTGAGCCTTCCTCTTTTACTTTTCCAACTATGAGGACATACCAAAGGAGAATATGTTCCATTCATTGGTTATCAATTGGTTATATGATGACAAAGTCATTGTATGTTTATGAATTCTCTCAGAAATGTTCTAAATTAGCCATATATACTGTTGGAGGACACAGTTCTAAGCAACAGAGATAATAAAGGCATAAATACAGACTTGTATTTAATATATAACCCCCCAAATAAACAAAATAAAGCAACAAAAATTTGGTTATGTCTATCCTAACTTAGAATTATTCCAATTACAATTTTCGTTTTGTGCTTTTACAATTAAATATGGGGGGACTGTAGTCTTCCAAGTAAATATTATATCTGAATTATTTTTGCAGATGATAAACTACTGAACATGTAACATTCAAATAACTGATTTCTATTTCAATCAAGTAATGCCTAACAGTCCACTTTATAAAACAAAACAATTTACCAATTTATAATAGCTATTTGGATCTTGTAAACAATTTTTAAAAAATAACGAGATTCATCAGCACTAACTTTAGATGCTAACTCAGTTTAGCTCTGTGTAATGAACACGGAATATAAAAAAAGATTTTGGAAAAATGCTCTTCTCATTTCTTTATCTTGTTAGGAAGGAAAATTCTCTACCCCTCCCCCCTCACCCTTTACTTTCTTCAATTCATTTCTCATTTTAAGTCAGTAGGCATTTTAAAAATATCTATTTGTGTGCCTGGCACTGTGCTATGGAGACAAAGATAAAATGAAATAATTTCTGCCTTGAAGGAGTTTATATTCTCCTTGGGGTATAGAATATGCATTCATACAAGTAAGGATAAAGTATATACAAAGTAATTCTTGGGGACAGGCACAGGTCTAACGTAGGATTCTGTCTGTCAACCAAGTGGATCCAGAGGGAATAATGGAAGGGTAAAGAGAACAGAATTGGGATGCGAGGAGGAATGAAGCAGACACGACTTAGTATAAAGGAACAACTCAGAAACCCAAGGATGCTCAGTGGAGCCGTAGGAGATAAACGGCTACACCCTTCAGAATGGCAAGGGTAATAACGACTTAACTATCAGTCCCTGCTTAAAAAACTGTATATGTACAGGAAAAACGGGAGAGAGAATATACAGAATCAGCAGATAAGAACTGAGTCTTTCTGAATGACATTTTTTAAATGCATAAGCACAATAAATGGTGAAAAAGAAAGCAGTTTTATCACAAATTACAAAGAGTAAATGAAAGACAAACTTATTTCATCCTGTTCAACAAATGTGCTAACATACAATCAATGTTTGACCATCTGTACACAGCTTGCCTTTTTTCAAGTTTACTGGCAATTACTAATGTTGTTCAATCATCCTTTTAATTTCACAACTTTATTATGAACTTATAAATTTTCGTTCCAATGATTGCAGCAAGTATCGTACTCACTGGTTTTAAACTGCTTTAAC
>CM053772.1:148024910-148044585 GCA_028658325.1 Potorous gilbertii
AGGGCAGAGGTGATAGATGATTGGTAGAATGTGAAGCATGGCTGGACCTAGCTACAATAGTAAGTTTTGTGTATACATTCATCAGTTAGGTAAGCACAGATCCCAGGGTGGGATTTCCAGAGTTGAAAGAGTTGTCTCCCAAGATTGCCTCTGTACTGCCAATGGTCAGGAAAAGTACTTCATCTAGTTTAAAAAAAAAAAACACTCAGAAAACAAAAAAACACATATGCTGCAGCATTCTACTGAATGTTTAATAGTTGGCTCTCCAGAAGGCGTGACATACTTTTAAACTGAAACTGAATTACTAACATTTTCTTCATCATTTTCTTAAGTCCAAGCAATCAACAAATAAAGCCCTGATACATAGCATTTCCAGTTGAGGAGAGTTTGAAAAGGGGATGATAATGTACTTTGAAAATGGTTGGAAAATGAAGAGAAGGCTGGGTCCTGGACAAGATAAGGTCAAAGTTCATTTACTTATCAGAACTCAGACACCCAAAGACACAATCCAGAGTCCCCCAATAGGTTCAGAGCCCAGGTGGAATAGTTTGTAAATTGTAAATTGACAGAAAGGCTATATGGCACTATTTCCTCCCAAATCCTGTTTCAGGGTTTTATTATAGTATGGAAGTGGACTTTTACACACCCTACCAGTAGGACTGGTATGGAACTATGAAATCCTACCAAGCTGGATAGACCCAGTGACAATGTATTTCTGTTATGTGATAACTAGCTTAGCCGATTTCAGAGAGAACATCAAAGAGTTGGCAGGTATTACAAGATAGCACACTTTTCAGGCAAAGTAACTTTTTCCCCTCACAAAAGGGCTATTTTTATTTCAAGTATCAAAACAGAAAATAAACACCAAAAATGAGTCTGAAATGGACCGAATTAATAAGTCACAGGCAAATGTCAATTAGGAATTTCGAGAATGTCATTTATTAGCCAGGCTGGCGGCTGCCTCATGTAGAGACCCAGAGGAGACAGCTCCAAACTGAGGTGGGTGAGTGCATTTTAAGCATTTTGGTGCTACTCGGTACAGCCTTGCGGTTTCCACAACAAACAGAGTTCTGACAGAGTAAGAGCGGGGCTTGGCTACTAGGCAAGAACCTCCAAAACAAGGGGTTTTCAGGGAGTTACTAGGCACAGGACCCCTAACAGGAAACAGGTGCCAGTAGAAGTAACCAATCAGGAAAGGGTGGGGCTCAGCAGAAGGTGGTTACCTGGTAATGGGGGGCTAACATGGGGGGGCACAGGTGGTTACCATGCAAATGGACTAAACAAGAAGTGACTGTTAACAATTTATCAGATATTAAACCAAAGAGGAATAACATTTTGACAGGGGCTTAACAACAGAAAGAAACTGTTATTAGGCAAGCTATTCTGCCCAGTAACCTAACAGAGATCTCTCGGCCTAGGGACTCAGGGAGAAATAATGTCCATTTTAAGTCTTCAGCTGCACTTAATGAAATAAACCTGTGAAAGTGAGAATCACTGAATCTTATCCATTTGCATTAACACTGATCATAAAAGTGCTCCATGTCAAAGGGATGAAAGCTTGAGAATTCATGCAAGCTTTGTCAACTAGAAACATCCTACATAGAATGTCACTCTCTATATCCATTATCACACATAGGGCCAGAAACTCTGAAAAGACAGAAAGGGACATACTCTCTCATTTTGCTTCAAATAGAATACTTTGCCAACAAATATCATATACTAGATCCACAAATACAATTTTTGGAAGTAACAAAACATGTTTAGAGACCCTAGTATAGCAAATAGGGTTCAGACTCAGAAAGTTTTGTGATTATACTCAAGAAGGCCATCCCTGTAATCAGTTACTGGCACAGTAGAAGGCAGGAGTCTTTCCCAAATATTTAAAGAAATCATAGAGTCAGTTGAACAACTTTTTCTCATCAAAATTTTCTCATCAAAAGGTGTATGGACACCTTTGCTCTATTTCCAACAAATAATCTCAGCATGTGTGACAGGCAATATGGAAGCAAATTCAAGTTCTGGTAGATCCCACTAAACCAGAAAAGACTTTCAATTTAGAATCTTTCTGTCTTCTATAGACCAATGTAATTTAATTAAGCAAAAATAAGTATGGAATTAATGAGAAAAACTTAGGCATAAAATACATAATTGACTAGGCCAGCTTTTCCCCAATTCCTCAAGACCCTCTTCCCCTCTAGTCTAGGTTCAAATATTAAGTCCTCTGGCTTCTAAAGCTGGCAGTAACTTGGCTCCTTCTTACCTCTCAAAACTTCTTACTCCTTTCTCTCTTCCACCTAATCTGCAATCCAGGGACCTATGGTGCAATTCAGTCTTTCCAACACGAGTCTACTTCCTGTTTTCAGGCATTTTCATTTATTGTCTCCAGTGTCTGGAATTCTCTTTGTTCCTTATTTCTAACTCCTACTTATCCTGACTTCCTTCATGCTTTAGCTGAAATCCCACCTCCTGTGAGAAACCTTTCTTGATATCCCTTAATGCCCAGTGCCTTCTCTTTGTAGATTATCTACTGTATATATCTTGCATATTGTCTCTCAGTTTATACTGTGAGCTTCTTAAGAGGGTGGACTGAAAAAAATTATTCTATGTATCCTCAACTTCAGCACAATGCTGGTTACATGCTGAGTAAATGCTTACTGACTGACAAAAAATAAAAGAAATAATCGTTGCTTTTAAAGAGCAAGTACTTGGTAAATATCATATATACATAGATAATTATGTTCAATCTACCTTAGTAGTAAGAATACCCACAAAGTTGTTGCTATCATCGTTTGTGTGTGTGTGTCTGTGAGCATGTCCATGAGTTTTGACATAAAAGGCAGTAGTATTTTTGAATTTTCAAAGCACTTTTAATTTACATCCTTCTACACAGTATTTCTGTTATGTGCTTTATAGATCTATCAGCAAACAAGTGGAGGCAACATGTATACACACACACACACAATAAAAGATAATTTAGTTGAAGATGGGGGTAGAGGGGAAGTACTAACAGCTGGGAGAATCTGTAAAGAGAATTCCAGATACCATAAGGCAAAGATAGAGGAGCGAATTCTTTTTGTGTGGGGAAGTCTGAGAAAAAGTAAAAAGATAAGAGTGTGTGAGGAGACCAATTTTCCTAGACTTTATAGAGTATGAAGGAGAGTAGTTTATAAGGAGTCTGCAAAGGCAGGTTGGAGCCAGGTTGTGAGGAGCTCCCGGAGGAAAGAGTAAATAAGAGATACTTGTTAAGCAGGGGAATCCAGTTTTCTACTTTGGAAACTACACTTTGGGTTGCACAGGGGAGAGATTTGAGAAAGAAGGGCCAATTAGAGAACTGTTGAAACAGTGCTGGTAAGATGTAATGCAAACCTGAATTAAGAGAGTGCCTGTGTGAGTAGAAATGGACAGAAACCCTAAGTGATGATTGAGTTGCCAAGATTTGGCAATTGATTAAAAATGGCACATGAGGAATGGAGGATGACATATTGGGAAACAAGTGATTAAAAGAATGGTAGTAGTCTGAACAGAAATAAGGAAATTCAGAAGAGTAACGAGTTTAAGGTGGGGGTAGAGGGAGGTTGTAAAGAATGTTTGGATGCATATAGCTGGAAATGAGAATACTTCACTGGAAAGTTATTAATTCAGGTGCACTACATATGTGTCTGTCACTATGCATTCTGCTATGCTATTTGAAATAGAGTGTTGTCACTATTTGAAATAATGAACAACTTTAGCAAAGTTGCAAGATATAAAATAAACCTACATAACTCATCAGCATTTCTATATATTACTAACTAACCCCAAGAACAAGAGATGGATAAATTTCATTTAAAGTAACTATAGACAACATAAAATGTTTGGGAATCTACCTGCCAAGAAAAACCGTGGAACTATATGAACATAATTGCAAAACACTTTTCACACAAATAAAGTCACATCTAAATAATTTGCAAAACATCAGTAGCTCATAGGAACACTGTACTATTATAATAAAAAAAGAACAATTCTACCTAAATTAATTTAGTTATTCAGTCATACCAATCAAGTTACCAAAAATCATTTCATAGAGCTAGAAAAAAATATAACAAAATTCATCTGGAAGAACAAAAGTTTCAGAATATCAAGGGAGAAAATGGAAAAAAATGCGATGGAAGGTGGTCTAACTGTACCAAACCTCAAACGGCAGCAATTATTAAAACTGCTTGATATTGACTAAGAAAAAGAGTGGTGGATCAATGGAATATGTAAAGTACACTAGAACATTTGTAAATGACTATAATAATCTTCTGTTCGATAGACCCCCAAACTCCATCTTCTGGGATAAGAACTTATTACTTAACAAAAACTGTTGGGAAAACTAGAAAATAGTGAGGCAGATGCTAAGAAGAGACCAACATCTTACACCATAAACCAAGAGAAGGTCAGAATTGGTACATGACTGGAACATAAAGAATGAGATTATAAGCAAATGAGGAGAGCAAGGAATAGTTTCTGTGTCAGATCTATGTATGGACAATGGAAGAATTTATGACCAAACAAGAGAAAAAGAAAATTATGAAATTAAAATTGATAATTTTGATTACATTACATGAAAAAAGTTTTTCTGCACAAAGCCAATGCAACAAAAATTAGATGGGAAGCATAAAGCTGGGAAAAAATTTTTACAGCCTCTGTTTCTGATAAAAGTCTCATTTCTAAAATATATAGGGAACTCAGTCAAATTTATAAGAACACAAGTCATCCTCCCATTAATAAATGGTCAAAGGAGGCAGTTTTCAGAGAAAGAAAGTAAAACTATCTATAGTCATATGAAAAAATTCTCTAAATCACTATTGATTAGAGAAATGCAAATCAAATAACTTGGAGGTGCCACATCACACTTATCAGATTGAATAACATGATAAAATAGGAAGATGATAAATGCTGGTGGAGATGTGAGAAAATTGGAACACTAATGCATAGTTGGTAGAGTTGTAAACTGATCCAGTCATTCTGGAGAACAATTTGGAACTATGCTCAAAGGGCTATAAAACTGTACATACCCTTTAACTCATCAATACTATTTCTAGATCAAGAGATAATAAAAAATGTAATAGGACCCACATGTACAAAAATATTTATAGCAGCCCTGTTTGTGATGACCAATTGAAAATTTAGGTGATGTCTATCAATTGGGGAATGGCTGAGTAAGTTGTGGTATCTGAATGTAATGCAATACTATTATTCCATAAGAAATGCTGAGCAGGGAGATTTCAGAAAAACCTGCTGAGTGAAGTGAGCAGAACTAGAACATTGTACGTGGTTATGATGCCAACTTTGATAGACTTAACTCTTCTAAAAATTACAGGGATCTAAAACAATTCCAAAGGACTCATGATGGAAAATGTTATCCATATCCTGAGAAAGAACTATGGAGTTTGAAATAAGATTTTGAAGCATACAATTTTTCTTTCTTTTTCTTCCTTCTTTCTTATGGTTTTTCCCTTTGATTCTAATTCTTCTTTAAACATGACTATTGGGGAAATATACTTAATATGATTGTACATGTATAGCCTATATCAGATTGTCCATTGTCTTGGGAAGAGGCAAGAAGAGGAAGGGAAAGAAAATTCCAAACTCAAAACCTTGTAGAACTGAATGTTGAAAACTGAAAACAAATAAAAAGTAAGATTTAAAAAAGTAGAGCATTGTAAAATGTGATTAGGCCATGTTTAAGAAGAAAGTATATATTTTTATTTAGTATACTATTTTTGTTTCTGTTTTACTATTTCAATTTTCTATAGTTCTTAAATAAATCATTGTGATGATCTCAAAGGGCAGAATTGCAATTACAAATATATAAAATTTCTGATGGTACAACTTGCTGTGAAAAATCAATAATTTCATGCAAGTTAAATTATACAGAGATATTCAGTGATGGTTGCAATTCATTTAGTATGTAATAGGAATGAATGTAGTTAAAAATATACCTTGATGTAATAATCAGATTAAGTTGATTTAATCTCATCATGAACTAGGTTTTATCGTTAGTCATGGATAATTACTGTCAAAAAGGACATATGCTAACCATCAATTTACAAAATATGTGTCCCCTTTTGTACTTCATATGAATTAATTAAATTTTCTTTAATTGTAGCACAGCTACATGCAACATGCAGCTTCTAGCTTGTATAAAACAGATCATTAACTTCTAGAAGATGGCCAATTTCCTAATACAACCATCTTAACTGAATCACTAGCTTTAAGACTTTTGCTTCTTTTTAAAACATATACAAGTTCATTTGAAGTCAAATTACAAATCATTTTGCCATTCTCTTAAGGATGAATCACATCTGCAGCATTCAAAGGGACACCAGAGGTCAAGGCTTAAATTCTGTTTTTTTTTCCTATATTTAATAAAGATACAATA
The DNA here is from genome assembly GCA_028658325.1 of Potorous gilbertii. Classification (NCBI taxonomy): domain Eukaryota; kingdom Metazoa; phylum Chordata; class Mammalia; order Diprotodontia; family Potoroidae; genus Potorous; species Potorous gilbertii. The sequence continues at coordinate 148,031,317 of CM053772.1, forward strand.
TAATTCTGATCTACTTTATGTAAAAGTCATTGAAGTGTTTTTTAAAAATTCTTTTAATTGTTTATCCATGTTTAAGCATATTTTTCAGATTCACTTTTTAAAGTCATATCTTCTACCTTGAGGGTTATTAAAGTATGACCTATAAGATGTGGATTATAGGATCATAGATTTAGAATCTAAAGGGAATTTAGAAATGAATAAGTATTCTTAGAAAAAAGAGTGATCTGCCTTCAGTCATCCAAATGTTTCTATTGTTTTTCATTTGTTTCTGTTGTGACTGACTCTTTGTGACTTCATTTGGGATTTTCTTGGCAAAGATAATGGAACCTTTGTCATTTCCTTCTCCCAAAGATTTTTATTATATAGAGAGCCAGGCCCATGCTTAGAACTTATAATAACTTAGTAATTAAAACGTTAAGAATTTCAATACAGTCAGCAGGAATCACTTGATCATCTCAACTGTACATTTGGTATTTACTCTTTCTATATATGTTGCATTAATTTGCTCCCATACATGTTTTTGTGAAAAGAATCACTATGGACTACTGCTGAAAACACTAGACTTAGAATCAGGAATAATTGTATTGAATAACCTCACAGACACTATCTGAGTGACTTGGCAAAGTAACTTAACCTCTCTTGGCCTTACTTCCTACATTTGAGAAAAGGAATATTAACATCTATAATATTTTCTACCCAGCATTATTGAGGAAGGAATGATATAATTTATGGAAAGCATTTTGAAAACCAGACACTGAAAATGTGAAACTTAATTTGTTATTTTTAGTATCGTTCATGTTATTTCCTTCAATAGAACACAGTAGAACATAAATTCCTCAATAGTACAGACTACTTCATGTTTTTCTCTGTATTTCCAGCACCTATCAGAGAGCCAGAAACCTAGTAGGTATATAATAAATACTGGCTGATTGAATAAAAATGAATTATGTAATGAAAGAATGAAAAGGGTTGACAGGCATTAGGTATGAGGATAAAATAATGAGCTTGAGTTGTGAGATTCAAGCTATAATTTTTATTATTATATTATCAAATCACCCTCAGTTTTTGAGGATTAAGGATCAAATCTCATGACCTTTATGTATTTTAGTTTCTGAGATGAGAAAGTTTGGAACACATGTATGCACACATTCTGGAAACATGAAGAGTAGCATGGCATAGTAGTTATGGGGAAAAAACAAACTAGGTTCAAGTCCTGTCTCTAAAACACATACTGACTGGTCATCCTGAGTAAGTGACTTCATGGCTTTCTAAGACTCAAACTTGCCAGACAGTTGCTAATCTACAGGAATAGAGGAAGTGTTCACAGGGAGTTCTCTACACTAATGAAATTAGGTATCTATTCCATGTCTTTCTCAAAAATAGATAAGAATAAATAAAACCAAAACATATCTAAGGAAACTCCTCAAAGCTAAAATTTCCAGAATTACAAAACCCTGAGGACAGATTTTTATATTAAGGAAAGAAACCAACCCTCTCTTCTCTTTTGCTGTATATAGATAATATTTATGATGTGTAAATATATCCCAGCAGCCTTTTTAGGAAGTATAGTCTGTGTGTATGTGCATAGTATGTTAGGGGTATTTATGGATGGAAACTATCATGTCTATGGCAGTGGTATTCACCAATTACAATTTTGAGATATAACTTCTTACTAATGAATTAGCAAGGTTGAGGTTGTGAGAGATAACTTCTCTCCAGATTTGGCTTTAGATTTTTTCCTCTGCTCAGATAATTGTTCACACAATAATAGATGCTTGAAGCCTTCAAGGGTACTAGAACTATGTTTTCTGGATTGACGATGAGGATAGACTGATCTGGTTGGATGAATCACAAATGTAACTCTATGTAAAAAATAAAGAGTCATTGGACTACATAAGCCATTTGCACCCTGAGTGCTCTACAACATGAATATAGTTTGATTCATGACCTATGATGAATTTCAAAAATATAGAATATATTTTAAGAATGAGAAAATCTGCTACTTATCTGTGCAAATATAGACTATTCTTTTTACTTCTCTTCCAGGGTATCTCAATCAAGATGGTCCTCTTGTGTCCTGTGAAAATAAGTACTGTGGCTTGGGACGGCACTGTGTTATTAACAGAGAGACTGAGCAAGCTGAATGTGCATGCATGGACCACTGCAAGCCTCACTACAAGCCTGTGTGTGGGTCAGATGGAGAATTTTATGAAAACCACTGTGAAGTACACAGAGCTGCCTGTCTGAAAAAACAGAAGGTGACCATAGTTCACAATGAAGATTGTTTCTTCAAAGGTAAGGTTAAGTGAAACAATCTCCTCCTTCTTTCTTTGCTCCCATTACCTATTGCATAGGCAGAGCATAGAATGTCATAAAGACCTAAAATGGAAATGTATTAGTATCTGTGAGTAGAACACTGTATATTTACTCGGAGGCAACATGGCACAGTGGAAATAGCATGGACTCTGAACTCAGAGCACAAAGATTAAAATCTCACTCCTGACTTTTGGAAATATTGGAAGCCTGGGAAAGTCAGTTAACTTCTATTGGCTTTAGTTTCTTCATCTGTGAAATGACAAACTTGAACTTGATGGAATCTAAGGTCCCTTCCAACTTGCTGTTTATGAGCTTATGATTTCATTTGAATAAAATGGCGTCCGTATGAGAAACATGTGGCCAATATTTGCTTTAAGTATTTAATTTATCCTATAGCATTGTATCCTATGGACCACTTAAGGCAACTTTGACTACACATAGTCAATATATATATATAGATAGATAGATAGATATAGATATGAATCTTAGAGAAATCTGCCTTTAAATTGCTTGGCCATTGCTATGGCTTTGTGTAAGCCATTTGAGAAAATCCTTCTCCCTTGGTGGTCATGTGCTCATAGGAAAAACAACTATGGCAAAGTTTTTTTGGTGAAATGAATCTATGATTTAACATTTAACTCTCCTGATCTAGTACCCTACTTCTAAATCATGCTGTCAGTACATCGAACAAATTAAAATCCAATCAGGGTTGTTGTTTTCCCAGTGTGCTGTACTTTGGGCTGTCTTGCATCAGTGAGATAGGCCCATAACCTAACTGCCTGAAGTGAGAATATGCCCTAATGTACCTGCTAGTACTCACCAGAATGTACTCCAAAGGGAAAAGGTGATGAGATTTCAATGCTTTTATTCTTAAATATAAAACCATTTACATTTTATGAAACCTTATATATTTGGCAGGCAATTTCTTTTGTTCATTTTTTCACTAACAGAAACTAGCACCAGGAATTTGACAGGGAGATAGTGTTTCAGTGTCAATACATCACTGAATCCAACGTTAAATTCTTCAAAGCAATATTTGTAAACTGTTGTAGGGCACACAAAAAGTTTACTTAAAAGACATCATAGGGGACCAGCCTTTGAGATAAGAACCTAGATTTAAACCATTCCTCTGACATCTACTATGACCATTTCTTAAGCCCAAGTGCCTTAGGCAGTTAACTCTCTCTGAGAGTAAAAGTTACATGGATATTGACAATCTTCACTGATGCAAGACATTTTCACACTGGAAGTTTCCTGCACTGATGAAATAACAAGTCTCAAACAGTACTTAATGCTTCGCTGTAAAACTGACTCTTTAGTGTTGTCATTAACGTTTAAATAATCAGGTTAAAAGAACATTTTTAGTTATTAGATCGATTAGTGAATAATTTAACTAATTTGACACACATACTGTTAACTCAATTCAGCATCTGAGTCTGTCTGTAGTATCTACAGAAATTATGTGATTGAAACCTGTGCTTTTAGAAGAGGATTGCTATTTCATCAAAAGACTTCTATGGAAATATGCATTTGGAACAAAGATGATGCAATAAACCTTTTCATTTCAGAGATATGTGCAAAGAGAAAAATTTAAACATACTATTTTCAAAATAGGTACATTTAAATGAAATGTTTTCTTTTTCTCATAACAGGAAAATTGTGATAACTTTTCTAATTGTGTAAGAAATAGTGTTTCATAATCAGCTGATGTCAATTGTTCTGAAGGAAGTTGAATATATGAGGATAATTTCAGGTCTTTAGTGAATTAAGGTGAATCTTAAATAAATTTACAAGTTCAAGAAAATGCTTGTTTACACAGAGAGCAAAAGTAATTTTAATATAAAGATCATACCCTAATTTAGTGGTGTAAAGAGGACATTGGGTAGATTCTAGTTCAGTTTATTCCTCCCTTTGTTTAGAGCTGTTTTACAATTCAGTAAATACTCTTGTAGCAATTTCTTTCCAGAAAGCTAGTTGCAACATTCCTTTCTTATTTTTGCATTTTAAAGTGTGGAAAATCAATCATTTTCCTGATATTTAAGGATAATGAAAACTATGTCATTGATTTTCATCTTCTATCCTGTTTACTGTGGATCCTCTGCTTATACTGAAGATTAGTCTGATGACAAACAAATGTATCTGTAATCCTACAGATGTTGAGTGTCATATAGACAAAGCATTGAAATGACATTATGTTCTGCTTTTCAGTCAAATGGTTTTTTGCATAATGTAGACATCCTCTATGAATTGCTACAGAGACCTAATGTTTAAGGAGAAGCGTACCCACCAGAGTGGTGTTTTGCTTCTTTAATTTCCCTTCCAGAAACATGATTTGGGAATGTCTACTGCTAAGTTTCAGAAGTAACATTTTTCGTTTTCAGTTAGAATGCTCATTGGCACTGATAATATTTGAAATACTCTCTTTTTATGTAAACCATAAAATGTGAATTTCTCACTAACTGGATGATTTCTAAGGGATTATCAAGTCTCAGAAAGTCTGGTTTTTATTATGCTTACTTAACCATTATACTAGTATACTACTTTTATTTCACAATAAATTAAGCATTTTATCCAACTACACAATAGTATGCCAAACATCAACAAGAAGAATAGCAGGGTAGTGGCCATCTCTATCTAAATTCCATCAAATATATGATGAGGAAAAAGTGAGAAGAGTAATAAAAACTTTAAAAGCCTTCATGATTAAACTTCCTCTTAGAATATACATAGGTATTTTCTCGGACTTTTTATGAGGCAGTGGATAGACGATCTGACCTGGAGTGAGGAAGACCTGAGTTCAAATCTGACCCCAAACAACAGATTCTGGGCAAGTCACTTAACTCTTTTTGCCTCAGTTTTCTCATCTGTACAATAAACTAAGGAAGGAAATGTGAAACTAGTACAATATCTTGGCCAAGGAAACCATATTGGGATCATGAGGAATCAGACATGACTGAAACAACTGAACAATAACAGGTGTGTGTGTGTGTGTGTGTGCGCGTAGCTATTTTAGGCAGCTTGCTCAACTTAGCTCTGACAACCAAGCCCGGGTGTTTTGCACATAGTAAGGGGATTTGAGGTTTAATAGAGAGGTAGCCAAAGGTAGCTGCGTGAGCAGTTTTGGATAATCAAGCTCCCTCCATCTTTGACTATTCTAGGCATGAGTTAGATGACAATAAAGACAGAAGATGGATCCTTTGGAGTCAGGGGCTGAATTCTTTTATTCATTAATCTGCTTGTATCAGCTGCTGAGTGAAGATGCTTAATTACCAAGATGGCACAGTGGATAGAACACTGGACTTAGAACCAGGAAGACCTAAGTTCAAATCTGACCTCAGACTCTTATTAAATATGTGACCCTGACTAGGACACTTAGCCTCTGTTTGTCTGTTTTCTCTTCTACAGAATAGAGATGATAATGGGGCCTAACTCCCAGGGTTGTGGTGAAGTTCAAATGAAATAATATTTGTAAATCACTTGGTACCGTACAGACATCAACTATTATTATTATTTCAAGTGCAATTTTAATGAAATTTAGTTATAGGCATTACAGTTTTGTTTATGCAGACTTTTAAAATTATTCCCTCCAAAAAGCAGATTTTTTTTTTAATAAGTTGAGAGTTTTCATTTTTAGAAAATTCGTATTATCATGCCAAGAAGTTTTTGGCCACATAAACTCATCTATTTCTATCACCCTATTAATGGTTCCAATGCATTATTGTATTAGATGAATCATAAATATAGGGAAATGAGTTTAATGTGAATTTCTTCAAGGATTAATGATTTTGGAACTGTATCTAGAAGACACGAAAAACACTTCATCATAAAACGTTTCTAATATTCCATTTCTCATGCTTCTTTTATTAGGAAATAACAGGATGAGACAGAGGACAGAATATGGTAACATCTGTGTTTGTTGGCACCATGTACTCAGAGATGGTGCTTAGCATCCAATAAGGCATCCAATTTCTATATAATGCTTAGCCATTCATTTTTTTTCGATAAGATAGATTTTCCCCTAGAGTCATTTTCTCTTAAGGGCTGTCTCAACTGCTGCCAACCATGTCCTCAGCTCTAACAAGTACAATTTCTTCTCCTCCTGACACAGGGTCAGTCTGTCATACAAAACATAATTTACTTACTCAGAGTTGAGATATAAGTTGGAGTAAGAAATTGACCATTTAAGCTCTGCCAAAATGAATAGAGAATTAAACCTTTTATGAGAAAGTCAATTGAATGAAAACCCTCTCACCATTTACTGCATAGGTAATAAAACTCTCGTAAAAGCAAATGCTCTGTGTGTTTAAATGCACATCACAAACAATAACAACTTGGGAAATATGATTGTTAAAACAATGCATGTGCCATCTGAATGAGACCTGGTCCTGAATTCTCATCTGCTCTGTTTGGTCTAGGAAGGAGTCTTACATACATTGGGTTTAATTATGTCTTTTCTTTTTAAAGTACTTTTAGCTAAAATTCCTAACATTCATTTAAAAACTAGGATCAAGAGACCCTAGATAATACTTTTAATATATTGGTAAATGTCAATAATTGCTAGAAAATGGGTTTTATTTTGTGAGTATTCTTTCTAGTTGATGTTTGTTTATAGTTAAATAATATTTTCAAAATCAGACAACAAAAAAGAATTCACTCTTGTCCTTCCAACATTCTATTTAGGGTTGAAAACGTCTTTTGGCTACATCAGACTCAACTATAGCTGCCACTGTTGGGCACACAGAAAAATCAATAGGGGTTGCAATTCTGGATAACAGAAAATCCACCAAATCCAGACTGATAAAGCATTACTCATGATTTTATCAGGCAACCTGAGCCATGAAGCCTATGCATATTTAGATTTTGAGATCTGAAGAGGCTTTATTTTGTAAAGTCACATAAAGTAATATGAAATCAATTGACTCTTTATTTTTACCAGTATTTATGATTCAAGGCTACTTCAATATTTGGAGAGATCTATGATCCTCTCCAACAGGGCAATGTGGGCCTCATTCTCACTTTTATTTTGTGATTCTTCCTCTGTGTGTGTGTGTGTGTGTGTGTGTGTGTGTGTGTGTGTATGTGTGTATGTTCCTATACATTTTTTACAAGATTGCCAGGCACCATGCTGGGCTTTCCTCTTGAAAGGAGGATACACTATTAGAGCATGAAGACTAATCATAGGTTTTATCTCACTCTAGTAATAAGCCCATCCTATTCCCCTATTTTACCTTAAACAGGTATGTTTTACCTTGTAGCAACTAATTAAACAACAACAAACATTTATTAAGCAACTACTTTGTCCAGAACACTCTGCTACATGCACAGTTGAAACCAAGTTTAAAGACAAAGTTTAGATTTCGCTTGTCCTCAATCTAGTAGAGGATAAGGAACCAATACACATAATTGAAATTTGTTTTTACATGATAATTGCATGAGAAAATTACCAAAGTGCTATATACCATCTGAGAGAAGTTGAAGTGATTAGGCAAGGTTCTCCAGAGTGGGTGACATTAAAATTGTAAGAATAGGTAGGAAATAAAGTTTGTTTGACATGACTATATTGAATTCATGCAGATATTACAAATTTCCATAAACTATTTATTAGAAGAATTCCAAAGAGAGAAGGAGTTTGGATCAACTGTCTTACCTTCTCACCCCCATTTGAAATTGGTGTGCTACTTATACATCTCCAATTTCTCCCCATCTCCATAGTTTTCAGGGTTTGATGATAATGACTAAGGAAGTCTTTAATTGCCCGATTATATATTGCAACTGCGCTTGGTGACTTGAGTCCTTTGAATACAACTATTCTATCACTTACCTTGGGTTTTAAAGAACTTAATCATATTTATTCTGTATGTTACACTCTGAAGATTATTGCCCTTGGTAGAGAAAAGAGAAACAAATTAAGAGTTGAGTAATGCGACCTTCTCTGTTACCTGGTATCATAACTCTATTTATCCCCCCTACTCAAAAAAATACTTCTCTCCCTTCTTCCTTTTGTATTTCTTTCATATAGCTAAGAAATTTTAACATTCTTTGAAAGCTTCATCTTATTTTCAGCATCAACATCCTCCAAATTCTCACAGTAATAATTATCTGAAATAATTAGACAACTTTCTATTTAAATAGTTTAATCCTTCTCAAAACAATTTCATGGGTAAAATATCATTTGTATTTAGAACTAGAAGAGATCCTTGTGGTACTTAACCTAAATCCTCTTATTTTATAGATGAGAAAGCCAAGGTTCACCAATTATCTTATTAGGTCCTTACAAATACTCTCAGAAGTAGGTGGTATAGGTATTCATCCTTTGTCAGACAAGGAAACTGAGTCAGTGGAGATTTACTTATTTTGTTGAAGTCATGCAGAAAGGTACAGAACTGGGATCCCTAGGCTACTGATATCCTAATTCTTGCCATTAATAGTGATGTGTGCCAATTGTCCGATAATTTTTAAAGCTTGTGTCCCTTTTGTCAACTCATGTTATTGACTCATTGACATTTTGAACTTATATTTTATGCTTTTCTTTTAGATATTTTGAGCATTACATAGAAACATCTCTTCCCAAATATGAGTAGAGATCCCACAGATTGGCTTTAATGTGATTATAGCATATGTTTCAATATGGATATATTTAAATACAGCACTTCAGTGTTTACATATATTATCCCATCCAAAGCTCGCAAATATCTTGTGATTTAGGGACTAAAAATATAGGTATTGTTGTACCTATTTTTCAGACGTGGCAACTGAGGATTGGAGCAGTTAAATGAGCTGACTACAATCATGCAATGAGTGTGAGATGTATATTTCCTAGCCAATTCTCATCTAGCCATAATAAATCCTACATATGCTCTGGGACAATAAGTTCTTTATCTAACTAATCATTTTGATCTAAAAGATTCAGGTCACATTTAGAGAAAAATTTATTTTGGAAGATAGTGGCTGATGATGCTTGAAAAATCTAACCCAATTTTGGGAGTTTTAGTTATTTTTCAGAGCTGTTTTAATATTTGGAATGTATAATATGTAAACTCCAACACAATATCTGACTCGGAATTTCGCTTCATAATACATTTTTCTCAGTGTACTGAGGTTTTATCTCAATCTCCCTTTTCTTTAAAAAGAATATCATTCTGGAATAAATTCCTTAATAACACCATTACCCATATACAGGATACTGAAATTGAGTGTATTACTATGTTTTATATTTTCTTTATTTCCCGTATGGGATATGTAGATATTGTCTTTGATTTTAAGTATTTAGATTATCTTTCCTTGTGTTGTAAATTTTCCCATTGTAACTTTTTATGAGCTCTAAATGTAATGGATAGCATTCCAGTGATTAATGCTTATTTCAGAGTTGCTAAGATGTCTGCATCTCTCATTAGCAATACTCTGCAGTATTCATGCAGTTTTGAATGTGGCAGGAAAACAACAAGGGACTTTATTAGTCAAAACAATTGGTCCTTCCACCTTAAGTTAGACTCTTCAAATATCGTATAGCTTATTAGCTCTTACTAATACATTTGCTTTCCTTCATTTCCTCCTTGTCACATTTCCTCACTCAGAGTATGACATTTCCCAAGGTTTCTTTAACTTGCTGAACACTTTAGTAATACAGAAAATTTTCTAAATGCAACTCTTTCAGTGTATTTTTGCTTCTCTATTAGTTTCTTTGAAAAGATGTCAGGTGACTTCCTTTGGTTATCAACTTTCATCCAATTAATAAACACTCTTGGCTAATATAATTGGTATTAGATGTTTCCAGAAAAAAAATAAAGTGGATGCTATCTCTATTTGATTGTTTGTTCTGGGCCAGTTTTTTGGGGAATCACTAAAGTTGATATTCCCTATTCTAATTTATATAATTCTATATAGGTTTTTATATATTCTATATTTAGTCTTACAGTAAACTGAGTGCATTAAGATGTGAGTGACCTGCTCAAAGTCATACAGCAGTTTTCAGAGACAAGACCTAGTGTGATAGATATAGAATTGTAAAGGACCTTAAAATTCATCTAATCCAATCCTCTTGTTATACATATGAAAAAAAACAAGGCCTGCAAAGGTGAAATGACTTGCTTATAAATAGAGACAGAAGCCAATCTTGAACCTGGGCCTTTCTGACACTTAAACCATCTCTCCATCCACTTTGCATGAATGCTTTTTATCCACATACCTATTAATCTAAAAAATGTCATTAATTTTTTTGTTCATATCCACTTCTAAAATAACTTTAGAGAACATTTTAAAACTTTTTAATGAAAGCTTCCTAAAAACAGGGTGAATATGAGGTTTATTTGCTGCTATTATTATTCAGTTGTAAAAAAATTATTATAAAATAAAACTATAGCAAAAATATGGTTTAGAGACCAATGCACTTTGATGGAATTGTTTCTGTAAACAAATCTATATTATATTGTACTTATAAAGAAAGCTAAGCAATAATGTATCTATGACCTCACTGATAAAGGTATTCTAGTGATTCAGACAGAAGAAAATATCAACAGCATGCTGGCCACTTGGACATGAATTCTTCTACTTGGACCACATTAACATATGAATAAAAGAGGACCACCAAGCAGCTTGAAATATTGAATTGGCTTCTTGGTATGCCCAACTTTGGATTTCCTTCTGAAAACTCAAGTTGCCCTTTCACCAAGTTACAGTCTTCATCATGTTGATAATACTTTTATAGATACATATGGGGAAGCACATAACTACTCACTATTTATATTAGGGAATTATACACTTTTGACCATATATCAAATGGCTTTTTTGCTCAATCTCTATATGGCTTCCTAAAAGTCACCATGGTATCATGGATAGAGGACAGTTTGGAGTCAGAAAGATATGGGTTCCAGTCTTGTTTTAGTAACTACTGTGTGGGCAAGTATAAGTCAGCTTATCGCTGTGTCCCAGGCAACACTCTATGATTTTCTATAAATCTCTTAAACTTTTATATGACAGAGATTAGTTTATATGATACAAATGATATACAGTGATGGAGGGCATTCTCATAGCAGAAGTTTCCCAATAAACCACTGGTCCTCTGTGTATATAGTTCAGGGCAGTATCAAAGCTTTTATTTTAAAATCTATCTTTAATTTTCTTGGATTTAGCTTGAACATGAATCTACAGGTTTAAATAGAACTGAAAAACTCATCAGGTTAAGCTACTTTTAATTTGGACTATTCCTCCTGCTTGAGAGGAAAGGACCTGTGACCACTTACATTTAATATGTCCTCCTCGTTGCCCTGTAGATTAGGTTAAGGTAGATTCATGACCATATTGCCCATAATCACTTCAAACCATACCTTTCATTTTCACCGTCCTCCAGGTCTTCACTTTAACCTTAGTTCCACAAATCACTATGGTTTAGTACATTATCTAGGGAAGGCAGAGTTGTACCTTAGCCAAACATGAATCTGAGTGTCACTGGCTTTTTAGTGTTATGCTTTGGTCATGCATTTCCCTAACATAAATAATTAGAAAAGTATTAATTTTGTTTGCTCTTTGTTTCCTTTTCCTAGACTTTTTCTCTTTCACACAGTCAAAGTAAACAAAGGCTCTTGACTTGATATTGCTTGTATACAACATTTAACCAAAAAAATCAGTTAGTCTATTTAGTTTCTCTTCCTGTTCACTTTCTTCTACTTCAAAAAACTACCATAGGTTTTATTTCCAGAGATTGCCTTGTTATGACAAAGCAAAGGAAGTGAGAAAATTTTTCTTTGAATAACAGATAAAGTTTGAATAACAGATAGAGTCACAACACAACACAACACAATAAAGGGTATCTTTGATCCCCTCATTTTGATCTTTCTATGTCAGTCTTGAAAGTTTGAAATTGCCAGGCACCTCATACCACACATAATTTTACTCAGTATATAATGCAAACTACTTAAGTTCAGCGGTTATCTTTGATTTCGTTTCTAACCTGAACAGACTTGAGTTTAGTACTTTACTAAGGATAATGACAGGCTACATTTGTCTGACCTCTTAGTCAGTTCAGGTAGCCTTGACTAAATCCACAAAGTTTCAGTATGGGAACAGGAATAGCTGAGTGAGGTGAGGCATCCCTTTTATGTTAAATAACTTGAAAACGCTAGGAAAATGAGAGAAGGGAAGTATTGGGGGTGGAGAGACAGACTAGAAGGATCTTTGCTTTTCAAAACTACTAAGAATGTACTTTAGTTTTATAAGTGAGTAACTGCAAACTACTCTACTGTATATATGATCTCATTAATATTGATATACTCTCCAATATACAGTTTACACCTTAGCCATGCCTGACCATGCCTGTGGACATTTTGTCCTTTTGCACCTATAAGTTAGGTCCAGAAGGTCCATTCAATGTATTTCTATCCTTCCCCCTCACTTTCTCTTTGCATTGTGTAGGTAGAAGTAAATTAATACAATATATACAACATCCATAGAGTCATCCAATATTCTACTTTCCTTTCATTATAAAAGGAGTTACAGTATAAAGTGGAAGAATATACAGATATATGTTAAGCATACTCATACGTACATTTGTATGCATATCTGTACATATATGTATGGATTTATATTCCTGTAAAATTCTTGCTCGTATACACATATATGTGTATGTTTCCATATATACACACAAAAGTTCATATTTCTATATATAGGTTTCTACTTAATTACAGGGAAAAAATCTTGTGGGAGATTTATAGGATATCAACAAGAGTTTTATAGGAAGTGAACAATCAGTTGCATTCCTCAATGGTGAAAGGAATATTCACACTGATGGGAACATGGAGTCATCAAATCCTTATATAGAAGGTCATACTATCTAAAATGTGAATTTCAATGGAATCCTTTAAAATATTTCTCAAAGAGTCTTGCATTTCTTTATATATATATTTAACTTTTTACATTCATTTTCACAAGATTTTGGGTTCCAAATTTTCTCCCCATTTG